>VZRX01010081.1:67327-96936 GCA_013398075.1 Notiomystis cincta
ATTCTTTTTTTTTTTTTTTTTTTTTTGCATAAGAAGTGTTTGGGGCTTTAAATTTTTTTTATTTTATTATTTTATTTTATATTTTTGGGAAAAATTAAACTCTCACTACTCCAGATGATTATTAGCATTTGGAATGTTTTTGCTTTCCAAACATCTTTGGTATTAAATTGTACAGAATTGTGTGAAGACAAATTTTTAGCATGGGATTTAATGCTTGTGGAATATTAAGGCAGAGAAAAAGGAGACTAAAAGGATTTTTGGACAGCAAATGCAAAAATGGAGGATTTTATTTGAATAGAGCCAATGGCAAAAAAGAGCAAAACTAAATTTTCTCAATACAAGGCACACAAAATTCAGCAGGAGCAACAGAGGGTTATAATTTTTTAAAATTTCTACAAGATGGAGTAGAATATTTGAAAACCTTTGAATTAATCATGAATATTTTGAATAGATATGTTGTTTCAAGATTTTATACAAGTCAAATGTGAACCAAAAAATCTGACTAAAAAACCAAACGTGCCTTTGGATAAATCAGCTGGTCAAATAACAGATATTAACTCTCCCTGGAAACCTTACCCCACTTGTACTTGCTTTTAAGGAATTCATTGTCACAGCATTTAGCAAAGAGAATTTATGACAGAGTAGAAAGGTTCCTTGCAAATTTAATTTGAATAGCTGAAACTATTCTTGAAATGTGGCCAGAAACCTGCTTTCAGCATGTCATTTGAAAACAAGGGGCTCTGCCACCAATTACTCTTGCAGTTACATGCAAAGTACATATGGATAAAACTTACAGATACTGGTCTGTTGTTGAGAATTATAGAAACTGCTATCTTCATTTCCATAAGTATTCCACATTTTTGCCTGATTACTTTTGTTTTATAACTTGACCAAAAATATTGCTGCAAGCTGAAAATTTCTTTTAATTTATAGGATGGGGGAAAGAGCTCTGTTCTTTTATTAAAACAATCTTGAGTCTGTCATGGCTCAAAAATAAATTTTGTAAAATGAGATTTTACTGTTGTTTTAAGAATGTGATACATTTGCTACTTTGGCGATTGAGTGAGTGAATGTATTTTCAGGGCTTGATGGTTGTCTGAAGTCTGATAATTTTCAGCCTCCCTGAACAGCTATTTTGTCTGCAGCAGGCAAAAATGTTCTTTGTGGGACTGCTCCCACCCAGCTGAGAAACCATCACCCCTTTCCCAACCCATGGGATCTCCATGCAGGCTGCTTTGCAGCAACAGAGAAGCAACTAAGAGGGAAAACTGGCACACTCAGCTCCCCTTGAAGCTGGACCTGGCTGACCTGCTACCTCTTTTGGTGTAGCAGACATTAATCAAGACAGCAGGATTAGATGGGAGCAATTTTGTTGATGTGGCTTTCCATCTCTGGAAGTGCCCTTAGCTCTCCTTCCTGGGGCAGACATGGGCATGGCAGAGAGATGGGTTGGACAAGGGAGATCCAGGCAGAAACCTCAACTGAACTTTGTAGCAAAACCAAATTAATTTTTTTTTCTAGGAAAAGTGGAAACAAAAGGAAAAGCGACAGAGTGAGATCATTATGGCTAATTCTCTTCTAAATATCCAGGCCAATTCAGATAATGTTATAGCAAGGGCCATATTGAAGCAATTTTTAAGTAACCTTTCCCACCTGCTTCTGCACAACCTTATCACTGTTTTTCCAGCACAAGAAAGCAAAACTCCTACCAGGCCTTCAAGGAGTGCACAGGGCTTGCAATGTGCTCCAACAGCAGATCCCTTGAGCACTCTTGTCAAGTGAAGGGCTCTGCTTTGCCTTTTGAGGTACAGCTTCATAGTTGTGCGCTACACAGGTTTTAAAAAACATTTTTAAAAACCACACTGCTGGCAAAAAACCACATGAAGTGAAAACACCTCTTTAAAATGTATTTTTAAACAGTTTCCTCACACAGTGGAGCCCATTGAGTATACAAATAGCTAGTTGTAAGTAACTGGGAGACTCAAAGCTGTGGAGCAGATCAACTGCTCACAGGCAGGGGAGAGCCAAAACTAAACTTTCATTAGGTGCATTTAAAACTTTGCAAATTTGCAAACTAGAGCCAGCTTTGTCATATCTATGGCCCAAAGCAGCTGGTAAATTCTGGAAGTCTAATTTGAGTCTGCTCCGTAGCGAGAACAGGTCCAAACACTTTTCCGTCGTAGAGAAGGAGGATGAGGTAGGCACTGAACTTTCTGAAACACTGAGACCAGGGGAGAGCTCAGGGGAGCAGCAAGAATGAGATATCTGTGCAGCCTGCCATGTGGGAAAGCCTGAGGGACTAGGGTAGTTCAGGCTGGTGAAGAGTTGAGGGGAGTAAGAAAATATATCTAGATGTAGAAAGGAAGGGAGGGACCAATTAATCTCATTAATCTACAGGGCCTGAAGACTAAGTAATAGAGTTTGAATTACAAGTGTTACAATAATATGCAAAACATATTCTGTTAGAAAGACTAAGAGGAGGAAGTGCTGTCGTGGCACGAGACCAAAGTGCAAAGGCCTTGATTTATTTTCTAGTTCTGCTGTAGATTTCAATCATGTCTTCAGCTCTTTCATAACTGAAGGAGGTTTCAGGAGGATCAATGAGTTAATATTGATGTATGCAAGCCTTAGTAGAAATAGAGACTGAACTTAGGTCAAATTCAATTTTATACCCATATAACCACAACTACAAAAACTCCTTGTTATTTCTTTACAGTAAAGAACGTATAAGAAAGACACATTATCAGGTAAACCACTCCTTGTGTACAACCTATTCACAAGTCATTCCTAGAAAGACAGCATTATCCAGGGTTTTTGGATAATTTTTGGTTCTCTGATTTAGCAGCTAAAACTAAGGAACAGTTTAAATGATGTTCTAAAATATTTTAATTCTTCTAGATGAAAGAAAAAAAATTTTGCTTTTCTTAGTATGAAATATTCCTTTTGGTCACTTCTAAAATAGGTGCATGAGACTAAAGTTTCAGGGAGGGAGAAGGAGCCAGCATTTTTATCTGTGGAACTCCTTATCTGCAAGGCTCCAGCATCCCAAGGCAAGGAAGCTGCAAGTTTTTCTTATTGGCACAGTTCCACTTTTTATGTTTATATTTAGATTTTTTGCTTAGGGTAAGGTGTTCCACCTTTGGAATCAGTGTTCTCCTCACCAGCCTCAGGACACGTGTCCACCTGCTACATGGTGTGGCAGCATCCCACACAAAAAGCAGTGTCAGCAGAAAGTGCTGGAGCCCCTGCTTGGAAACACAACACAACTATGTCAGAGACGTGCCAGGGACTGGCATGGTGTTACTCTTTCAGGCAGATATGAACTTGAGTTCAGTTCAGCTCATAAGAGTGTCCTGGCTGTTGACTAAAATGGGAAGAAGATCACCACCCTCTCTTTAGGCTGTCTGGCAAAGCTAGATTTTCTGCTCCCAAATGTCATTTTACTGAAAATGTTCATTGAAGTGAACTATCCAGCTGGAATTAGCTAGTAGAATCAGTACAGCCAAAGTCAGGGATACTGATTTATTTTGCCCAACAACTGAAAATCAGCAAAAGTAAGGAATATCACAGTTCATTATCATTACAAGTTATACATGCAGCTTGGAGAAAAGTCTACAGAGAAGAAAGAGGAGTTCTTTTGAGAAGAGTAATTAACCCTCAGAGCAGGTCAGATAGGAATGGGGTAGTTTCAGTGACTTCTAGCCTTCAAGTCATGATTGTCTTTCTGAAGTGGAGGCTATAATTCAAGCAGAATTTAAAGGCCCCATGCCCAAATTATTGGGTAATGTTTGATGAATTGTGCTGTGCAGGTTAGAGTACGTACCCCTGGTGTTCCATTAGGGCCTTAACACTCCCAACAGCAGATGACATGAAAGTCAAGAGTATGACTGTGACCATGACCAGCTCTACTCTTAGCACTGCATTTGATGTGTCATGCTGAAGGCTTCCTATGAACAGGAATTCACTGGAAAAGCTAGTTCTGGTTTCATTTATACATTGAATTAGTTGAAGATAATTGTATGATTATTCGTTTTCCATTCATTCTCTGGGCTCTCACTATTGATTTAACTTGAGTGACTTTGAATGAGCTTGAGCTCTATTGAAATGGGGCATGCAGAGATAAGAATAAGAGCACACAGGCTCACACTTAAATTACAATGTGAATTAAAACCTGGCTTGTTGTTCTGCTTTCAGGATGAATGCAAACAAAATCACTTGAGGCACCACAGAATCCTGAACAATATACATTTTAATCGTTAATTCCCTCTGATGTCCTCTTGGCTCCGTAGGTGATGTTCTAACTGCCAACAGGAAGTGAGTTGGAAATAAATAAAGATACGTGGTTCTGGGATTTCAGCTAATTCCAGCCAGTCTGTGGAGATGACAGAAGAGAGAACTTTGAAACCTTTGATCACTTAAAAAGCTGGTTATGACCATACCTAATGAAAAAAGAACATGGGCCAATTGCTCCATGTTGTGGCCCCAAACTGAGCAGGTTATTATGAAATGCCATTCACTGTTGTTTAGCTGGTCTTTCAGGGCATGGCTGATCCTGAGTTTACTGGTATGATTTGGATAAATCTTAATGCCCTGAAGTAGCTTGATCCTAGTTCCTGGCTAATTTGCACTATGGATCTGGTGCAGTGCAGAGGCTGTCTTGGCCATTTCTCATGGCAGTATCCAGTAGAGAACTGCTGGCCCCAAACTAGAGTGAGTCAGTACAGAAGTTGGCTTCACACATGTGAGCCTGACTCATCTTCCAATTACTGAGGAAATGGTTTTGTCCAGGAAATAACCTACACCATCAAGGCCTGTTCACAAAAGATGCTTTCCTCAGTGTCATTCATAGAAAACCATGCAAGCACACTCTTAAAACCAAGATGGGTTAATCTCTTAGAAAGCAAGATTATGGCATTGTGCAGAGAGTTTACAGGCTCAGGAACACACATTTTCCAGTGGAGCTACCAGGCTGCAGATGAAGATATGAAATGCCAAGCAGGGAATTGCAGCAGAGAGTGTCCCACAGTGAGGGGTCGGAAATCCTGCCAGCTGTCAGGGAGGGGTTAGTTCAGCGAAGGAGAACTATCCCCTCCAAATGACCAAGCAGAGAGAAACCTCACCAGCCTGCACTCTAACCTCTACCAGTCCCATAGCCAGAGCAGAGGGCAGCTTGTCCTCCAGCATCCTGGCACTTCCAAGACTGCCTCTGTTCCCTGCCTAGAAGGCATGCAGCATTTGTTGCGAAGAAGATGGACAATACAAAATATAAAATAAAGGAAATTTCTCTGGGGAAAAGGAATGATCAGTGAAACTGTTGCTTCAGTGGTGCAGCTGCTAGATCCTGTGGGATATCGATGAACAGCCCTTTGTGGATTAGTAGAAAGAACCAGCACTATTGTTATCAAGATAAAACTATTCAGGTGTGAATTCACCATTCTGTTAAGACATAAAAAACTCCTGACAGCAAACTTCTGAGCACATCCTATTCTTCTTTCCTCCTCAGCACCGTGGTAGAAAAACAGTTTATTGATCTCTGCTAAGAAATCAAATGTTGTTATAACTCTGAAGGGTGTCCAGTTACAGAGAAAATCGGTGGTAATCGGAAGCTTCGTGCAGACCTCGCATGACCCTGCTCATTCCAGCACAGAAAACTGTTTTTGTCTCACTTCGAAAGAAACCAGACAAACCCTGCGAGGTTACTTATAATCCTGACACCACTCTCAGATTTGCCATATGCTGGGAACATGCCTTCTTGCCTATTTACAGTATATATCTGAAGGACTTTGTTACAGCCCCGATATTTGGCATATCTTAAGCCTATTTAGAACATCAACACCATCAATCACTTGGTACGGGGCCGAGCAGCTGGATGAACCTTGGCTATCATGTGAAGGCTATTTGTCATCTGGGCAAGTCTGTTTGGCGCATAACGCTCCAGTCCCAGAACAATTTTCCCTCTCCAAAAATATTCTCTTTGATTCAGGAAGCACGTGATTAATAACAAACAAGGGCTTAAAGATGGAGGTCAAGGCTGAAACCTTAACCAAACAAGTGCATTGCTTATTAATGTTTGCCTCAGTCCTCAGATATTCCCTTGAAGAGCACCCTTGGTGGAGAAACACAAAACTGTTTCTAAGTAACATGAGATTTGAGAGATCTGCTTGGCCATTGCTACCACAGAGGTTTTTCTCAACTGTGACAATGCTGTTTGTACAAACTGGTAACCAGACAACAAATCACTAGTAGGAGCTCACATTTAGGATGAACTGTGCACACATTACATTCACATTCTCCTCAAGACAAGTAATACTCAGCATGTCTGACATTTAGGCAATTAGCCCTCTCTTTAAAATAAGAAATATTAGCTGACATATCTTAACCATCTGTGTGAGCCAAAATAAGAGCAAGGAAGTTTACATAAACAGTCTTAGCGTGTTTAACAAGCATGTAGCTAATGATTTAATTTTTTAATCCTCAACAATAGAGACTACTGGATATAAGCAAGTGCTGCATCATTTATGCCTGTGCTGTTAATGAAAGACTAGTAATTAGTGGGTGACTAAACTTCAAAAGAACATGTTGCTTCAATACATGGTGTTGTAAAAGACAGATTCTCCCCAGCCATCTGCAGAGCCAGAAGGAAAAGGGAAGAGAAAAATATTTTGAAAGTTTGCTTTATCAATTAGAGTATGTTGTTCATATCTTCATCAAGAGTTTTTAACCTCTCTTCACTTGTCTCCCCATCTTTTCTGTATTTGTTAGTTACCTAATCTTGTTTAGAATGTAAATAGAGAAGTTTTGTGTCACTGTATTTTTATAAACTGATTCCAGCATAACACAGTGTACCCTAACATCTGACTCTCTGTGAGGTTTGCTGGGTGCAAGGCATAGGCAGTGCTTATGCTTACAGGGATGACCCTGTTAAATGGTGACAATGCATGCAACACCCAAATTTGTTAGCACTCATTGTTACTAAAGCAGGGTGAGTGACCTTGTCATATTTAACAGTTCTGAGCAGACACAGCAGTGGAGATCCTGAGGGCAAAACCAGAATTTCCATTAGTGATGTAACAATATACTGACATAATTAACCCCTTTTCCACTTTCAATGGCTTGAATAACTGCACAGTCCAGCTGGCAAACTCCTGATGCCTGGAACTTGTGCAGCCAGGATTTGTACAAACAAAACCCAAAACAGAAGTCGCAAGCGGTCTGTCTCATTTCTGAACAAGTGCAGCATTCAGAGGGGAGTGTGGCTCTAGCCTGGCACTGGTCACGCTAGCGTGGATGCCACCACCTCCATCTTCCAGCACTGCTGGAACAGCAGTAGCAGACACAAAGGGTACAAGTAATGGCAAGAAGCAACCCAAGGATTTGGCAAAAAATGCTCATTTCTAACTGCTTTTCAAATGGAGCTGAAAACCCTAGGGACTGAGGAGTGAAATATCTTGTTTACAGTTAAATTCCTGATCCACGTAACTAAGCAACACAGCACTGTGGCTCCATAAAATGGAAGCAAAGTTAATTTTTTAACAATGCCACATTACCTTTGTACATCTTGTTCCTGCTCTCCCTCAGGGTCTTACATGAATGAATCAGAAAATTGCTCCCTTATGTTAGGCTTGTGTCTGCACCTGCATTAAATTCATGTCAGAGAGGGGTGGAGGAGGCAAATGTTGGGAGCACCAATAGCATGGTACTCCTGGATTTCAACTCACAGCCTGTCCAACATGACAATTGCCTTTAATAGCTGTTCAAGGCACCACAAGAAATGAGCCTTGCACCAGTGGTGGTCCCTTCAGATAAAAAAAGAAAGGAAAAAAAAGAAGAATAAAACTAATCTGGGATCTTGTTTAGTTTAATGCCTGTCTCCCATATGGCTGGTCATCTCCCTGCAACCAGTCAGGGAAGCAGAGTCTGTGAAAGGGGAATTAATTATGTTTACAACATTTTTGTAAATAGAAGTACTTTCTATGCACCAGGCTAATATTTTTGACGGTAGAAAACTGGAGTTTTAAGCCGTTGTATCTGGGGCCTGCGGGTGTCTCAGCACTGGATTCCTGGATCAATGCCCACAGCCCTGGTCTGGCTTTGGGCCAAATCCAGAGCTGAAAGGGGCTGTTCTCTGGTTCTGGTTTTGGATGTCGCTTCCATGATTTTGGCACAGGCGAATCAGAATGCAAGCTCAGCCTTGAACCCCAGCATTAGGCTAAACCTAATATGAAACTTCAGCCTGCTTCACATTATTCCTGCTGGTTAATTCCAGCTGTTAAACTTCTCCCCCCACTACTGAGCCAGAGAGTGTTTTGTTGACAAATTTGCCATGCATTTCAAGGAAAGCAGAACCTGGCCAAGGCTTTGGGGTTATATATTTCTTTTCCACTGCAGGAAATGGAAGTGTTGGCAAAAATATTCACCGTTGTTTAGGATAAGAGAGTGTTTGGACATATCCAGTTTTAAGCGGTCTGCTTAGTCTGATACTCTTGATATATGAGACAGCAAAGAAATATGTCTAGGAGTCTTGGAATGAGGCATCCTTTTTTATAAGATGAGTGAAATACACACGAGGATGAAATATTACTTGCATATTACCACCAAAGCTGGTCAAAATTCACTCAATTGACTCCAGATGTGGGTTTCTTCGGCAATTTTAAAGTTAGCACTACTGTAACTAGGTGTGAGGCCAAGGCAAACTACTCTACTGCTTTATAGCACTTGGAAGCTACAGTAGTCAAATCAAAATATGTTACAAGAGAATCAGTTTCTTTAAGCTTAACAGCAGGAAGGATTTAATATACTGAATACAGCCAACCCATCTTCATTTGAAGGAACATAAAATAAATGCTTACCACATTTGTGACTTTTTATTTGCATAAAGGACTCAGTTCAAGAAGCAGATCCATGACATTACTCATGCAAGTAGGGCCCTACAACTCCTCACTAATTTTATTGTATTGCATTGTTTTGTATTTTCGTGAGATTATAACTATGTTTAAGGTGAGCATGCACCTCCATGCTCTGATAATGCAGGTCAGTCACCTGAATATTCAAAGCTACTTTTCAGTATTTATTAAGTGCTTAATTAAAGATACTAATTCTATTTTTTTTCCTCTTTTCATCTGCCCGCTTATTCTCCTTGCAATTAGGCACTCTGTGTAAAAAGCTTCGTAAAGGAATCCACGGTAGCTCTCACCAGCAAGATGTTTGACTCATCCTACAGTGATGGCAGTGAGCCTTTTAGCATCTTATCTATTCACTAACCACTTTTAGTTACACTGGCACACAGATTTCAGTTACTGCCTTCTCTTATTTCATTATTAAGCTGTGAGAGTGATCCCATCACAAAAGGTAAGGAGCCTCTTCAGTGCTTTCCTTGTGAACAGCCAACGCTCTCCTGTGCTCCAGCACAGTTCGCTTTGCTGGAGCTCAAAAGGGCAATGCCCATCATCTGCTGTGCTCACCATCATCTGCTGTGCTCAGGGCAGAGAGGGCTCCCATAGGAATAGACATTCAGGTCATCCTAGATCCACTGACACCCCTGTGGTGATAAAAGGACAACATTTCCCCTGCAGTTCCAACCAGTTTGGCTTTTTCCACTGCAAGGCTGGTGAGACCTTACTCTAAAAACTCCGGGTCCTGGAGCAAAGAGGTTGCCACCTTTTCTGAAGTTGATTTTGTCTGCTTTTTTGTTCATTTTCATACAGGAGGGCCCTTGGAAATATGACCCCACGGCACCCTAAAAATTAAGAAACTGGAAGAGAAAGTGATTTTTTAAGTAAGAACTTTGCTCTGTGCAAACCAGCCTCCTGACATTTAATGCTGGCCATACTGCAGTCATGCTAGGCTGGAATGACAGACGTGCTCCACTTTTACCATGGAAAAAACTTTCCCTGACTGCAAAGGAAGAAGTAAGATTTGCCACAAAATTGCACAGCAATCTAAGTGTTTAAGACTTTCTCTAAACCACTCAAAACCAGCTCCTGTCTGTCTGACATTTCCAATGTGGGCATTTTGCAAGAGGATAATTTTAATATATAATTTAAGGTGGTCAGGTAAGTCTCTTTTACTATATTTCATAAAGGTTTAAAAATAAAACCTGAGGTCATTTAGGAGTTTTGACTAACCTGTTGAAATAGTTTTATCAGAAAACTGCCTTAATATGTGTTGGTGATGTAAAGACACATCCTCAGCTGGTAAAAATCTGTTTGTAGCTCCACACATGGCAGGGGGTCTTTGTCAAGACACAATAATCTCATGCAAATTTCCCCTGATGATTTTAGAACTCTTTAGTTCTTTAATAAAGCATCACTTTGATAAAAGTTTAGCAGAGATGTGAGTAGCAGAGAAAAGGAAAAAATGACACTAAAATAGGAGAAAATACTTTACACTTAAGAACCCTTGGCATGCTACACAGTACTATTTGATTAAGTGAAGTTGTAATACAAAGACAAGGATTAATCACACAAAAGAGCAACATAATTAATTGCAAAAGCTAAGGGAGAATTTCAAGAAAGAATGCATCCTTTCATTTAGCTTACAAAAATACAATTAGTAATTATTACTGATTTCCTGGAGAAAGTCCAGAGCAGAATTAAAAATATCTTGAGTCACAGGGAAGTTCATTGGTCCATGGGGACAAACATGCTGGGCTGAGGGAAGCTTATATTTGTTCAGCAAACTTCTTGTTTTTAAAATGATCTGTGCTGAACTACATTTCAGGACACCCATGATTGGGTCTGTGCCAGGACTGGGGAACTCTTTTTTAAATGCCCATTATCTATTTTAAATAAAAAGTAAATCGGATTTCTGCCAGAAAATTTTGTAAGAGCTGCTGTTACAAGAAATACTTAAAGGTCATTGTAATCCAGAAAAAATTGTTACAAGCAATCAGAAGAGCCATGAGCAGATCAATTTAATCTAAATTATTTTAGCTCACATGGGGCAAATTGATGCATTTCAGAGGAACAATATCCTTTAAAAATCTATCTACCTGGGATCATCTGATCAGCCTTTGCATTTGTTCCAAGCTGCATACACATGGATTCTGTTCAGCCACAGGCATCAAAGCAAAACTTGATGTTACCCATGCAGGGGGCTTGTTTCCTCCTTTCCTGGGACAGAAACAGGTCCTGCACAGGAACTCCTGCCTCTGCAGGGATGTGGGAGGATGCCACAAACACATCTGAAACACACTCTTTTAAAGATAAAAACCTCCCACAAAAGCATTTGGCTCTCTATCTCCACACTTGCTTGTGTCCTTTACTTCCACAGGGTCTACTCAGCAGTCCCCTGGGTCAGCAGACAGTTTTGCAGTCGACTTTGATAGGAATTGAATCATACCATAGTGACATGCCTGAGGATGAACAGCAAATCATCCAGCCTAGCATCTCAGATTCATGCAAAATGCTCGGGATAGGAACTTGTTGTCTATCAAAATTAGTGGGGAAAAATTAATTGATGTCAGCTAATTACCTGGTCAGGCAGGGAGTGCATGGAATATGCCTACAGAGCCACACAGATTCAGATAAAAAAGCATTTAGTCTGGGAACACCAAGACTGCAGTGAAATGAACCCATTGCCTGGACTTTCAAGCCAAGCTGCATGTGAATTAACTTCCAGGCTTGCTTCAGACACTCTCTACCTTCAAAGGCACTCTCAGACAATTCTGTTTCTAATGGTATATCTCTATTACACTACTAAAAAAGAAATTAGTTCTAAATGTGATCCTAAATTCATATTGAAGCTTGGCCCACTGGTTACAAAGAGCTAGACTGTGGTCTATAGCCCTAATATTTTGCTGCTGACTGAGAGATGCCCTCTGGTTTGAGAGATTCTTGAATGGAGCAGAGCCAGCACAGACAGACATGCATTGACTCCTACACAGACCAGCAGAAGGGACAGGCAGGGGGAGAAAAGGGAGCAGGAACAAATTATTTCAGGAGCTATTCCCTAATGGGAACAATCTGAGGAACCCTAGGGTTGTTCTAGCCTACTCTTTGGGTAAACATGGCCTAGAACAATCCCCAAAACCTGACAATCACAAACACCTCCATGTGCACCTTTCCCACTGAATAGAGCCCAGTTTGGTATTACCCAAAATTCTTCAGCTACATTATTTTATTTCACTGTAGCCAAGCGTCTTCCTTTGCTTGCTTTCTATGCCACTGTTGAATACAGGAACAATTTGTACATCTTCTGTGGTTCATGAAAGCAAAGACAACCCATGATATTTAAAGTTCCATGACCACAAGTCTCTCCAGAAGGATGTAGTTCTGGAAGAGCAGAACTGAATGTAATTCTTTTTTCAGGTGAAGAATAGATGTGGTAGTTGTTGTGAAGTCATCTTAGCAAATGCCTATGTGAAGTGGCACTGATGAAAACACAAAGTTTTGAGCATTGAACTGCTTCATATAGAAATTGTCAGGGAGATTCCCGTACTTACAGGGAGGTGGACTGGGTGTTCTAATAGATCTTTTCCATCTCAGTTTTTATCAGTATGATTCATGCTAATTGTTAGTGGGAAATCACTTAGTGTCAGTAATAGAGGTGACACATTCATTTCTTTTTAGTCATTGCACATACATTGTATTTGAGGTGAAAGAAAGGGTTTATTTCTCTTCTCCTTTCCCCAGAAGCATGTTTGGATTTCATGCATAAATAGTCTTTCTTCCCTTAATCTGATTCACATGACAATATGCATTTGCATAAAGCTTCTTCTTGGGAAAACCATTCAAACCTTTATCTAGAGAGAGTAGACATGTCGCAGAATTATGTCCTGCTTTACAAGACAGCTTCCTTTTTTCCTTTTTCTGATGCATTATTTGTAGCATATGCTAATTTATTATAATGGTTATTAAGAGCACAAGGCCTTGCCTTTCAGCTTTCCACATTTCCCCAGGCATACCCTAACATTCCTCTCTTTTCAGCTATGCTCATCTTCTCCTGTCAGGAAGTAAAGAACAATTAATACATTCTGCAGATAAAAATGTTCACACCAACCCACTCATTATTTGTTGTGGCTACAGCTCCAGTGTGCTTTGTGCTTTCTAGACATCCAAGCTGGATCGGCCCCAGCAAGAACGTGAATTGTAACATAGCATAAAGCTGCTCATTTTTACCACGCCACCTGTGGTTGGACAAAGGGACAGTACTATAGCTTAGCTTAAAATCTATTTCTGGGCCAAATAAAGCTCAGATTCAGACCTGGCTCTTTAAATTCTTCCAATCTCTGCTTCAGAGATACTCACCAGTTGAGAGGGGATGAGGTGTTGAATCTGGATAGCAATTGCTCCTGCTGGCTTTCTGCCATCTTGAGTTACAGTCTTACACCTGGTTGCTCTGCTCAGGAGCCCTCCAGACCAGGAGTGAAGAACAGTCTCCCTTTCCACTTCAAACACAGCCAGTTCCCTAACCAAGAAGGAAGGTTTCAAACCTCCATCTTACCTCCTTCCTAAATTCCATGTGGAAAAGCTCCTACCTCAGGGGTAGTCCATACTCTAAAGCTTTGAGCTGCTGTTAAGTCAACAGAGCCATACTGGGATAAAGCTCAGGCCTGACTCTCTCTCTCTGGCTTCCATTTTGGCCCTTTTTTAGTTCTGGGATTCATGGCAATATCATTCTGAATTCTGCTAAGTTGTAGTGCAGGTAATAACTCATATTTGTGGCTATGTAACTGAAAGAAAAGAGATCCAGTCTATGCAATCTCAGTTTTGAAAAAGTGTAATCTAAATAGATGTAAACTATTATAGATTATATTTATAATTATAATATTTATAATCTAGATATATTTAATGGCTTTTAATAGATGATAAAATTGTACTGGACATTTTTATGAAATCAAGATTTTTTTTGTCCCAATCCTGAAATAAAAGTTTAAACAGAGCCAGTATCAATATTTTTCCTCTTGATATGATATGTTTTAGAAAGCCAAAATCTATAAAAAATTCAGATATTACTTTCCATGGAGTCACAAAGTCTCAAGTTGAAACAATATTTCATGTCATAACTGAATTTTAAAGTATCTTCTTGGGAAAGAGAAGTATAGACTGATGTTATATCAACATTAAATCAACAGTTAGAGTAAGAATAGATTAACAGAGAGCTGGAATTGTGTCAAAGGGTTTGGTGACACCATAAACCACAAACACACAAGCCAATTTTCCTCTCCTATGGCAAGATTTTGAATTTGCAGCTCAGCTGAAGTGGCTCTTGGTGAACTAACAGAGCAATAAACATAGCCACACATCACTGTGTGCATGTTTAGATATCCATGTAAAATAATTTCAAAGCACTCAGAGGGATGCAGGTAGCTACTTTCCAATGAAATTAATGAAGGTAACACTCTAAATCCAGTCAATTGTTGGTATATTAAAATCACAGTTATTTTTACATAAATTATTCCACTGAGATAATTTGTAACAGTAATGGTTTCCAGAATGGGGCCCCATAGTTTCAAAATGTAGCACCAGTCCCTAATTATCAGGCATATTTAAAGTGCATGCAAACTAAACAAGGTGAAGGTTAAATATTATGTTCAAAATTTAGTAATTGGGAAATGAATCCTTTAAAAAGGCAGAAATGATTCCATGGGAGGCAAGTATTGTCGTTCTGCTGCTCAGTGCAACCTTTCCATTCCTAATTATACCACGTGGAGTAATATGTTACAAAAAGAAAAAACAATTATGTATGTGCAGATCCAATTAATTTCTTAAGTCAAGTGGTCTGTCTCATCTCCAAACAAGTGCTTTCTTAAGGAAAGGAGAAGTAAGGTAAATCAGAGCACTCCTCCATTATGAACAAATAGCCATTGAAGTTTACAATTCAGAATCACTTTGGTACCCAACATACTGCAGTATTGAGTTGTATCTCCTTGGCTGATGGAGATAACCATCCACAGGAAGACTTTGTTTCGCTTTTTGGATCTGGAGAGCTGTCATTACCACAAAACAACTGCAGTGCTGTGCTGCTTGGACAGACCTAATGGCCTGTCTGTAATCAAGTTGTTCTGCTCAGCAAAGAGAGACACAAACACACACGTGTTTTGAAAGAGCAAGAGCCCACAGCACTTACCTTGCTTCCAGCTGCCTTACACCCCGTGGGTCTTGCGCTGTGGTGAGCCTGGGGTTTCATTTGATGCCTGCAGTGTATTCTGTCAGAGACTCACATGCTCAGTGTGCACAGATTCCTCAGTAAGGAGTTCTTTCCTTCTGCACCCTCACAGTCCCGTTCTAGCTTAATCCAAGTCCTAAAGAGAAATTAGACAAAGCAAAGAGAGGAAAAAGTCACCAAACAGGGAACTCCTGATAAGTGCACCTCAAACACATTCCTTTGTATCTCCTGTAGTGGATCATGCACCCCACCCTTACGTATAAAGAGCTCTCTTATGAAAAGCAAGCATCTTTCCCACGGGACTGGGGGCTGCACTAAGGCTCAGGTTGGATTTCAGCCCATCCACTCAAATTTCTCTCCTGTTTTTGTTGTCGCTCTAGCCTGCACAACTGAAGAAGATGATGTACAGGAGTGAGAGTGTTAGTGAAAGGAAGAGCTACTGGAGGTAACCCCTTTTTCTTCCAACAAGCTGGATCTGCACAAGACCTGCACAATATCCATTTAAGGAGACTGTATGTCTGCATGTTGTTCTCAGTCTATCTACAATACTTGTTCCACAGCATAAGATCCTGTGGCTGAGAGATGCCTAGGAGATAGTGACAACACCAGGCTATCCCTAAATTATTTTTTTTAATCACAGTACATTCCTCTCCATCCTTTGTTATTAATTTATTGTCAAATTTGGGAAAAAAAGAAATACCTGAACCAAAAGACAAGATTCCCAGTTTAAGAGCCCAAACTAGTCCCTCAATTGGCCTGAAATATACTACTTCCTAACGCAGGAAGTCTTAGAGAGTGGAGTACACAAGGGCAAACACTGGCAAAGGGATGGAGGGACCACCTTTACTCTTTGCACTATTCTGACTTCATTGTTCCAGTTCTTCATGCAAAATCCCTGTTGTGGAAAGATTCTTCTGCTTTTGGTGTGCTGTGGTTAACAGAAGAAAAGAGTGGCAATGAAAGACCTGAATCTCCCACTGCCCAATATGCTTTCCCACTCTGTCTTCATATCCAAACCCACTCCAAATTGCTTTTTTGTTTCTTCTGTCCTGTACATAAAGTCAGACTGAGATTCATTTGCAGAATGGTTCAAGTAACCACTGCTCAAAAACATAGAGGGACCAAAACAGTAGTACAGCTGTTGAGAGACTTGCCTGTTCTTTGCTGAAGGGGTGCCAGGGAACAATATCTGGAATAGGACAGCTGAAATGAGCAATATGACAGTGAGCCTCAAAAACCTATTTGTGGATAAGCCCCTGTAGCCATAGAATAATGGCAACACCCTAGCAATCCCTAAAGATTGATTTTCTCACAAATACAGATCTGCTATACCAGGAGAGCACTGTCTGCTGAGACTGTCCTAGAGGTCTCCCAAAGCCAACAAAATGACCCTGTAGCTAACAAAAATCACACAAACCTGTGTTAGTGACCAAAGTTAGGACTTGGGGTGAAGAATGGCTGCTTTTTCTTGCTAAGATCACTAACAGCTGAAGAAATCCAACAACCTTTTTTTACGAGCCCCTTAGAGCTTGTAAAATGGTATTAGCTATTATCATAGTTAATATTGCTTGATGTGGAAATATAAACTTGGGAAAACAAGTACTAAAACATTTGTGTAAATGTAACTCCTGACATTTATGTTTATTAATTTGCTTTTGAGCAGTTTTCCATATTAAAAAAGAGATTGATTACTCTGAATGTGGAAAATACCATGTTGTCACTAATATATTTTATTTAATTACAAAAGCAATAGAAAGAGGGTTTTAATATAATTCTCCTGCACAATTCAGTATGCAAGATTTTTAAAAAATCTAACACACACTTGACAAGAAACAGATATGTTGAAAGACATCAATAAATGTACTGATTAAGAGTTTGAGACACTTACTTTAAAAATGTGGAGCAAAGGCTGACTATTCTAATTACCTGAGACATGTGACGTCAATTGTCCTTAATACTTTAAGAATGACAGATTACAAATGAATAGATATTAGGGCTTTCTGCTCTGTTGCTTGCTGAAGAATCTGTTGAAGGACAAGTACTTGGATATGTCACCTTGTGTCTGGGGAGGGGAGGGAGTAGAGAAGAATGAAAGGATGATGATGGGAAAAGTGAGATTATCTCAGTGTTGCATTCTTTCCTAAATCCAAAGCGGGAACTGGTTCTCAAAGAGGAAAAAAACGCTTTGTGTTTTTTAATTAGAAATACTTCAAGGTATATGCAGCTAAGCTTCAAGCATTAGCTTCCCTTCACAGCTCTGAGGAGTGCTAAGAAACTGCACAGACCGTATTTCCCATATAAATAAAACCAGGAATTAATTCTCTTTAGTACTAGACATGGCCTGCTGACCTGTTTGCTGCTTTCAAAAGGCTCAAAACAAGAATTAAACTTTTAATGATTTTAATAAAAACTCTCAGTTAAACAAAGTTTATGTCTTTTTTCTAAGCAAGTCTGTGAGCATCTTTGCCCTCAAAGAGAAAAGACATACCCAGGATCCAACTCTACTCTTCTACAGTCAGGAAGAGTATGGACTGAGGTTAGCAAGTGTGGTGTTTCCTCCAAGTAATGATTTTTACATGGAAACTGACTGTGAGAATTACATGTGATGCCAGAATTAGCACAGCCATCTAGTGTGCATCTTCTGCCTAAAATAAGCCATAATTTGTTTCTTCCGGCACGTGAGCCCGGTAGGGACCCTTGGCTGTTGCATTTTATACCCAGCCACAGGAGGCAAAGAACACCCAGCAGAAGTCACACAACAAGTGCTATGGCCAGGAGGTCCTCTCAGGACAGCCCCCACAAAGAGCTGCAGCCCATGGCAGGGTGCAGGGTGACAGCCTCCCCTGGCAGAGGGTCCCATGGCACTGGGACTGCCCTAAATGACAGAGCCCGGCCTTGCCCCGCTGTGAGAGACAAGGGGTGTGCATTCTCCAGTGACCGGAGCTCATGCATGAACGCCTTCCTGCCACTCCTGACACAGCCCCATTGAAACTGCTGACCTCGCCAGGGAGGTATTTATGACATGTTCATTACCCAGAGTCTGAACACCTGGAAGAGAAAAGGCTCTGGATTCTATTACCAATCCTCTAAGTTGTCCTGTTTCACTAATTACTTTTAATTCTCATTTATTACAAATAATATGGCTATTTCTCTGCTCGTCTTTCTTTCTGCACAAAATGCAATGTAGAAACATTATTTACTCTAAGTCACCAAGTAAGAAAATGAGACGATATTTCTCTTCAATTCCACGAGAAAGAAAATTGCTTTAAAAATGCTTTATGCATAAAATAATAATGTTTATTTATGTAAATACATATTGGCATCTATTGTCCCTAACACAATTAACATTCCTTTTCCAGGGAATAATTCACAGGCAGTGACTGAATACAAAATGAAGCTCTTGAGAAGAAAGATTTCAACAAACACATATAGCAATGCCCCTAAATATATCAGAATGGTTAAGAAACACAACAAAGCCAAGAAACCACTGATAGCCATTACAAATTCAGCAGTGGATCAGTTAATATCACAGTCCTCTGAACACATTTACCCTGCCTGGATTTTAGCAACACAACCTCCCTTGTAGATACAAAATGCCAGTTAAATAGAGGCCTGTTCTCCTGTGGCTTTCCTGGAATTTAACCCAAGATGAACTCTAGCTAGTATATCTGTGCTGCTATCTAGTACCCACTCTGCACATGAGACAGATGATATATGTTTCTGTAAGGGTTTTATGCAGAAAGACCAGTCCCTTTAGAGTAAAGAAATTAAAAAAGCAGCAGACAAAAGGAACACATTTTAAAGCCTCAAAACACAGACTCCTTATTTCTCCAGTGATAGCTTAGAAAAAAATTGTGGGTAGCAGCAGTGCCCAAAATTTTTATTAAAAATTTTAAATAAATGGTTTTGCTCAGAAATACTTCTTAGAAGTACTCAAAAAAAGAGGACTCAACATTATTTGATGGTGTTCTTCTGAAAGTGTATAAGGTAAGAGAGAAAGGTGAAATTTCAAGGAAACAGGACAGTACCCTCTGCCAGGACCAGAAAATAAATTGAAAGCAGCCCTATAAAACACTTACTTATAACATGAAATCAGTGAAGAGGTAGAAATTGAACTGGAGAATTGACTTCTCATCCTCTCACTTTACTCCCTCCTTGAAAACAATCATAAAAATGTGAAGCAATTTGGCACAATGGCCCGTTCTCCTGTTAGACTCCTTAATGCATTTCATTTCTTCTAGTTATTCTTAAGTGCTTCATTAGACAAACAATTATATGATTCATGCATATCTAGGACAGAAAATATTTTAGTGAACTATTACAATTCTTGACTGTACATTCTTATGGTCAAAACCACAGGGAGACAAGACAAATTTACCTATAAAACCACACAAAGCTTTTCATTTTCCCTAAGGTATAAGAACTAGATGTAATTATAATTAAACCTTTACTTTAATGAAAATATTTTCATACTACTTCTGTCCAGGTGTGACAAACTCATCTGTATTTCAAGGACTTGCTGAAATAGGAGTTCTGACACGACTGAAAGACTTTAAGAGACTGAGCCTATAGAAAACAAGGTATCCTCCTCCAACAAAAAGCATCACAATGTGGCTTTTCAGAAAGAAAAATCCCAGCCCGAAGATGTTCCAAAGCACATTTGCTCCCAAGAGTTTTTTCTTTCCTTTGCTAAAGGAAAGAAAATACAAAAGGAAGAATATTGCAAAAGGGAAGAAAATCCACCTAACTCGAACCATAGCCATTTTCTTGTCTGATAAGTCCAAAGCCAGGTGGCTAGAATAAAAGATTGGTGTTTATCTGTTAGAAGATCTGGGGCTGATTCATTCTATTTACTGCAGCAAGCTCACCTGTGAGGCTTTATAGATGCCTTGGGGGAAAAAGCTCAGCAGGGGTTAACTTCTTGTTGTGGGGGAAGAAAGGAGAGGTGAGATTTGAGTTTTAATTGGTGCAAGGGGAAATCCCCTCTCTTTTATATACCTGGTTCAGAGAAAAACACAGGTAATAACAATAATAAAAAAAAGTCTTAGGACAGGAGCACAATTCTTTAAGCATTTCCAGGTCATCTTGGAGGTGGGGGAAGGGAGTTATCATTATAAAATCTTCCCTTGAGGTTCAGTGGGGAACTCAGTTATGAGATTTGTAGGAAGCTTTAACTTGTGTGAAATCTGCAAGTTTATTGCTTGAATTAACTCTGAGCTGAGGAATAAAGTATACTTAATGCACTTTTAAAGCACTGTTTTACTTCCCCGTTTGTTTCTATAAAAGGATGCTTTCCAAGCTGATCTGTGCAGTATATTTGTCCCTCTGGGTTTTACCTTAATTTGCTTGCTTGATCCAGAACTGAGACTTGAATATCTGGTCCCAGAAGTTATTTTTTATTGTGTACCACTGTCATTTCTCTCTTGCTTTCCATTTAAAAGATTCCAGCTTCCAAGACTGCAGTTTTCGGGTACTAGAAACCTAAAATGGCAATGCTTCTTTACAGTGTACTAACTGCAAAGATAAAAGAAATCAGTTTAAAAACCCAGAACAGTTGTTTTATTCCAATTTGCAGTTCATGTGGGATAAAACACCAGCCTGTTTAAAACTAAAAGAGAACAAAAAACCCCCTAACTTTTACATATGGCTGCAAGGCAGTTTATTTTGAGCAAAAACCCTCTAAACCTATTCCAAAACTACTTGCTTGTAGAGGCAAGGTTTTTCTATAGCAGCAGGCGTGTTGAGGTGTGTTGCCCTCTGCTCTGCAGGGTTAGCAGATCTGCCCCCACCAGCCCCCTTGCACATCAGCTGACAAAGGCCACCTCAAATAGCACAGCAGCAGAAGGTGGTGCCACACTTCACCCCTTTTATGTCAGAGAGAAAGATATTTTCATGTTCTCCCCCACGGATTTCTTCACTCTCTGAAAAAATACTTGAGGAATTATATTACACTTTCTGGACAATTTGATCAGGAAACACTGCTGGAAAATAATAATGTTTTATATTTGCAAATTTGCCTCTTTTTTTTCTGCATCTAGCTCCTTGTTAGGGTAGGCAGCTACCTACTTTGTCTACCCTTAAAGCTGGTTCTGGCAAATGCTGTGTTGTATTCCAACTGAGCCCATAAAGTTTACAGAATAACAGGGCTGCTTTAATGTGGCAAATGGAAGGGCCGGAGATAGGCCAAAATTACTTTGACATTTAAAAAGTCCAGCCTCTTTTGCTTTACACTTTCACTTAGTGCTGGAGTCGAGAAACATTTAGAAAAATAAAGCTTTACAGTTTCCTGTTAAATCTAACTATTTCATACTGTGTAATTAATTGTGCCCTTGCTCTTTCAATCCTCTCAAACTGAAATTAATAGCATTGTGGGAAGCCATGACTTTTACAAAGATGTGTAGTTTAAAAACTGTGGAGAAATACTGATTCAAAGAATGAAGTGAGAGAAACATAATAAACATTCTGTCTGGGGGAGAAATGAGCCTGTTTCTTCATATCTTGTCAGCTGGAGTCTCTGAATTCCCCCTCCCTGGTCCATCTCATGAAGTGAGTAATTTGGAGTAGATGACTTGTGAATGTACAGTACGACAACATGGAAGTCTTCTGGCTCCACAGCACTTATGTACCTTCATCTGTTATGCTCTGTCAGCTGCACACAATGCAAAAAAATACCCAGTTTAACCTCCCATCCCATTTAATATCCAGGATCAACTGATGATGGAAAATTGGGGGCTCAAGTTATTTGTCCTTAGTCAGTTTATTCGTTTCACAGAGCAGGATGAGTAGCTGCATGCTGTTGATTTTACTGTTCTGTAACTCAAAAAGGAAATACTACTGTGTTTTTTCTTACTATTTTCCTGCAGTCTGGCCTGACCTGAGCCACACAACTGCTGGCAACACAGCAAGGCCAAGCTGTGGGATAAAACACGGATGGCAAATGTTCTTGCCACTGCTTCCCACATGGGTCCTACTGCGTCTCTCCTTCTGGGTCATCCTGTCTCTGGAGGCACATGACATCCTGCCCATAAAGGAAACAAAGAAAGTTCATTGCTGCAGTGTCAGATCAAAACCAATATGGACCCTAAAGGTCAGAAGGGTGGTAAGTCCACAGAGCTGGCCATGATAACTTTATCATACTGTAGAAGGATTTAACAGTATAATCCTAATTTAAAAGCCTGGTATCTGGCCCTCTTATTCCCTAGTGAAGCAAAGCAGAAAATAAAAGTAAAGGAGCCTGAAGTTTCTGGGGAATGTGGGAATGCCAATATAATATTCATAGAACCAAAAATAAACCTTGCATGAAGAAGGTACAAAAGAAGTTAGGAATTTTACCACCAGCTCTGGTGGTAGCAGCTGTGTCTGCATTGGGGCAGGACAAGATGTAGTGGTTTTTATCCAAGGACCAACTAAGCAAGTATTTGGAGTCCAACCAGCTTCCTCCAAGAAGCCCTGGAGAGCTGCACCCAGTGCTTCCCACCAAGAGGACTGGAACATGGCCACTGCTTCCATGGATATGGGCATGGGGTCTTTCATGTCGGCAGCTGCTTTGCCGGTGCCCGTGGATTACGGTGCAGACCGGGGATGAGATCTCCTGTCACTACCTTGAGCTCTGCACCTGACTGAAGTGATTTTTCCTGGCATCTGCCTCTGTGTTGAGTCAAACCCACCTGCAGACTTAAAGTAGAAAAATGTAGCTAATAATCAAACAAATCCTTTCAAAGAGACTGGAGGGCAGGAAGAAGGAATAATTGCAATATGAATAATAGCAAAGGGAAGAAAGGTTTGGCTGAGATCTAAAAAGGACTTGTGAGATGAGTATTTGCTGTGCCTGGTAGTTCAGCATCTGGCTGTCTGCATGGGTTTATTACCCTGAGTTAAGTACTCAGGATCTTCACAGAGGGTAGGGCCTTAGTTGCTCAGAAAAATTTAAGCAGTTAATGTAGCTGCTCAGCCCGTGGGAATAAAGTCCTAAAAGCCACCAGCTGGAGGAGAGAACTGCCCAACCTAAAGCAGTAGAAAAGGCCAGTATTTCTAACTTGTAAAGAGAACAAATTCTATCAGACCAGTTCTCTTTTTTCTTCATCTATAAATACACTGGACACCCTTATATTGGTTTGAACGTGCCTGTGGAAAACACTAACCTGGATTTAACCAAAGCTGTTCCTAAATTGCAGGTAAAAAGAAATGCAGAAAGAAATGTTGATCTGCCTCCTCCGTTTGTTGTTCTTTAAATGAGGCATGAGCCTGCTTTTAATGAGTAACTTGAGAGACAAAAGGAGAGCTCCTAGCTTAGGTGGGAAATTCCCAGGAATTCAGGAGCAAAATCCTGCTTTTCAGTGAGGTGAAACTATTTTCTGAATTTTTACCCCAAGATAGAGCAACTCATACATTAAAAGTCTGTATTGCTTAGGGAATCAAATCACAGCTCCTGGAGTAATTTCCCAAAACAAAACATATTTATCTTTTCCATTTAAAAATATTTAAGATACTCAACACACATGCCATGCTAAGGGAATTCTTGTTTGCTACAACAGTAAGAACATAGTGAGATCCAAAATACTCCACGTGGTAAAATACAGGAAAACAAAACCTCTGCTCCTCAGGTATTTCAATCTTTTGGACAGAAAAATAACTAATACAAATCATTATGCTTTATCTCACTGATTAGTTTCTCAAGACCTCCAAAACTCCATGCACCAGGAGTCCATTTATGCACTACACCAGCTTTTGCTGTTTTATTTTCCTCTGTCTTTCAGAGTAATCCCTATTTATCTTAATTCCTATACATCTTTTCTAAAACTCATTGTGTGGGAATATTCTGGGGCAGGATGTACTTGCTACTTTGAAACAGGAATTGAACGGACAATGCCCCATTGCTACTGTCTTGGCAATATTTCACATTACAGAAAAAAATCATTACAGAAAAAATAGGTTTATTGGATGTCTAATAATCATTGCTACTGTCAATACTATTAACATATTTTTATGTCAGCTATTGTTATTTATACCATCCTAATAAGATCTTAACATGTGCAAATTAATAAGGTAAAAATGCATACTGTTATACAGCACTCCCTTTCAGCTTTGTTTCTCTTGGTTGCTCTTTACATACTGGAGGGATGTGGCCAAAGGAAATGGCAGTAGCAAAAAATATTTCTGAGGTGGGAAAATCCTTCCCCATTGGGAGAATTCTTTGCCACAGCCTGGCTGTAGTAGAAGACACCTGAACCCAAACAATTAGGACATTCAAAGCAGTCCTGTATTTCAAGCTTTTTCAGTAGTGTTATGGTGTTATTTTTTGACCTGCAGATGTTTATGGGCTCAAATCTGCACACACAAGTTGTTTTAATCACAGGAGTACCATGTGCAGCATATGCAGGGACATTTCCATAGAGTCACTTTATACACTGCTTTGTAGCTGCTCTCATTTTCTGAACAGAAGCCAGCTGAGAGTAAACACCTTCCCATCCTACTTCTCATGGAAAAGATATCCCAAGGCAGTAAGTCTCAGCTTTTTCTTTTAATTTTTTTTTATAATGTGAAAACCTGAAGACCTTTTCCAGGAAAAAAAGGGATCAGGCTGAAACCTGTTAACAGTAAGACTGCTTTTCACAGGACTTTTACAGAGTCCTTCTCTCTTCTCCTTCCAGACTGTCTCAGACCATGGGTTGAAAAACATTGCTCTGCAGTTGGTTTCCAAATGACAACATAAAGCAATGAAACAGAAATCCCTCTGGCACTACTGGACTATTTTTAGAATATTTTAGAACTACAAGGAAAAATGATGTTTCATCTAAGACGGAAAAGGTAAAGTTGTTTCATAGGGACATAACCTCATATTTTTTCAGAAAGTGTAATTGAGTCATAAACAATTAGGCAATTTAAAAGCCTGTAATGAATTAAAGATATGATTTCTTGGTGGTTGCATAATGGTTGGAAAATTGATTTCTTAGAGACAAGACAACACATGCTTAACCTTGGTTGGTTACTGTGCTGTGTTCCCTGACAATCCTCAGAGACTGAGTTTTTGAAACAATTTTACTTTTTGCTGTGTTGTTTTTTTAGATGTGAGAATCAAAGTTGTGCATTCCTGAAGTTACAGGTGTGAAGATCAACTCCTTGTATCCTTCCTTACCCTCATAAACACACATCAAATTGAGATGGGTTGGTGACCAGTTTTTTATTTTGGTAATTTTGTTAACAGTCTTACAGGAAAAGTGTTGGGGTTTGAAAGTGTGCTTTGGAGATTTAAACTTTTCTCCCTTCTGGGGCATTGTATGGGTAATTTGGTGGGATTGGAGCATAAAACAATTGGCTATGGATTTGTAATGAGCTGGTTCTCTTATTTCCCTTTGCAAATCAAATTAAAGAAACAAACTGGGAAATGCCCTGTTTGAAGGAGGGGTGGCTTTTTTTCAGGGATAGCAAACACACAAAGTAGATAAAAGCTGATATTAGCATTTCTACATTTAGTTCCTGTGACTATTGACATTATAGACATTAACCTGTTTAATATGAATACTGTCTCACAAAATGCTGGTAATAAGAGCTAAACCGTGCTGTATTTCATTTCATTCCCGCTGATAGCATTTATCAGCAAAATCTGGATTTAAAAACCCCCAAAATATGCAGTTTAAGCCTCACCATAACTGGACTGCTGAGGAGGAAAGTGAGGGGATTATCTGGAGCCTGGAAGCTCAAATATAAGAGTGTATTGTCAGCATGGGCTATAGGCCTTTTAGCAAATGGTAGTGTAAGCTTCAGCTGACAGGCCTTTTCACAACTGACAGATGAAAATATGAAACTTAAATTCTTCATGACAGATAGCTGTGCTGAATGAAGAGGCCAATGGGACAGTGCTGGGCTGGGGCAAGAGTGACAAATACAGGCCCAGTGTCTACAGCGTGGGATGACTCTTTGTAACTCACACACAATTCATTCCTCAAGTCTCTCCCATTTTGCCAAACAAACTGTTATAGCAGACTGGGATTTTTTCCCCCTCTCTTTTTCTTTCAGATCAACATCTTTTTTTAGTAGATGAATGCCAAGTCTTAAAAGACGAGGGCGGAAGATTAAATTTAATGTGCAAGCATGAAAGATGTTTCCTGGATGCTTCTCCATTGGACTTTTCCACCCAATCTAACACACTGCTATTGTAGGAAGCTTATTCACTGGTTTACAAACTGTGTTTAATCCTCAGTGTTGCAAAGCCTTGTCAAAATTTAAAAAAAAAAAATTATTTTGAAATCACTGCTCCTTTCTGTCAGCATCCCACCTCTCCAGCCCTGCCTGCTCATATGGTTGCATTCCCAGCCAGAATGCTCCTTGGTGCAGGATGGAACTCCTGGCATGAGATGGAGGTCCTGGGAGTGGAGCCCAGCCCAGGTCCTGCCTCCAGATGTGGTTTTGTAGCAGGAAAAGCACAGGGAAAGGTTCTGTGCAGTCAGAGGGGCCCTGGACACCTTTGTTTGCCGAGCCAGCCCCAGTGCTGCTGCCGAGCTCTCTCCTGGCTCCACCACTGGGGCCTGCAGCACCTGCCCACAGGGAGGTCACTCTCCTGTGGCCCCCAGAGACCCCTGAGGTGCAGCTGCCTCCTGTGCACAAGCAGCTCCTGCAGATGTTGCTACCTTGTCTGCCAGCACCAGTTCCCAAGCTAGTCTCCTTCAAGCCATGCCCTGTCCGAGACGTGGCCTGTATGGCTGCCAGACGGTTTCCTGCAGGAAAGCTCCTGGCCTGGTGTCCTGCAGGGCATCGCACTAAGATGGCAAAGGTCTCCTCTGGCCTACAACGCTATGAAAAATAAGAAAACACCCAGGCAGGTTTTGTTTGTTTGTTTGCTTCTCCTTTGCAGAGAGAAGTGCCCAGCTATGGAGCCGTTATGGTCTCCCCTGTGTTTTCAGCCTCGTTACTGGGCTATAAAAAGGGGAGATGGGAGCCAAAAATAACAACACACAGTATGGCCTCTGGCCAATCCCAGAGTCATTACCTCCACAGAGTTCCCTCTGAAGTCAATGGACTGTAGGATCCAATCCTTAGTATTTGTCTTCTTTTATACAATTTGTAATTATCAATACAAAAAAATAGAAAGCCCTAAGGTAATATGTTAATTCTTACCATATGTACTGTATGTATCCTTATATGCTAGAAGCCTGGCAGGACTGCAATGTCACAACAGACATTTACTGAAGTACCTGGGGAAATGTAACAAAAAGTGTTAGTAGAAAATGGTCTTTCAGCTAAATTACCTAATATATTTGCTAATGGTATCTGATTTAAAAGCCATAAAAATACTAAGTTAAAAGCACATTAGAAGATGTGGTATATTTATAAGTGTTTGTCACCTTGGCAACAAAAGAGAAATTCCAAATCTAACACTAGCTTTCATGGGCCAAGACCTTTGAAAATTGATAAATACCTACTCTTTATAGCAATGATCTTCTCTCAGTGAAGAAATACCCTGCTGTAAAAGGAAGTTCTTCATTGCATAACAAGATTTGTGATAGCTTTCAGCTACGGTTTTGCCCTGTCTGCCCACTGTAGTATAATTTATAAAGTCTTGACATTGAAAACAATATGTTTGTAAATATGCTAAAGCACTGATCTTTTTTTGTACCCTCTTTGTAACTTTGAGCCCTAATTTCCTTTATACAAACTAGGTTTCTTAGCATCTTTCTGAGCTCTAACCTGGCCTGGGTTGGTTTGCAAATCTATAGCTCTGCTGTGATGGTTCTGATGGGGGCTCTTTTTTCCTACCTATGAATAGCTGTACCACAACCACTAAACTATGCATGCCTCGATAAATGAAGTACCAGTTTCAGCTCTGCCTTTCTACATAATATATGGTCCCATAAAACTGCACTTTAAGACTAAAAGGAAAGCTATTTGCTCACTTGTAATGCAAATGCTTCCAGCATATTACCTCTGCATACAACTGAGTATAGATCCTTATTATGCTAATTCTCAAAGCTCCACTGGTTTGCCCATTGATCATGGATGAAGATCATAGGGACAGATCAACAAAAAGAATTAACAGTAACCAAAAAAATATTCATGGTGTCTGGTGGACCCCTCCAACACTGCAAAGCCCTGTTCTGTGTGATGGCAACAAGTTTCCCTGAGGAACAGGGAGTCAAATTAACCATGAAAACCCAGCATAATTGCCCTTTACCTGTATCCTCACATCTGACAGAACTGATTAAACAACTTGATCACAAAAACAAAAGCAAAATCTGTTCTATGTGGGTAATCTCTCAGCAGAGGTGAAACCCTATGGACTCAAAGCTCCAAAATGCCTTTAAGGATTAGAGAAGCCTTTAGAGAGCTTTAGGTAGCACTAGATTAGATACTGCTGAGTATCTCATATCCCTCTTTTTCCTCCTATTTTGTAGGTGCTTCCATTTTTCTTCTACTGTTGATTCATTATGTTGACAATTGGCTAAATTGAATTGACAGCTGAATTGTCCATGATCTCAGGAGACACTGAGACAGGCTGCACAGAAAATCTATATTTATTCTTCATTTGAATCAAGTATCTATGGGAGAAAGGAAATTATCAATATGAATTAAAAATTTGGAGAAGTTGCTTTGGAAAGAAGAACTTTTCATTTCAGAGTTATTTAGGACATATCAGTATTAGTGTGTAATTCTGCTGTCCTGAGTCTAAAGTTTGGGGTTTTTTTAAATAGGAAATTTAAAATGACATATTTCTAGTCTGATTTAGATTTCCCTTGCAAGTGGTCATGCCTAACTCATTTTCATCATAAGCACACCTTGCTTTTGTTAAAATTAGTGAGGACTGAGAGTGTTAATCAGATTGGACCTCCAACCTTGCCAGTCTTTCAGTGGATTGAAGACCAAGCTCACAGCTCTATCCATCCCTATCCATCCACCCAGTTGTGCCCCAACACCTCCTGAGTGAACATCTCCAGTGAACCATAGAACTGACCCTTGTATTAGCAAAATTGCTTTTTAGCAAAATACGTGCAATTTATATGGAGCTGATAAAGCTTCTATTAAGGCACTGGGTAATAGATGTGGTTGGAGCTATTTTTCAAGTATTGATAATAGGGTGGAAAAAGGGTTTCAATTAACTGAGGTTGCAAGAATCATATGGATAGACATGTGCTCTTACACTCAAGTGCACAATTTTCACTGATTGATAAACCTAACACACCACTTGAGACTATATTCTAGTTACATCACTTCACCATTAAATTCTTCATTTACCCCCAAATGAATAGATTAACATTAAGTAAACTCTACTCAAAAATTGTACATTTCAGTGAAGCTTCAATATAAATTTGTAGCATAAAAGATTACAATTTATCCTTTGAAAGTCATTATTTAAAATGTACAATTCAAGTTTTCTATGCAATAAGTGTTTCAGATGTACTTGTTCAGTAAATTTATGCAAATCTGCAAAAGACTAGCTACACCGTGTATATAATACAATATAATATAGTATAATATAGTATAATATAATACAAATGTATATACTGTAT
>VZRX01010084.1:0-124304 GCA_013398075.1 Notiomystis cincta
ATATATACATATATATACACAAAATAAGAGACTCTTGGCAAACAGCAAACACATAATCAGCACAACCCTGAGCTGTGCTATCCATCTTCCTCTACTATGGGAACCAAAAAAGGTCCTCTAAATAAAGGATCATTTCAGCTATAGAAAAAGTTACTTTACTAGACATGCTACAAGATAAAGCACTGAAATAAAAAAAGATTACATTTTGATTCAATACAGCTAAAACACTTTACAGCTAAAATAATTTACACATTTATTTATTTATTTATTTGTTTTATGAAACCTTTTCCATCAGTATAGACAAATATTGTTCAAACTAATATGTAAAGCAAAAGCATACAAGTAAACAAAAAACTAAGAGAAAATAAAGATGGTTTTGGAAAAGGGAGGAATGGACAAGTCACAGCAAATAAACATCATGCAAATAAGTTGTTTTCACCACTGCAAGGACCCAAGATCAATTCACTTACTAGCCATCTTTCCTTTTTTCTTACAAAAATCTGATGTAAAACGACATGGAAAATCATTACAAGTTTAAGCAACAACTGGCTACCAGGAAGCTGTACAAACAGTATGTGTGGATGTATTAGTTTTGATTCCATAGCTGTATTTTGGTTTGAATGGCACTGAACCATGCTGAGTAACAGATTTTAGCAAATGTGAAGAAAAAGGCCTGTTTTTTTAGCTTCTATTATAAAAATGTGCTCACTGAGAAATGCTGAAGGACAAAATCACAAATCCTGGGGAATATGTAGGCATAGAGAGTTAGCAGCAAAATCTGTTTCCATACATCTACCACACCTACCATATTTTAGTTCTTTTAGTACTCTCTTGGAAAATTTAGGGCCTCATTCTGCAAAGTCTTGTGTGATCTCCCAGTCAAGTGTGCCAGACACTCAGCATCACCTTTACTCTCTAGTACTTCTCCAGGTTTTATGGATTTCAGAGCTGGAAGGCAATCTGCAGTGCCTTGCTTTTACACAACACAATATCATGGTAAGAGTAGCAATAATTTATAGTAGCCTTAAGTTTATATGACCAGCAAAACCAAAATATCACCGTTTTCACAGAATTTTTGTCAACATATTAAGGGGACACTGTCAAGCAGATGAGATAAAAACTAACAGGTTTTTATCTATTCTTATTTTTACAGAGTGAGTAATGGAGTTTTTATATGATGCTTTGAACATCTCTGAAATTACTTTTTTAATGCACAGAATTAATAAATAAAACTTTATTCTGTCAGACTAGCCTAAGAGGCCCACCCACCAGTGACACAGACATAGAAGAAATTAATCAGTCTTCCCTCATGGACCCTACAGCAAAACATTAAGTTTGGTTTCAGATTGTTCCTACTATTATTAAACCTTAATATGAGTTAAAACAATTAGTTGTTGTTTTAAACGTGCATCTATTTTGAAATTTAGATTAAAGACATTAAAATTCTGCTTAAGGCTGCTAGCTGATTTGTGATTATTAATTAACTAAGTAGCATCTGTTGCCAATAGGTTTTGTTAAAGAGTATCTGATAATTTAAAATTCTTTAATCTCCAAAGAATAACAGGAACAACCTTAAGTGTACTTTATTCCCTTCCCTTCCTGTTAATTATTCACTTCCAAAAGTGTGATTTCTTGGTCTTTAAACCTCATCTGCTAATTAAAATGTTTAAGGTGTTCTGCGTCTACTGGGGACCAAAATTCAAAATTTAGGAAATGAGGAGCTTCTACTGGCAGTGTCTGCCCTTCAAACTCTCAGGGTTCAGATCCAGGGATGTCTCACAGTGAAAGCATCCAGTCAGATAGAAAGCATGTTGCAACAGAATTCAAGCTCAGATTGTACAGAGTCTTAGAGACCAGTATTAGACATTGCATTTGCTAACGAGGAGGAAGCCCACAGTACAAATGGAGCACTGTGATTTGTACACTCATGATCAGACCACTGTGTTTTGCATTAGCTGCTATTTCTGACTACAGTCACAAGGGCATGGAGAACCATACAAGGATTCACAATCTTCTTTCAAAAAGCAGATGATAAAATGCAGCAAAGTCCTCTGTGCAAAACAAGGATATAGAACAGGAAATACAGATCAGGAAACACAACCAGCATACTCATGACACTGTGGTCCACACAGCTGAGCTCTATCTCCTCTGGGACCTCATACTGTGCTCTTTTTAATGTGAAACCCTCAGCATTTAAATAAGGTAGCTGACACAAAAATACAAATAAATTCATTAGAAATGTACGATGGACTGGACAGTGCAGAGCGAGACCACGGGAGAGCGGGTAAACATTCACCCAGAACTCCACAGTTCACATCCCAACACCAGATCTCCAGTGATGCATAATTTGGTCACTTCTGCAGGCAAACACGAGCTGGCTTTAAACCGAGCAGCTCAGGCTGTATAAATGCAAGCTGAATAAATAGTTTTGAAAATGTGGAAAGCATTGTCCACCTGCTGCAGCCTGAGCTGTGAGCACAAGAGCTCCCTGGGCTGGGGCAGGGCTGCTGCAGAGCCAGGGCTGCTGCACAGCAGCAAAGGGCACAGCTCAGCCAGCTCCACAGGCACATGTCCTGGCTGCTTTGAAGGAAGGGCAGTGGGAGATAAAAAGTACCAGTCTCAGATGGTGAGATCAGTAAACTTCAAATGGCTCATCTGGCTTTTTTCAAATTCCACATATAGCAAATGAACACATTTTACTTATTTACATAGCCCAAATATATGTTAATTTCATTGTACTGAAAACAAATTTAATCTATTTGTTTCACCATTAACTTCTGCACTTCACAAATGCAGTATGACAACTGAACAAAAAGCCTGCATTAACTGCCACACGATAATTTTATCTTTTTTTTCAATTATGTTTATCATTTTCTCTTGCAAATCTACTTTTGAAAATGTGTCTGCATCATTCATATTGACAGTGTCCCTTTAAAACAAGGAATCAACCACTCATTGTGGGGCCTTCTACCAAATATTATGTATATATTACTGAAAACATAAAAATCTAACAAGGCTATTGAATATGTAAATTATTTATGTGTATGTTTGTAATACTTGGCTATATTTCATGAAGTAAAGAAATTATTTTGCATTTTAGAATAGGAAATGATACAGGATACAGGTCTATACTGGAGATTAAATTAATGTAAAGTAATGAATGTATTACCCAGAACAGGAGATGTGGCAATGCTTGTAAAAGGAAATTATTTATCTAATTTAGAAAGGGACATTTTCATTACTTCAAAATATTCCAGATCTCATCAATCACTTTGTAAGATTATTTTATTTTTTTTATATCTGCATTTCATTTCCTGGAGTTACATTTCTATTATAATTTCTCTTGACAGATAAAGGTGGGAAATGTTGGTTCTTTTTGTTCTTTGAATAATGTACAAGTGTGAAACTCATTATATTTAATTCCTGTGGTGATGACCTAATTAAAACATATCTTAAACTTACCTTGGGTTTGAATGCAATCAGTTTCAAAACCATTTCAACAGTGAACACTCCTGTGAAAACCATATTCATAATGTCCATCGCATCATTAAACAGCTTAGACTGTCCATAGTGCTGTGAATGAAAAATAAAATACTTACAAACATAAAGGCTTTAAAATATTAAGTGAAAGCAAGGCAGCCTAAGATAAAGCTGGCAAAAACACAACATAGGAAAAGGTTTTCCAATAAAATTTATGAAGCACCACATGTCTATACATGGAAGATTAGCTGAATATCTCTGGTCAGGCATGGGAGTGTTTAAATCTATTCTGTTTAGGCACTGGGCAGAAAAAAACCTCATTCCTCAACATCCTAAGGGAATCTCCAGAGAGAGAATTGTTCCCTCAAAAGAGGAGTATTAGGCAAGAGCATTTTACCAAGTTTTTTATGCAAGGTTTTAAATTCACACAGACGTCTGTCACACCTGCTTACAAAGCCTGAAGTATGGCAGTCACAAAATAACACTGTGTAGGAGGTACATTTTTAAGAGGACACATTGTATGCAAGTTTACTGAGAAAAGCAGAATGGTTTTGTAAACTGAACTCAAACCATTCTTTTTCATATCAAAATCTGAATATCTTGCCATAATTTCAAGGCATTATACCACCCCTATCCTTCCCTGCAATTTATGCCAACAGCTTCAAGAGAGTTTTTGGTTTTCCTACCTGCATAGCCAAGCAAAGGGTGTTCAGCATGATGAGGACAAACATGATGTATTCAAACCCAGTAGAATTCACCACATACCAGAACTTGTACTGGTAGGGATTTTTTGGAATATATCTGCGGAGAGGACGCGCCTTCAAGGCGTACTCGACACACTGACGCTGCAAAGCAAGGACAGCAAAAGCTGTCAGACTGTAACTTAGCAGATACCAGCTGCTGATACAACCATTTAGTGCAAATTGTGAAATATCACTCTCAAAAGCACGGTCTATGTACCTGAGGCAGGGCTTTTTATTACTAAGTGTTGTTAATAAAGTGCACAAGCAGCTGGCCAGTCCTCACTGTATCTGACCTCATCTGGCCATATCCACTACTCAGCCACATGCAAAAGTAAAATACTGCTCATGGAAATTCTGAAGGGTTTTGCCTTTATACACTGATATATTACAGTATAGGTATAGTACAAATCAGGATTATTAAGTCATCTATAAACCCTGTTTTGTCTTTACTCCTTTTTCAACCACCAAAGGGCCTCCATAGCCCAGAACCCGTCAGCAACACAAGCACTGAGGAGGTGTTACTTCTACTAGCTCAGGCAAATTGCCCAGCAAAATCACACAGGTAGGAACATCACAGATTCATTCAATAATCTATTAGTGCCCAAAATCTTCAGGGCTGGGCCTCCCACTTGTCTCTGGAGGAATTCTCACAGGCCCTGACTGGTGGGGCACATGGTGCAGAAAGAATCCTGGCTCCAGTCTCATGCTTGGCTTTCTTTAAATTAAATGTGTAACAGTCAGCCAAAAATACCTGAAAAATTGTGACTTATTAGTATCTCAGTCAAAGCATTAAACAGTAAAGGGGGACAGATTTTTGTAATTTTAATCTGAATATCTCCCATGAATTTCTAAGTAAATGGTGGTGAGAAGTGGAACATTTCACTTGAATTTTGAACACTTTCAGACTATTCAGAACACAAAAACTGTTTTGCAGTTCTTAGTGTAAAACCTGTCTTTGCCTCAGCGTAACCTGGCTGTATTCTTATTAATGTGACACCAAAAAATGAGATGCCAAGCCAACAAGCTTAGCAGACCACCTTTCACAACAAAACACTCATGGGTTGGGCTCACAGAAAGAGGAATGTACAACAACCTGAATACCCAGTTAGTAAATAAATACTCATATAGTAAAAAATTCAAATTAATAAATACTAAGCTATGTGTTTGGTGCCCTCTTCTGCCCCAAAGCAGAAAGGAAGCTCTCCATGCATAAACAAAAAAGGCTACTTTCAAAACTTAAGAATTCATTATTTATTTTAACCTGATTTTTGTCCAGCTCACAGTTCTTGTACTCTTGTTCTCCCTGTTCTTGGAATGTAACAATCACAAAACCAACAAATATGTTCATCATAAAGAAAGCAATAATGATGATATAGATGATGAAAAAAATTGAGATCTCCACTCTGTAGTTGTATACAGGTCCAACATTCTCTCCATTTGAATCAATGGCTTTGTATAGCAGCCTGAAAAACAAACAAAATGTCATCTTTATTACCATTAAAATGAGAAAATAGTAAAATATGCAGACTCAGAGGACAGGTTTCAGAAATGGTCTGATGGTCACTGTTATCCTCCTCTAATTACTGGCAGTGCTTGCAAGAAATATAGAAACCAGAAGAATCACAGCACACATCATTATATTTTTTTTTTTATTCTGAAGGAATTAAGATAATGACCCAATGGTCATAGTTTTCATTTATTTATTTATTTCCCCAAAGTTTCCACATTTAGGGAAATAGGGAGTGAGAGTTAGCTTTTCCTAGGTTTCTCTATGGGTGTACTGCTGCCTGATTTTTTAGTAAAAGGTTTACTTGAAGGCCTAAAACTTTCAAAATGGCATTATTTAAGAGCCATTGGTGGATAAGCATCTAAAATTGTTTCTTCCATTAGAGCTGAGGAGTAGCTCCTTACAGCAAAAGTAGCAAGACTGGGAATCAAACAATTTAAAAATTTCAGCTTTTCCTACTTTTCCTGGAAAATGTGATAAGTGCACAGGTTCAGGATAACAGGTTTCTTTACTTCCTCTCTTTTCACACCACCACTTACAACTGCCTTTTTGCCCAAAAATGTCTGGGAAATTATAGTGAATTGTTCTGGAAAATGCAACTCTGGTTGCAAACTCACGCTGGCCAGCCTTCGAAGGTGGAGACTGTGAACAGGGCCATCATGGCAGACAGAACATTATCAAAGTTGAAATCACTGTTTTGCCAGACCCTCTCCTTGACCATGGGACTATCGACATCTCCATCCTTATAAACGATGTATATTCCTCTGTGGGAAAGAAACTGTCATTAGTGAAACACCAAATAACTTCACAGTTACTCAATGCACTATTCAAAGCTGTTTCTTTTGTTGCCTCCTCATGTTTGCTTTATTTCCTTACTAAGCTGTGTTTTCTGGTGGATTAAAGATGACAATTCCCACTCACACAACCCTCCATGGCCTGACACATGCCTGCCCACACACAGTTTAAGTCATTTAGAACATAATGTGTCACACTCTTAGACCAAAGGTCTCCTCACCGGCATTCCTCGGGGTTCTGTTTTGCCTCATCAGTGCACTTGTAGAATTTTCCCTACACATAAAAACAAAAAGCAATGACAAAATGCAGAATATGCAAAATACATGCTTTTATACTATGATCTGTTCAGGTTGGGACCAGCCCAGTTCCAGCAGCAAACCACCAAGAATTCAATTCAGCTTTTCTTTTCCTGATGCACTGTAAGTTCTGAGAATGTCTTACCTTGAACAGTTGCACCCCAATACAAGCAAACATGAACTGCAGCAGAGTTGTAACAATCATGATATTACCAATAGTTCTAATAGCCACAAAGACACATTGAACAACGTGCTGGAAAGAAAGAAAAAAATATCTTTCAATTCAATGACTACATACCATAAAAGTCTATTTCTGTATTCTTTTTTAAAATTACTATTTTTTCTGTTTGCCAGTATTATACCTAACACTGTAATTTGACTTGTTTTCTAAATTTTGTCTGTAAACCCATCAACATCAACTGGCTAGAAATTACACAGGCTCTATGGATAAACAACTAAAATGCACTGACAAGTTGGTTCATCACAGTCCAAATCTGCTCTCAGTGGCATCTCCTCCACACAGACTGCTGTAACTGGGCTGGGTAACACCAGATATGTTTAAGAATCAGGAGCTAATTTCTATCCTTGCTCTGTAAACTTCTATAGACAATTTTCCTTGTGCAAGAATTTGTAACCTGAGGCAGGACTGAAGGATTAGGCCAATAGAAATATAACTTAAAAATAAAAATAAACACCTTAAGTCCTTTTGCTCTGTTTATTGCCCTTAGTGGCCTCAAGACTCTTAAAACTCTGAGAATCTTCACGACTGAAATAGCACTTGATCTAGGAGAAAAAAAAATTATATTGTTAAGGCAACTGATTGTATTACAGAATAAACATTTCCTTGCAAACTGTTTAAATAAAAAATTTAAAAAAAACAACTCCAACTAGAACTCTCAATATATGTACACAGGTTTTAATTATTTATTGATTCATGATTAATATTAGAAAATAGTACTGATCTCATAAATACCATAAGAGTCACTTTTGTTCCTGGAGCAAATTTGGAATTACCAGCTCAGAAGCTCATTTAAGACTATAATGGAGCAAAATAGTCCCCAAAGTATTTTTCAGTGTTGACAAGCTCTTCTGAAGACACTGTGTAAATCCTGTAAATCAATGAATCCTTCAATTTCCAACTAACCTGAGATCAAACTGACTCAAATGACTTCAGTTCTCTCTGTTTAAGGAGCTGGGACTGCATTTTGAGGCAGTGAGAGTGCACAGGGCTTCAAAGATCACCCTGTGAAACTGAAAGCTTGTGCAGAGTCCAGAGTGGGGAGCAGCTGCCTGACACCCTCCCCTGCTCTCTTTAAGTCACTAAGGCTTTCACAGAGGATTTTTAATATGGAAAAACCACTCAGTGAATCAATAAGTATCTTTAAACTGTGTTTAGTCTGACCCAAGCAAAACAAAAACCCTCTCCACTACCACTTCTAGTCCTGATTAAAGCACAACTTCTCCCCCCACAAAAACACTGTCTAGTTCCATACCCCACAGGTCAATGCTGAGAGACCAAGCTCATAAAATGAGATTGCAGATGTGACAAGAGCTCAAGAGAAGGGATTTAAATCCCCTCCAGCTCCAGGAAATACCTGCTGCACCCCACAGTGTCACAGTGCTCCTCCTCATTCTCCTGGTGATAGTGGGAAGTTGTAATTTGTTCCCAGCCCATATTAGTGATGAATTACAACACTCTCCATGCAAAGCACTGCCTCTTGCCAGCCCCATCCCTGAGCACTGGCACTGCACACCCACACACCAGGGGGAACAAAAGGAGCTGAAACAGATCTCAGTATAAAACCCCAGAGCAAAAATAAATCATTCACATTATAAGTATAGTACTTACTGAATCCCAAATGATACCAGAGAAACACCCACAACCAGCAAATCCAGCAAATTAAAATAATTCCTGCAGAAGGACCCTTTATGAAGGAATGCTCCAAAAGCTGTCATCTAAAAATAGAATTGTTACACACTTAGTCTATATTTCAATTTATTCAAATTCACATTTAGGCTGTTTACAAGACACTTGCCTAGAGTGTGAATTCATATAATACTATCTCACGTTCTAAAATCCTTTGAGATATAAAACAATCCCCCTATGTACATTAAATCTTTCATTTAAATGAGAAAAATTCTGCTCAAGCAACATCAACAAATATGCTAATTGTTTCTGATGTGAACACATGCTTTATTTTGTGTAAGAACAGATCAGGCTGAGATGATTACCCTGAATTAATTTGGCCTTTGTTAGAAAAATTGCTAAAGAAAACCCACTTAAGATTTCCATGTTTCCTAAACTGTAGGATCCAGATTATGACTTCTAATTATTCATACTATCTTAAGAATTAAAGGAGCTGAAAATGTACTGCAAAGACCTGAGAGTCAAAGCTGGCACTGAGGCAGGACAAGGCTGTCCTAAGGCTACTTAGCTTTGGCTTATGGGAGCCATGAGTGGGTATCTTGGAATAACCTGGAACAACCAATAGAAGATGTTTTGTGTTCTGTGTCATCAAAGGTCCCTAAACTTTGCTGTTTTGTGGAAGATATCAAACATTGCTCTTCCTTTTGGATTTCCTCCTAATTTTTTGGTTTCTGTCCCTATATTTAGTGAAGACATACAAAGTGGATCTTGTATGCATCATTTGCAGGTTTCATTAGGAGCCAGTGATAGAGGCTCTATTAATTATGGTTGCAGTCAGCAGCTGGGCAGATGGTTTGGGCAGATGGTTCAGCTTTCACAAAGCTGAATTCCACTCCTGAATCTATGAATTAGACCCCCACCATAACTGTAAGTACCAGTTTAGAAATGCACAGAGTAATCCAGTTAGACCACTAGATGCACAGACTCTTCAGAGAATATTGCATAAGTCTTTCCATAGTTATGGATTAAGTCTGAAACACCAAAGCTAAAAACTCATAACAAAAATAGGGATACCTCTGAAAAATATTTTGTAGTCAGCTCAGTCACATGAATTCTAATTTCTTTAGCCTCAAGACCCTCTTAAAGGGCTTGAATACTGAACTATTCCTTATTTTCCACAGGTAAGAAAACTCGATACCATCTAGAGAACATCCCATACTGACTGTGTATTTTAATCCCTTTATTCTGTTCCTCAAGGTGTAGGGAAGAGGCTTTATTCACTTCCCCTCACAGAAGATTGCTCCAGCTTTCAAGGCAGCTCCACAGTGTAGAACAGAGCTGCAGACAATGGACACCTCAGTGCACTGCATCCCTACTGTGTGCATGACAAACCATCACCACCAGTAAAGGCTGTACCTCTGCAAAGGAAAGATGCATTTTTTGGAAGCAAAAATTAATTATTAATCTCCTTATTCTGTTGTTAAGTCCTCTTTTGTTGTGATGAAAGTACTAAATATTCCTCAAAGCTCGAAGAGTAAAAATGCTAAAGCTTTAACCCATGCCGTGGCATGAGAGATATAACATAGTTATATTATAAAATTTCCATTAAATTCCTAGCTCTTTCACTTACACCTGTGCAGAGTACATCTAAACTCATTAAAATCAGTGGGAGTTTAACACTAAAATAACCCTGAATAAGAAATAACATCCATCTACAGCTACCCATTTACATTGTAGTATGTTATGAGCAGCACACAAAGTGTCAGGTAAAGACTCCCACAAAAATTAGGTTAATAATTGACCTAAAAGTACAAGTGATGTACATATCTCCCCTTCTTCACATGGAGACTCAAACTTCAGTCACCACAAATCCCAATGGAAGCATTTGCCAGATCTCTCTAACAAGTTTAAATGGTGTGGGATCAGCACAGGAGCGGGAGGCTGAAGGCACAAATCCCTAACCTGATCTTTGCTGTGATGTTTTCACCTTTCCCAAGTTGTCCAAACAGGATGATAAACTGGATTTCAGTGTCAGGTAGGGATTACAGGAGAGAAATCCTAAATGCTTTAAACTGATGTTGCAGCTCTTCTGTTATTCCCATCCTTTCATACACTCAACACAGCCTAATGTGGGAATCCTTGTTTGAGGATTGAGGCAAAACAGGGCACAGGGAGACTGAGAGTTATTCTGGTTTACTGCTTGTTTGTTGTACACCTTTCTTCACTACAGCTGATAACATTGCCTCTGGTTATCCTAATTTCAGTTTCATACAATTTTTTGCCTGGAACTTTAGGAATGCTACTGTTACTGCAGCTCTAGTTTTGAATTTTCTCCTTGCAGAAGACACTCCCTGTGTACAGCTCAGACCCTGGGGGAAGCAGAGCAGAGGACATGGAGGGCCCCAGCCATAAGCAAGCAAAGCCAGAGTCTGAGGCACGTTAGTAAAGCAGGCACTGTGTCTGTGTCCTGTCCTGGCTGCCCACTGCATCTGTGTGCTACAGTCTATTTTCCTCTGCATGTGAATGCAGCACAGAGCTCCTGGAGAAACCAGAGTCAGAAGCATCAACAATTTGGGCTATGATGTGGCTTCTTGTGTCCTCATAATATTTTACAATGCCAGATTTCAGCAGCCCAAGCTCTAGAGTTTCCTTCTTCCCTTGGATAACTCATAAATTGCTCAGTACCAAAATCTTCTGCAGTTTGCAGGAATGTAGCTTTTCTTAACCCATCCAGTTATGCCTCTTTATGCTGCTCTTTACAATTCCTCTGTCTCCTAGAAAAACACAAATATAACTGCAGGAGCTGGAGAACCTGCTGCTCAGAGCATGTGGAAGTTTACTGACTCTCTTCTGCCACAGAGATAATGGTAACATATTTTTATGGCTTCTCAAATTCAGAGTTTGGAACTGGTGTGATTTAATGCTACAGCTCTTTTCAGTGCTTTGTTCCCTCCTTTAGTCTGGCCTTTCTCTGGCAGCGAAACCCCTGGAAATTTATTTTAACATCCTATAAATAAGAATAATCAATTCTATAGCAAGCTTCTCACTGCTGGAAATGCGAAATAAGGTGGTAAACTTATAGCCTGGGAGAAAATTCACAAGCATGAAGATAGTCTATTATTTACAGTACAGTTTATCTTGTAAACAGCCCAAATATTGCACCAATTAGTATTAATCAAATTGCATTGTGAAGAGTATGCACAGCAATATGAGCAGAAGCTGGGAGAAGAGATTGTGTTAAGCTTTATCCTCAACTGGAAATGCATAGTTTATGTACAGATCCTTAGTGTGCCAGCAATTTTTAAGTGTATCAACCAGGGTTACTCAACCAAAACCTTGTGGTGAGAATAATCACAGTATGAAACATTTATGAATCACATGTAAATCTCTGAAAACTATTTTGCCAATTTCCAATGAAAAACGTTATTTCCTTGTTCAGCATTTTGTGAATGTAATTTTCAGTGATTTGGCTTCTTTACCAGAATAAGTTTTCTTGTACATTGAAAATCTGAGTAACCCCAATAGCTATTCTTAATGATCAGTACACAAACTATACATTAAAATGCCAATTTTTGGCTCATGCATGGGTAATACATTTAAGCAAGCATAATTATGCCTGTCTGTGAATTTAAATGTATGCCCAAGATAAATGCAAAGTATCTTAGTGTATAGATAGATAAATGCAAGATATCTTGCAAGTCCTATTGCAAGAAAATAGTTATCTACTATTTTGGCTCTGTGGATATAGTTCAGCAAAATAAATGAGAAATTACATGCTCCCTCCTTATAAGATTGATTATCTCTTTCAGAAATGCCAGAGCAAGGAGAAGGAAAAGCTCATGCGCAGTGATTTATTTTTCCCTTTTCTGACAACTGTAAGTTTAAAAAGGGTAAAAAATGAATTATTGAACTGATGTAATGATAAAAAAATCAGCTTCTTCATGCACCCAATGGTAAAAAAATAACCAATCAAAACTATGAGGAACTGTCAAAGAAAAAAAAAATCCTCTAGTTGAAAAAAAGTTTAGCTTTGATCGCTTAGAGAAAAGGCGAAGAACACTTCAAGTGCCTTTTCTTGGCAGGTGACACACAAGGAAAATCCTTTTAAACAAGCTTCCTTTAAAAACCTGTTACCTTCAAAATGATCTCAAATGTAAACATACTAGTGAAGACATAATCTGCATACCCTAGGATCTGGAAGGTAAACAAAAAGTTACAAACATTATTGCTAAAGCTGCTTTTGAGCTAACAAGGATCAATTAACAATGCATTACCTTTAACAGGATTTCAACAGTAAAGATGGCTGTGAAAGCATAGTCAAAGTAACCAAGTATCTGCAAGGTATAACACGTGCCACAGTAAGAAATCCATCTCTTAATAATTTTTACAACTTAGACCACATACAAAACACCTGAATTAATCTATGTAGATAGATGGAGAATTTAGACCAAGTAGTTTAAAATTCCAGCTGTTGTGTAACCATTTTATTTGCTTAAAAATTTAACAGATGCCACTGTGCTCAGGTATTAGATTTCACCCCTCAGTAATTGACAGGACCCAATAGGCAACAATTTCTTTCAAGTCAGGCTTTTCTCTACCAGCTTTCACAGATACTTTTTTCAGCCTTTAGCAGAGATACAGAATATTAAACAAAGAATAAATACTTGTCAATACTGTCTGTGGTTTTTACCAAAGTATTGCATCACAAAATAAAATGTCAGTGGTTGCTTCTAGACTGCAGACCATTCCACATTCAGCTACATTATATTGTTCCTGTGCAGGCTTATCCAGAGTGTCACAAAGCAAATTAATGAGTAAATCATTTCTTAAAATCAACACCACAGCCCTTTTTCCTTGAAGTAGGAAAATACAGCAGTGATTTATTTGTAGAAAATTTAAAAGAACCCCCAAGAGTTCCACAGTATATGAAATTTCTCAGAGGATTGTGGCTGTATTGACCTCCCTGCTGTTGACAGGCACACGAACAGGTATTTCAGAGTTGTGGCCACATCACCAGCCCCTAACTCAGAGAACTGCAGCAGGTTGAGAGTTTAGTCTCAAGGACCCAGCAATCCACCCAGCCAAGAGCTGTGCACAGAAACATCTTGCCTGCAGGTCAGCAACTAACCAAGTGGGAAGGAGAAATACAATAAAGAGACAGCACACAAAGAAATTAGTCATACTAGAGCAAAAAAACCAAAATCATTTCCCCCCCATATTCTGCTGAATATCACATCCTTCTGTCCCTTGGTGTGGCTGAAAAAACAGGCAAATATTAAAGTCATTTGACAAATTCACTCCAGACTTAAAATGTTTAAAGGCATTCCAGTTTGTAAACTTTCATTCTGTTGCTGACCTGACTGGTGGAAGGAATGAGAACACTCAAGGCAGTAAAAAGAAAATGCTGCAGGCCTGGGGCATGTGAGAATACTTACAACAAGAGAGCAGTGCCTTCCTGAAATCCTTCACACATTTTGTCTGTGTCCCAAACAGAAATAATCTCATCAGTTACCACCACTCTCCACTTACATTTTCCTAATGCTCCTCTAGTTACAAATACAATTATCAGCCCTTGAAGCCATTTCTATAATAACAATTTCAGTATTCTCCACCAGCTCTCTTTTTCCTACCCATTAGTGTGATTTATTTATAGGATTACATTGGTCCAGCTTTACAGATATGGGAAGCACACTGCTCTGCTGAATAGTGCATGAAGAGTGTCTTTGTGCTTTGGCCTCTTTTAACCTCTGGAGAAAGTTTTAACTTTTTGGTTTTTACTAAAGTTACTGGGAAAATGTTCAGAGAATGCCAACAGCCAAAAGAAGACTTTCAGAGATCTTCCAACACCAGCAAGAACTAGAAAGGTAAAACCTCTACAGTCTCAGCAGGCCCACCTTTCCTGGAAGATGCAGAAGAGTTTCCCTAACTCTGTGACCATCTCTGAAGATCATTTTGGTTCTAAAATAGGAGAGGCCTGACAGTTCTGTCACAGCATCCCCAAAGTCCCCATGGACTCCTACCAAGTTGCAGCACCTCAGCTCTTTCCTCCCTAATCTAAAGCAAAGCCAACCCACAAGAACTGAGAGTCTTGCTACACAGCTGATACAAGTGCAACAAGGCTAATAAAATCTGTGGCCACGAGACTGGAACTGTTTTTGATTCTCTGTCTAATAATTGCGCATTTGAGTAACAGTTGAGTCTTCCACTAGATTAAGAACTTAAAATGGGGGATTCAGGAATTTGTTTTGGGAGAACACAGGTGTTTAGTTCCCACATAAACTACTATTTTATTGAGTAATAGAGACATTACTGAAATTAATGGGTTTTAGGCTGAAATGGCATTTTTCTCTGAACCAAGGCAAGAGTTGGGCATGCTCTCATCCTCCTCTTACATGTGAGTTTAGAAAAAAAAAGTGAGACTCGTTTAATTTCTGATGTGGCCATTCAGGAATCCAAATATTGAGTCCAATGTTGGGGTAACTCAAACCCCTCAGAGCAGCCACCTGAGCTCTCTGAGAGAGGAGCACTCACTAACAGAGGGACACTCCAGGGCCCCAAGACCACACAACAGTCAATGAAGAGAGGACAGATCAGAGTCTGTTCCAAACATGATAATCAGTGATAATTTTAACTGGCATTTTAAAATCAGCATCAAACACTGTGAGGCAGTAAGAGTGATTTAGGAATTGCACATCAGGTACTCCAGCTGCAAAGTAGGAAAAAATACGAAAATTATAGATATTATATTCAGCTTGAGATTATTTTATCCTGATATATTTATGGTCACAGAAAAAGCATTATGTAAATAATAAACACTAGTAATATTTATGATGTTCCATCAGTAAAATTAATTGTCTTTAAAGATTTATGCTTCTTAGAACAAAAGGAATATAAATGTACAGCTTGAAAGAGGAAAAGGAATGTTTCTTAACATGAAAACTAAAAATCAGGCACTAGGCCCCAAGGATTGTATCCTGTGAGGGTATATTTATCTTCAGACATAAAAATGCAGGGCTTACATTATTTCGAAAAGAGTGGCTGCGAATTGGATCTTCTGCTGCTAAGGAAACACTGCTCAGCATGATGAAGACAAGGATGAGATTGGTAAAGATGTGGTGATTGATAAGTCTGTGGCATCCCACTCGAATTCTAAAGAGGAGATACAAAAATACACCATTTTTGCACATGGAATTCAGCAGATGGTTAATACACAACATGTTTTCTGTTACTCTGCCAGCACTGACAGAACAGAGCAAGAATCAGCAGTTAGAAGCAAAGAAAATGCTGAAGCCATGGGTTTGATTCCTAAGAATGTAAATAAATTCAAACCCAGCTCACACATGGCAAGGATGCACTTAAAGCAGTCTGGGAGGGGTTGGTTTCCACTGGGTTATGAACACCACAAGTTCCAGTGTTTGTGCCACTGTGCCCATACAGACAATGTCAGAAGGACCAAGGGGAGACAATAAACCATTCCAGATCCCCTGTTTGATTTGATTCTTGCTAAAGTTGTCAAAATTACTCATCCTGTGAGATACAGCTTAGCCTGCAGATCTCATTGTGCTGCTTAGAACTCAAACTGAATCAGAATCTCCATGAAGATTTTTTACAGAACTACAGGACCAGTGGGTGTTGAAGGCTTCAGAGCTGTCAGGCTTCAGCCACATGACATGAAGTCTTACTGTGCATTATGCTGAGAGTCACTGAGCCCAAGGTAATCACAAACACAGAGCAGGGCTGGGATTAAGCAGACAATAAGGGAGGATCAGGTTCATAACTGACTAACACTGATGCTGTCTAAATTCTGCTGAAGACTCAGAAGGTTCTTGGCTAAAACTTTTTCTCTGGTTATTAAGTAGAGGATTGGAGTGTGGTGTATCTTAGTTAAGCAAATTGGCCATTTTATACCAAGAATACATAGTGTCAGTTGAAGCTGAAAGCAATTTGAAATGTTCAACAAACTTAATGATTTTGCATTCAGCATATGAAAATCACTATTTTAAGGACCTTTATTTCCAGTTTGCAAATTCTAAAGAGCTTCAGACAATCCATGTAACCCAAAACATTTTATCTTGATCATCCTCTAAATGTGATGGCCTCTACCACTGACAGGCAGCATTCCCTCATGCCAAATAAATTCTAAGTAAGGACTTCTACTGACTAGTCAGGCTTGCTGTCTTCATCAGTGTAGAACTCCAAATGCCCTGGAGTTAGACTAAGTGGTGAAAGATTCCAATTCCTCCCCAAAATCCAACTATTAGTGCTCTTGATTTTTTGAAATACTTTGTCTTTATCTTTGATGTTTGTCTGAATCTGGAAAATGCTCTTACCCTGAGAGCAATAAATACAACCTTTCTCCTACTTTTCCCTTTTTCTGCTTTCTCCTCCACAAAGGTTACTAAGGTTACTAGAAATTCTGTCTCTTGCAGAAGGTGTTCAGATTTTTATATCCAGTGACTAACATAGTAAAGAGATAAAACACCTTAAAGGGTACCCTCCAGACATGCGAGAACTCAGACTATATGCACAAAAAGCTATTCAAAAGTGGGACGAAAAATATTATATTTCTCAAATTCTTTTCATTTACCCAGACAATCAGTACATTTTAGGAGTAAAGCCCATCTCCTTTCTGTTGAAGATACTAGCTTTCTACTGCTGATTTCCCTGGAAGGAGGTTTGTTACTTCACTGCTAAACCTTGATGCTTAAGCCAGTACTTTTCAAAGTGATATTTACGGATTGGTGCTGCTGAAAATGAAGAAGGCACTCCCTTCAGGGATGGGTGTGATCTTCTCCTTCATGTTGAGTTCTGAGATTCTGCGGGGACGTGGGCCTGCTGGTACCTCTGGTTCATCCTCCTCATCTTCTTCATCTTCACCTACTGTAAATTAGACTCTTTTCACTATAAACTAAAAAATAGCAAGGTTCTGTTCATAATACAAGAGCATAGCTTCTATGAGAATACACCTGGCTTATAGGAAATACATATTCATAGCATGGCTCTCAGAATCTATAAACCAAAATGTGAACATCCAAACGTTGTCTGAAGCTCAGACACAGTCGTTGTGCATGTCTGGGTGTGTGCACGAGTGCATTAACAGGCTCTGCTGGTCCTGAGCAGCCTCCTCTGAGGAGCTCTGGAGCCTCAGCTCAGCTCAGCCCCCTCCAGTCCATCCATGCCTGAGCTGACTGCTGAGCTCTGGGCACTGGGTGAGCACTGGGTGCTCAAAATTTGGGGCAGATTTCTGTGACGTGTCCTGATTTTTAGGTAAGGATGTTTGCTGGGCCAAGAAAAAATTAACCAAACATCATCAGCCCTGGAATGCCCTTTTTGCCAAGTGTTTCAGAGAAGTTCAGGATTTGCTCTCCCATGGCAGGCTGTGTTACCACAACAGTGCTGAGGCTCAGTGTTAACACTCAAATGCTGCTTGTACTGTCTAGGAGGCTGCAGGAAAACACAACACTTAGCAGCTTCCAGGTCCATTTATCCACTGAGAGCAGAGCACAACTCCACAGACTTCAAAGGAGTTGATTCAATGTCTAGCAAGAGCAAGTTCAGGATATTTTAGCAAACACACTTAAATGTGTTTCTAGCTAGTATTCACATACCTGGTACATCACAGGGGGGATAGGGGTCCTTATCCTCATCCTCTCCTTCTCCATATTCTCCAATTGTCACCTACAGCAACCAAAGGGATGGACAGAAGAAAAATAAATATTAATGTAGAGTACAAAGCCCACAGGAAGCAAATCAAATAAGTCTCTAAAGTCAGAGAAGGGGGGTTTCTGAAGCAGAGTAACTCTGAGAAAATGGGAGAGCTGACAGTTTATTACTTATTTTTCAAAAATTGTTTTCTATAGTATCCACTTTTTTCTGACTGTGTAAATCACAATGAGAATATAACCAACACACTTTATGCTTTCAAGAATGTTTGAACATTCTACTCAGAGTTTATCATTCACTAATCTCATCGGATTTATCAAGCAAAATACCTACAAGGATTTTAAAAAAATCACGTTTTTAACATTAACTATTTTGTTCTCTAAGAGATTCCCTTCTCAGGATATCCTGGAACCAAAAGGATTTTTCTGGACTAAAAGATACTGTGAGGATGCAAAGCATCAGAACTAAATTTCCTTTGCCTGGAAAAAAATGTAGGGATGATGGGATCATAGAAGAAATTGTACAATGCACAGTAGTCTTGAAAAGTACTCCCTTGGAAAATTAGGAAAATTGCTTCTTAGAAAAGAGACAAGTTTTAGGATAAATACCTTACTATCCTTGGGCTTCTTTTGGTCACCTTCTGACTTCTCACTTTTTTTATTTTCCAGACTCTCTTTTCTACAAAACAATACAATAACAATTACAAAGCATGCCATGTAAAGACAAACCATTTTAAGTGAACTATACCAATTCTATGAAAAGTTAAAAGCCTTATAATAAAATATTTTAAATATTTTGTACAGCTGCAGGTGTCAGAGCAATAAAATCTACTGCATTCAAATGCAATGATCCATTTAAGAGATTATGATTTTGAATATAATTCCAGAGGCTAATCCCTAAAACATTCAATGCATGATCATTCCTCCTTTCTAGAGGGATAAACTGTGCCCTTGGACTCATACAAACAACTTTCATTGACTTCAACAGGCTTGCACTGATTTCAAAAGAAGGTTTTCTACTTGTCTATATAAGGCTTAGAGAACTGATTCCACAGGGAGCTGTGCACTGGCAACAACAGATAAATTCTTGTGCTAATTGCACAATAAATCCTACTGTTGCAATGTTTAAATATCAGTTGGTTTATCATTATATTCTTAATTCACCCCAATTACTACCTAATTTTTATCTAAAACCATACTGTTTTAGTGTCTAGACAAACCCTCTTATTTTTTTCCTGAGTCCAGCACGTTTTGAAGATGGTAAAGACATTCACATAAAAAAATCCTTATGGAAGAATTCAGTATCCTACTCCTTCCCTCTCCTGCTTGTTCAACATCTATTTTACCTCGCATTCTTTTTCCTTTCCTTTTCTTCAGCTTCTTCTTTCTGAGCTGTATTTAGACTTTCAGCATCTGCCAAGTTATCCACAGCAATGGCCAAGAAGACATTTAGCAAGATATCTATTTCAAATCATTTTAAGGACATTATGCCTTACCATACTTTTGTGGTTTATTATCAGCATAAACACTGACAATGTGAGAGATATAAAACACATGTTCCCAACCTACAGCGTGGAGGTTTGTGATGCTGGAGTGTAGTGCAAATAACACCCATTTAATGGACCAGACTGATACTGGCTGTAAAGTGAACAGAGATCCATCAGGGTCATGGGTTTTAAAATAGCAAAGTGCTTGAGGTATTTTTTAAAAAAAATATGAAATTCAACTTCATGCTAGCCTGAGCAAGTTCAAATATGCAATTGTCTATTACATGTGAAGACTGTTCAGGCATTTTGAAAAATTCATTTTTATGACTTTTCCATGTCTACAACAATCTGTGTCAAATTCAGTTGTTCAGTCCCCATCAGTTAATCACAAATACTGATACAACCATATAGTACGGAAAACACAACGGTTTTGCCCTTTCATCACCTCCTGACCTTTTAAGAGCTGCTGAGAACAGCAGCAGTTTGTTCCCACATGGGGCCAAGGAAGAATTTGCAGGTCACTGAAGGCAGGGGAGGGGAATGTTCCTGGCTGCCTCAGTGTCTCTCCTGATCCCTGGCTGCCAGAGCTGGGGCTCCCGAGTGTTGGGGCACAGAGGGGCACCCCCAGGCAGCTGCAGCCTGCCCTGCTGGGTGACAACAGCACACAGGGTAAGGCTCTGCTGCCTCTCAAGGAAAAACCATCCTCTGCTTTCCGCACGCTGCTGCTGGCTGCAGGTGACCTGCACATCTCCAGCTCTCACTCCCCAAGGAACAGGGCTCAAGGAAAGTCTCTGAAGGGCTCACAGAGAGCGCTCTTTACCCCCTGGCAGAGGGATTTTGTTGATGTCCCCGGCACACAGCCCCGCCAGGAGACGTTTCCAGCAGTGCAAAGGATACAGTTACCGCAGATGAAGAGGATAATGAAATATATACAGACGATCATGCCTGAGGAGGACGGACCACCATAAGCCATTATGCCATCATACATGACAGCATTCCAGTCTTCACCTGTCAGGATCTAAGAAGCAAATATCAGGGGATTAGCAGCAACTCAGAATCAAAAGTGAATAGAAAAACACAGCTAAATCTTCTGTATGCTTAAAGCAACACCATGTTCTTTTCATGCGTTGTTGTAAGATTTCCATTTAAATAAACATCTCCTGAAAGCTTGGCTTTAATTCTAATAGCTTTTCTTTTGTGCTGTGCATTTATATCAGCGAACTTCAAAAGGCAAAAATAATAAAAATTAAATTCTATTGAAATTTTATTGATCTCAGCATGCCAAAATAAAAGCCCTGGTTTTCAGTCATGCCACACATGTTGCAATGCCAACAAAGGTCCATCACTTACAAATCAAGTTAATGTATGTTTTAAGATTCCTTTTTTCTTCTTTTCTTTTAAATACTGGCCACAGATTTGTACTACAATAAAAATCCTGAGTATTCCAGTGCAGGCTTATGGGGCACTTGATATATTTCTAAGTAACTTCTTAAAAATTATCAGCTCCAACCTGAGAAAACAAGTAATACTAACTCTCCTTCCAAGCAACTAAATGGTTGTTTAAGAAAACTAAATGCTGAAATTCAGTTTTTGGAGAGCTAAACTACTCCAGCTGATTTTCACTGTTGGTGAGCACCCAACAGGTTGGCTGCTCCTGAGAGTCTTCTAAAACCACAGGGAGCCCCACTCCTTTGAAAATGAGACAGCCTAAAATCTGAATAAAATCTAAGTCAGATTAATTGGAAAGTAAAGCCTTAAGTTTTTGTCGGGGCAATGTCAGGTCAAATGTGAACACTTTTCCCCATAAGGAAATTCCTCGTTAATATTTCCTTATCTTAAAATTAAATGGAAAGATTTTCTGCTTGCTCTGAGCAGCCACCACATGAGGCTTCCACCAAAGATACAGCAAGTTGATACCAAGGTAATCCTGCAGGGCCAACTCTTAACTCTCACCTACAATGGCTGAAACCAAATATTGTGGTAATGTAGAAAGTCAAGGGTGAAAATGGTGAGAAAGATGAAAACAAATAGCTTAATTACAGTATCCAAATTGAGAATTAAAAAAGCATCACAAATATGTAATAAGCAAACTCTAAGTATGTCCCTACCACTTCACAAGTAGCAGACAAGTTTGCCTTAAGATTTTAATTAAACCTGGTCTCTAAGGAAATTAATGCTTATTTTTATGTTAAAGTGATATGACCCTTATGTAAATATGCACTCTTTAAAGGCTTATTATTTTTTCTTGCTTGAGAACAGCTGAACTCCTACACAGCTGATGAAGTTAAAGAAAATAATTTGATCAAAATAAAAGTAACACTCCACCTCTTTTTCTAGCCATGTGTTTGATGGACAAAGGAGATTTAACTCTGTGAAGTAACATGACAGCTGTGTTGCATAGATAGATCAAATAAGATATGAAACAAATGGTACAAATGGTGCAAAGTTACCAGAGTACTGAATTTAATGAGCAGAATGCTACTTAAAGTAAACTGAATAAACAGTATTCATGATTTTATTTTCAGGCAACATGATCACTTAAACAGTTTTGTTGACCAAAGGTAAAATGATGATGAAAGAAAGTTACCTGGAATACAGTTAAAAGGGCTTGTGGAAAATTATCGAAGGTGCTCCGTTTGGTTTGAGTTTCATCAAAATTAAATTTGCCTCCAAAGAGCTGCATTCCAAGCAACGAGAAGATTATGATGAAGAGGAAAAGCAGAAGCAACAGTGAAGCAATGGACTTCATTGAGTTTAACAAGGATGCTACCAAGTTGCTCAGGGATGCCCAGTGCCTATAAATTAAAATGCGTGTGTTAACACACACCAAAAGAACCCCAAACAAAACAGTAAAAGAGCAGTGCATGATGAAGTATTACAAAACAATTGCTGATCACTCTTCAGCTATCCTTAGAATTAGCAGTATTAGATAATCTTACCTTGTTACTTTAAAAATACGCAGGAGACGAACACAGCGAAACACTGAAATTCCAAGGGGTGACATAATTTCCAACTCCACCAAAATGGTTTCAACAATGCCACCACAAACAACGAAGCAATCAAAGCGGTTAAAGAGAGAAACAAAATAAGCCTGTAGGCCCAAGCTGTACATCTTTACTAACATTTCACAGGTGAATAAAGCCAGAAGAACTTTATTTGCGATATCTGGAACAAAATATTAAAGAAAAAAGATTCTGAATTGCCTCATAGATTCCATTTTTATTTTAACATATTAGTACTATACTTTCTATAAGAGTTTGCAGCTTTTTGCTTACAAAGGAAGAACTGCTTATTTTTACGTTGGACTGTAGTTGATGCTTAAGTGGCAAAAGTTACCCAAGGATGTAAAGCTTCCTGCCAGCTATAAACAATTCATCTTTCCAATCTGTTGTGCAGTTCACAGTTCCTCAGCTCACAGCTTGAGTCCACACTGTAACTTAAGCAACCAGCCCACAGCAAGTTCTGCTGTGCCAGTTCCCACTTCCTCCTCATCTTTCAAGCACGGTTCATGACAAAAGTACAGGTGTTTATGATTTAGCATTGTCAGGCCTGTGCTGCTGTGTTACTGAGCTGTGTTACAGCTATGGAAATCAAAGACCACTTTCAGTCATTTCTTGTATCTCCCTTTGGCTGGGCTGAATATCCTTCAGACAGCAAACAACAAAATGGCAAAGTACAAAAGTAGCCACTGATAGAACACAACTATCCATAGTCAAGACCAGGACAAATAATTTTTGACTGTACCTTGGATCTGGGTCAGCCAGTCAGGTTGATTGTAATGCTCTGATGAGATAGTTAACGTGTTCAAAAAGACCAAGACAATAACAAGCCAATAAAATGTGACAGATTTTACTGCAGCCCTACATTTTCTTCTGTTAAATCGGTTCCAGCGACGCCAGCGTCGACTGAAAGTTCAAATAAAAAGAAATTTATTATTATATGGAAAACACACAGGAACTTGAGGAGAGTTTCTTCAGTGTAGAAAACAGTGCAATTGTGTATGTGGGAGCAGGTGTATTTTCATAAATATATGTATAACACTTTAGTAGTTGCGCAAATCATTACCAGCTGCAGATTAGGGACTGCAAACATGTTATTCTTTTTTTTATATTTTCCTTACAGATTTTTAAATGTAAACCACAACATTCGAAGACTCCAATTGCCTGCAACATAATTAGATTAAGCTGCATTTAATATTTCATTGAGTAAGAAAATATATCTATCTTTCCCTTTTCAAGGCCCCATACACTTAATAGCAATAAAGAAAAGTCAGTGAATCAACTCAGAATTCAAATTAAATTCATTCTGAACACGTAGGCTTTGAGTTAAATCACAAAGAGAATTCTAGCAGGATTGAACAGAATAGGAATGCTGAGGTCACCTTTTAGAAATCTACCCTATAATATGAGAAATCTTCCTCAGTAACTCCTGGAGAGTTCTACTGATGTGTCCTGAAATGGTGTCAGTGGGCAAATGTCTGCGAAATAAATAAGAGTGACAAGTCAAGGCTGTACCTAGATGTGAGCTGGATTCACAAGTGAGGATATGTCTTTGGACTCATAACACTAAATTTCTCTGCTTCACTTCTGGGAACTGTGTTCCAGCATTAACTAAGTTTTCTTTATGCACCTTAAATTTGTACTAGTAGTAATGGAAATTAATATTGGTTGCAGATACCAGTACAAAGATGTTTCAAGCCTTAGCAGTATTCTAACCATATAAAGGAAAAATATCTTGTCCTGACCTAAATCAACATGGTATTCAAGAACATTCTTATCTTGCCAATCCCCTGCTATAAGGGCTGTGTCCGTGGCCATCAGCAGGATATCTCACTCTCTGGGTAGGTTAAACTGACTTTTTTCACACTTACAGAACATCCTGTCGTTGTAGTCCATGAGACAAGAATAATAATGTTGGGTTATCTCTATTTATAAGACTCACCAGCAGGCTCAAACTGTGTAACCCCTTTCTGAAGTCAACTGGGCTATTTTTGTGTGTGTTTTCCCAAAAAAGATGTGTGGAACAGTGACAACAAAGTATAGCTAACTGGTACATATATGAATGTGTATGAATAGCATAGGTGTATGTAACCAGACCATAGAAATAAAAATCCAAAAGGGAGAATAGCAGTAAATTTTTCCATTAGATTGAGACAAGTAAAGGCATGTTCCCAAAGACTCACTTCTATTTTGACTTGTAGTGCAGCAGGTAGGAGAGTTTGCAATGAAAAGCATTTTCTATTTTGATCCAAAGGCATTTTGACATTACAGTCCAAACAATATCCTTGATAAGTTATGGCCTGACTTACTTGGTGCTCAAACACAGAGTACTGACAGTGCAGAGAAACATTCCAGAAGCTGGAGTGAGGATCAGCCCAGAAGAGTGAGAACTGGACCAAGATTTTGCATTTACCTTAGAATGTGATTATAAGAGGAAAATACTGACCTGAACTTGGATTTTGAGATGGTTTGACTAGAAGAAAAGGAAAATATATTTTTAAGAATGGGTGAAAACTAATGACCAAATTAATTTTCTTCAGAGTTTTGCATTGGCATTACATATACATAAAACAATCTTTTAGCAAAATGCATTATGAATGATGAAATTCTTTTGTCTGTTATTTATTTTCTGAAATACCATTTCTAATATAATTTCCTTACAAATTCTCTTAGTGAAAGAAAGGAAACCTCCTTTAAAACTCAGTAAATAAACCTTGAATAAACATGCAGAATCTGCCTGAAAGTCACAAAAATCTGAGCAAATAAATAGTGAACACCATGGGTTATAGAAATATTCCCATACATTCAGTTATTGTCTAAAAATTACATATTCTCCGGGTCACACCCAATTTAACAGACAATATTTGGTTTTACATGTCATTAGAAACTTCTATTCTTCTCTTATAATTTTGGACACAAAATTTATATTTTATAAGAGATTTTAGGAAAACACAACTCCACAGCAATTTGAGTGGAATTGTTCCATATCTTCTTAATCTGCGAATTAACAATCTAATAGTTGGTCTAATATCAAACTCCTGCCATAGGAAGCCCAAAAAAAAAAAGCTCTTTTGGCTGAGTAAAGAGTGGGGAAACGTTGAGATGCTGAGGTGGGGGCTGCCAGCCCTGTGTGCACTCACCACAGGCTCCCACAGCACGCCGGGCTCTCCCCTTCCCCGCTGACGTTCTCGGTGTTCACGGACTCGGTCTCGCTCGTGGGCATGCTCGCTGTGGGGACACAAAGCTGCCTCAGCCTCTGACCAGCAGGCTCTGCACAGCTGGCACCTCCTGGCCTTGGCAAGAGTGCCTCCAGCTCTGCTGAGAGCTTGGGACGTCTGAGGAGTCTTGGGTGAAGTCAGACACTCCATCAGTCCTCCTCTCCCACCAAAGGAAACACACAGAATTCCAGAGGGGTTTGGTTTGTTTCTTTTCAGTGATTCAAGGCAATTCCTTACAATTCACTACAGAATGCAAAGTAGAGAAGGTTTGTACAAAGAGTATGCTACCCCAGTAAAGAAATTACCCTGAGCTAGATTCTGTGACTCTTCACTGAGAGAAGTGTTTTATTAACACTTGGAGATGCTTTTCAATTGAAGGGCTCTTAACGAGCTGGCTGATTCCAAGAAATATCATCAAACTTCTCCTATCCCACTGTGGTCACATTGACCACTCTCTGCTTTTACTGACATTATGAATTATCAAGGCAAGATGCCAGACAGTAAATGTGCCTGCAAATACTGTGTGAGCAGCAGGCAGGAGCACTGGGAATGGGAGAAGAGTCCTTCAAAGCATGATGAGAATTACTGCTACTAAAAAGGGGACAATTACATTTGCCACACAGTGAATTACTGTGCATGTATACTGTACTGATCATTACTGAGTGGTTAGCAATTGCAGCTAATGGTTTTTTAGACAAAACTCATTTTCAGCTGAGTCATCACCATTTGTCCTCAAATCAATTGAAATATAGAGGGAGAGCATCTTATGTCAAAAAGTGTAAGGAAATGATGAACAGCCAAAGTTATCAGTACTTCCTAGGGGAAAGCACTGCTTCCATGTCTGCAAAGCAAGCATGAAAGGAAACCTCAAGAACAAGAAAAGAGTAAATTAATGTTGCTGGTCTATACAGTAGAAATACCATATAAAGTAGGAAACATGAGAGAGTTGGAAGATGCACTGAAATTACTGCAAAATAGCAAGAGCAAAAGACAGACCATTCTAAAGGTTTTCTGGTGTGTACCTTCCACTGTTTTGATGGTTTGCTTGTTTGGTTTATTTTGTTGGGAAGGGTTTGAGTCAATATCTGTGCACTGAGAGTATTGGGGGCACAGGGGTCACACTGCCAACTTCTGAAAGGGGAATCTCATTATTTTGGTAGCTTAAAGGATGATATAAATGAGATTTAGGAATCAGACCCTAAATTTTCTGATTTGTCTACAAATCAGGTACAAAGTAAGAAGTGTTATAAACAGTCTCCCTGCAGAGCCTCTGTACTGCCTCGACATTGACACGAAGACAGAGGGGAGTGGGTTTGGTTTGGTTTCTGTGCCCATCAACCCCATCCAAGCTGGGGACTGACAGGTCTGTGCAGGCCAGGTGCTCAGCTGCTGCTTGCAACAGCTGAGAATCTGTCCCCATAAGCAAGTCACTGTTACATGAAATGTTAAACAGAGTGGCATAACAGAGAAAGATCCAAAATGTCCATGCAGGTGTTTGAATAAACAAAGCACTTCAGGCAGTAAGCACAGCAAAATCTTCTTTCACAAGGTTCTTCTGTTCTGATGATTCTTTTAAAATATTTCTGTAATAGCTTTATATACTAGAAGTCTCTGGTTAGCACCTGCAAGTGCCTCAGTCGGAATATCACGCTTCCTTTTAAAAATCAGTTTTAAAGTAATGAATTTTGGTAGTAGTCCTGTAAGAATTTCACAGCTTACAATCAGAGTTCAAAAGGAATTTCATTCAAAAGTAAAGAAAAAAATTGTTGATGTTCAAATTCAACTATTAAAATTTCAAAGGGTTAAAGAGAAAAAAAAGTCACAAAATTATTTCAAACACAGTCTCAGGGCTTCAGAACTAAGAGTTTTTATTCTAAAATGCCAGGGTCTTTTGCAGTAATTATGAGGGGGCTCCCTGTGTGCTAAAGAACTGAACTGGTTGCTTTGTGCCAGGTGACTTGACTGCTGTTAGAAAACACAGCATTATAGTCACGTAATGATGAATATTTCAGCACTTGTGATGGGCAACTGCAAAATAAGACTGCAGAAGTTTTGTTTCACACACTATTAAAAGCTGCCAGGAAAACACAGATAGGTCTACTTCCACAATCATTGCATATATGCAATGTCTCACTATTATATTTGGAATTTATCAACCCTTCTTTGCCCTGAAAAAAAAATCAAAAAACAGAACCTATATTCCAGTTCTTCATAAAGTGTCACTCAGTGTCAAAAAACTCCATTTAATGTAGGTAATGCAAATGCATGTAAATGTAAAGTACTGTAATTTTAACTCAAGTCTACCATGATTTGATGTGTTAGCCCACAGTAAGAAATACCAGCCCCTTTTGAACAGGATTGTGTGAAGAAAAACAAAGTACAAAGAAAAATATCTTTGTCTCTACTGAAGTGAATGTCAGTTCTGCTAATTATTAAATACATCATAATGTTACTGTGTTTCAGACACCACAGGGCTGTTGCTCCATCTCTATCAGTGACTTGCAGGTGCTGTGTTACAAACAGAAGAGGAAAAAAAGAACCAATTCACATTAGAAACTCAGCTGCCATTATACTGTAATTTCTGTGTCAAAATTACAAATGAGAAAGGCACCATGTGGAAGTCCAGCTCCAGCAATGCCAGCAAGTCATCAGGTGTTTAGGCAGAAAAACCAGCAGCACTGCACATCCACATCCACTTTGCTAATGCAAGCAACCTGCCAGGTCTCAAAAAGACTCAGCTCCATGAGGGCAGGAGGTGCCCATGGGGCAAACACAGCAAACAATGAACTTTTGAGAGACTGATCTCAGCAGGGTCAGCTCTGAGATCTGTAAACTGGCACCCCAGTACTGGTTCAAAGGAAGATACCAAATTTTCTCTTCTCTTGATTCACCCTTTGCCCTTATTTTGCTGGCATTCTTCTGGAAAGATTTTTCTAGATCTAATAATCTCTTCAATTAAGCTAACTGGTTTCAAACAAAAGAATGCTTGCATTAGACAATATAAGCAACCCATACAGCATGCAGCTTAATACTTTCCTGAGTGTATAGAAAACAGGTCAAATACATCAACTACTACATTTTGCTTCTGTAGATAAGAATATCACATGAGAAGAACAATCCATTGTATTCACTAGGTACTCTCTGGAGTTTTCAGACTTTGGAGAAGGGACTTCCAACTCCACTCCAGGATGCAGCATAGCTAATGCACAGCCAAGAGCAGCCACTGTCTATCAGCAGTGATGTGCCCTTGCCAGGTGGAGTTAGAAGAAATAAATTCCATAATCCTGGAATACAACAAGTCAGTGTGACTGTAGAATCCAGAAGGAGGCTAAATTACAACCTGAATTACTTAATTGCAGTGTCAAACATTACTGTTAGAAATGTTTTCCTCTAGAATGTAAATCATTAAAATTTTAAGCTGTTTCAACTTCAACTGTGCCTTTTTGATCCATAGGTTGGTGTCATTTTCACACTGGTGAATGTTGGGCAGCCTTCTGGTTACATGTGCTAAAGGAAAAGGGCTGAAGCAGTGGAGTGACCTGAACAGCTCATCAGTATTGGCTACTGTACTATTTTAAATTGGCGAAATTATAGATACATTTTACAAAAAATGTCATCCTCTGTTTGTTAGTAACAGCCAACCAATTTCTTGAACTTCAAAATTTTCCTCTTTCTCAAATTAGTACATGAATTTTGTGAATCCTTCATACCAAATCTTTGAGGTAGTTAAACAAGAAAACAGAGTGAAAAAAAATCCCCAAAGTGGCAACATTATCATTGCAAATTCATCTCAAATTTTCCTAAGTCTGCTGTATGCCCAGAAAACACTTCAGAAAGAAGTGGCACTATCTCTTCTGACTGTGAAGCTCCTCAGGGTAAATTCAGTTTAAGGAGAGTCTGCTTGGAAGATGTTCTACATGATAGTGTTGCAAGATATCTTTTTTCATAGTGCAGATTTAATGTTGTTGTAGATCATTCTTATGGGCTCTCTCTTTTTATAGGCAGCCCATGGAAAAGCAATATAAGGGTGGCTGCATAGCAGTGGAAGGAGAGCAAAAAACTGGGTTTTGTTACTTTAGCATCACCGAACCAACTACTTGCAGCCCACTGTGAACCTTGGGAATGTTGCATATTCTACAGACATGTTGCTTTTAATGTAAATACAGGTAAAGGGAATACAAATAAAAATATTTAGGGTGGTATTTCTCATCCAAGGCAGTCTAAGCCTGAACTCCTCAGATCAGCATAATCAGCTCATGAACTCAGGAAAAAATAAACTTGGGCCATTAATTTGTGCTTTGGAAAAACCCTGCTCACAAAAGGTGGACCTGCCCTGCAAAGCAGAGGGAGCCAAGTCAGTGCCCAGGAGTTTGGGGTGCCTTTGATGGGCAAGGTCAGGCACCAGCAGCGAGACAGGAGCTGCTGCCAGCAGTGACAGCCAGGGCCAGGCTGCCTCCTGACAGACATCAGAACCCAAACCTGCTCACTTAGGGCTGTGCTGAAATACATAGTTCAAAGTAAAATTGCAACTGTCTTCTCACAGTTTTTATAGGAAAACTATTTCAGCATGCAGAGCCCTGTGAGCTATCACACAATGTGTGTAACAGGTGCACAAAGAAATTCAGGCAGACTCAGTGGTTGTACAAAATGAGTCCATCAGGTCCTAGCAATTTCTGACCTAGAATTCTGCATTCTCTAAAGTAACTGGATGAGAGTTTTCAGGCTCAGTCTGGACCACAATAGTGATTGTTAGGACAGCAAGAAAGCCAGTTGGTCAAATATCTTGCAGATAGGTTTAAAACTAGATCTCCCAACTACTGCAATTGTGCTCATGTCAAAACAGGACATTTGTCAGTTTTTAAACAGGCAGGTTTGAAAATAACTCCCATATTCTAAACCTCCTGTCCATCTCCAGTGTGGCTGGGGAAAACTGGATAAAACAAATTACAGAAACAAAACTATCAAAAACAAGAGGAGACACAGTAAAAGATTGTTGGTTTTTCTTAGATTCTACATCATAAGTATCAAAAAAATTTCAATATTATCATCATGCTGTTCTAAGCTTACACTATGATGCATTATAAAACTTGTAAAATTTATTAATTTATTTGCACCTAAATTTAAAATACATTTTTGATCTGGTTTACCTGACTTCTGAAAAAGAAAACTTATTCTTCAACAAGAAGACATTTCAGTGGAAATCTGACTGGATTAAACACTCTGCTTTAGGGGAGAAGAGCAGCACCTCTATTTCAAACATGCACTTCAACCAGCAGGAAGGAAGGTCTGCATGCACAGGGGGTTCCATGCTCCAGAGGTTTATGCCTTGGTCATAGAAATGCAAACAATCTGTGCTCCCAAAAGCTCCCACATCCAATGCAGTATTGGCACAAAAGAAAAGTTCAACTGCAAATCCGAACACGTTTTACCATGTTTATTGGAAGAACGGCCAAAGCAGCTAAGTCTGCTTTTCTTCTTGTCTTCCATTAAGTCAGCCAGTGTAAGCCCTGGGGAAGCACATGTAATCCCAGCAGTGGCGCGGGAGGTGGCAGCAGTCGCAACGCGAAAAACAAAAACGTGTCCGGACACACAACACAGGCAAGGTTAGGCAAAACAAACTGAAATCCCGGCAGCACAACTGCCCGCGGCTAAACCCCTCACCTCTCTCGGGTCCTCGCGTTTTGAGCTAAATTCGCAGGGCTTTGAAGGCAATGGAGGTTTTTTCTTTCACTTCAGGGTAATCAGCTATTGGTTCATAATAAAGACTTCCAACTTCCACTAAAGGCATGTTTACAATTCTAGTAATTAAAAGGTGTTCTGTAATTCAACAGCACTGAATACCTGCCCATTATCAGCAACAGAGATGTAGAAATATACAGGATTCGTAAATAAAAGACTTAATGATTTCTCTGGTTAGAAATTTTCAAATGCTGGGGGGACATTGCAGGAACCTCTACTACAATTTTAAAGGATTTTGTGAGAAACTATTAATCACTGACTTAACCACCTTTGAAATCTCTACCTTTACCTGCCATGAAGATCTTCTCTATCCTAAACCCAGAGCTCTTCTGTATCATTGAAGAGCAGCGTGGTGATCTTCCATCACCAGAAACCAGCAGTGACCTTTTAGATATTCCAAGAAGGGACACAGTTGCCTAGAAGCCTGAAAATTATTGTTCTGACTATCTTGGGACCCAGCTCTACTTCATGCTTCCAAGATGGCTCAAGAAAAAACATCACCAGTATATTTCAACTAAATTTATTTCCTAATAATATCTCAAATGCAAGGAGGTGGAGCAACTTGGCAGCCCTTCCTCCTTTACAGGCTGTTGCAGTTGATATTAAAAATGAAATACCAAGCCACGTATTTAAGGACATGTGCATAAATCCAGGAGTGCTAGGAGATTGACTATTCACTGGAAATTTCCACTCAAAAGCATTTATGTCTGCCTGAAATTAAATTCTTGGCATTTCTCTTAAAACTCTTTTAATTGCTTTCCTTCTATTTTCACTCTGCAAGTCTTCTACAACCTTTAACTTAGCCTAAAATTATGCCTAAATTAACAGTTTAAACTCAAAAGTTTTTTTCAAACTCAGTAACTATGCAAAGTATTTTTTTATCTGTATAACCTCAAAGCTCTTTAAGGAATGCCAGAGCAAATGGGGGGGTTTGCAGCCTATTAGCAAACATCCAATTTGAACAGGACAAAAAGGGTTCATCTATAAACCCAGTTCATTAGCAGCACAGCTGACAACAGTCATCCAACACTCTATGCAAATTCAGCATCACCTCCAGTTCTGCACAGCAGCCTTGTACAAAGTGTATTTACTCCATAAAATCTGCCATCTTTTACATTTCAGGCTTAGGATTTTGTACCGATACTCAAACCCACAGTTTACGAACTCTTTCCACACATTAGGAGCAATAACTATGGTGAACTCTGGCTTTTTTGCTCTGTTCTAGATAAAAATTCTATTTGTGCAGCACATTTTCCTACAGACATAAATTATTCCTTTCCAGGTGATGCTGGAATCAACACCAACCCACAGGTTGCCTTCCAGCCTCTCATAAAATCAGTGTCCCTCCAGCCAGTAACACAGTTCCATACTCCCACACTCTGCTCTTATTGTGAACTAAAGGACAAATAAAATTCTGACACACAAAGATTTTGAAAAACTACTACTATCTCTGCAAGACAGAAATAAGTTTAAAAACAGATACCTCAATATCAAACTACATAATTTTCGTCACTTACTGCACCTAAAAAGCACTATGACTTAGAAGAATAGTTCTCAATAAATTAGTGACACTAGAGGAAAAGAAATTATAATAATATATTATTTCAACACAGAAAATAATATTCCAAGTTTTCTTTGACAAACCATTTACCCTCAATGGTATTAATGGTATTAATTTCCAGAGTATAACATTAGTAACAAGGTGCTATGTAGCATTAGAATATATACTGGAATTTGGACTTTAACATTAAATATTAAATCAGTAAACACATCCTGAATCTGTGTTCTCATTTATGCACTGCTCTAAAACTGCAAAATTGACAAAGAAGCTAAAATAACATCTACTAAATTATTACATTAAAATACTACTGTTACTAGAATTTTCTGATATAAAGAAATCAATTATAGCTTTTACAGTTTTTATACTTTAACTTGTTCTTATACTTTAAGACTTAGGTTAGAAGCACAAGAGGATCACTACAGCATAAATTACTTGTCCATCATAGTCTACTGTCAAATAAATACATCATTAATTATATTTCTTAGTGTCAAGTGAAAACCCCACAAGGTTTCATTTATTGCACACCCAGTTACGACAAGTAGTAAAAAATATTTTAGATTGTTTTCTGAATATCAAAAAGAAAGACCCAGACTGTCATTTTCCTACTTCAACAACAACAGCAACAAATCCTATCTTGCCTGTAGCTTTGGCCATATTTTTAAGCTCTTTATATCATTATTATTTCCCTTGCATGCATCCCCAGGAAAACACCCTCTAAGGAGTGATGATGACATTTAGTGGCACACGTGGCTTCTCTGCACTGACTTTTTCCAGAACACAGATAAAGCAAAGTTTCTAAGTCTCAGTAGTGACTGAACACTGAACACAGACAGTGATTGATACATGGACACCCCGAGCAGAGTTTTGTTGCAAGACTCCGAATTTACTCCCGTGCCTCAGCACCTCCATATTCACAGACAACTGCTCTGATAGGCAACACTTCTGCAAACTGGGAATGGGAAAGCACCAGACAGGCTGTGTTCAATGCATGTAACACCCCCAGGAGGAGCCAAACTGTCCCCAGGGAAGTAGAGAGGAGAGAATACGTACTGTTCCTCTTGCCTTCTTCATCAGCCTCTTCGTCGTTCTCGGGGTCGATGTCTTCTGCCTGGGTAATCCAGTCCAAATATCCCTTCAGGTCCTCTTCAAGCTGCTGCTTTTCACGTAGCTTCTGGAAGTCTCCTCGGGCCTTGGCTTTTTCCCTTTCTTTGGAAAATTCTCTATCAAATGCAGATAAAGCAGAGAAAAAACTCGAAGTGACAAACTCACCAACACTCTGCTCCAGGGCTCATTGCAGATTTACACAGTGACACAGAGAATACACCGAAGGTTTGAGCGCTGCTTTGAAAACAAGGTAGAGGTGCAAAGAAGTCATGGCAAATCCCTACCACATCTCAACTTGCAGAGCTTTTATGATTTAATCAAAATTAAGCAGTATTTCTGATACTTCACATTAGGGAAGAATCTGTACCTCCCATTTAGCTACTTGCTCTTCTACACAGATTTTAAAATTGCTTTTATCTAAAAATAGAAAGTAATTTGCAATAGTAAAGTAATTTCACATTTAAGTATTAAGTTTCAGGGAAAAGAAAACTCTTTTAGTAGCCAGTTCTATAACCCTTCCTCTCCCAGCCACAGTTCATTGGCCATGTCCAAGCATACAGCATTCCAGAATTCTACTGTTGGGCTCTCCCTTAGCTATACCACACACAGACACCTGTGCTGTTGGAAGGCTGGGTGTTTTGTCCTTTTGCTCCCTGCAATAGGACTCAGAAGTCCTGTTCTCACAGATCAGAAACAGAACCATTTATATAAAATTAATCCTCTATCTCATTGCCCCAATCTCAAGACAATGTATTGGACTGTCTCTCCAGTTTCATTCATGATTAGGATCAATCCTTGAATTATCATGGAATGATCATAAAAATAATGAAATCATGCTCTTTGACAAGCAAATTGGGTAAAATGGCCTCCTGAGGTCTCTTTCAACCTGAACTACCCCATAAATCTAACATTCCCTGAATGCCATATGACTCAAGACAATTAAAGAGTATATTCTCCCCCCACAACATCTAACATGCCAACATTATTACAACTTCTGGTGCTATCCACAGCTCCAAATGCATAACCCCCTTTGCTACAAGGATCAAACACATTCCAATTTATCTGAGTATTAATATGTAGAATTAGGGAAGGGAAGTACCTTTTGGACTGCATTCTAAGTACACACAATTGAGTATTTAAAGTTAAGCTTGTTCTGACTGACATGTTAACCATTGAAGGGTTTGGGTTGGGAGGGACCTCAAAGCTCATCTCAGTCCATGTTCCTGCCAGGGGCAGGGGCTCCTTCCACTCTCCCAGGTTGCTCCAAGCCCCATCCAACCTGGCCTTGGACATTTCCAGGGATGGGGCATTCACAGCTCCTCTGGGCACCCTGTGCCAGGGCCTCCCCACCCTCACAGGGAAGAATTTCTTCCTCATATCTGATCTAAACTGCCTTCATTCAGTTTTAAGCTGCCCTTGTCCTATTGCTATCCATACATTAATCTTATAATAGGGTTTAAATTAAACTTTTAAAAAAGGCTAGAGCAATTTAGTTTACAATGAATTTGCAACTCCTTTATTCATTGGAAAATTTAACTTGAAATTATTCCCTGATTAATCTGCACTTAAGGGAAAATTTATTAAAGCACTCAATAATACCCTTTTTCAAGTGGAAAATATTAGAAAATTAGCATAAGCCTGAAAAATATTTTAAGTAGGTGAAACAAATATCAACAAAAGTGTTGCCCTAAGAAAACAGAACAGAATAACAGAAAGTGTCAGGTTTTCAATATAGTATTTCAATTTGGTAATATACACCATTTATTTAGAATTGCAGACATAATCCCTCGGGGGGGTTTCTTATTTTTATTAGCATTTTTAGTACTTAAACATGTCAGAGCAAAAATTTAGTGTTCAGAGGCCATCACTAAGTGTTAAGCTGTTTACATACAACTATAGAGATGCTGCAGGTTTTTTTAATGTCATGTTGCAGAAGCTACACAGCTTTCTGCTGCAAAAGCTGAGGCAGGCACTACATCTTTTACAGCTGAGGACTTAATTCAACAGCATTTCAGCTTGGCATGTGGGGATCATCCTGTTCCATCTGATGGCACTGTAATGAAGCTGAAGGGTGCCAGTGCTTGCTTTGCATTTGCTACCCTTCACCTCCCACCCAAGGACGAGGACCTGCAAGAGTTCATCTCGTCACAAAATGCCACTGAAAGAGAGCTCTGAAGATCTCTCTGAAAGATAATCACTCTGAAAAAAACCCAGAGTAATTTCACAAGTCAATAAGAAATTGTTTGGGTTAAGGAATGCTGGGTTTAAGCTTCTCTCAGAGAGAGGATTAGAGACTGTCCTTTACACCTGATTGAGGCAATGCACTCGTGACTCACTTCCCACAGGCAGCATCTTTGGGAAAAGCTATCATGGCAGAGTAGGAAATGAGAAGTTACAAGCCTTGCAAGCTTTTGCCAAGTATTCATGTCTTTTTCATTTAAAGTCCTCCAGGTATTTCTTATTAATTCAAAGGAGACGTGATGAGTGAGGGTGAAGTAAAACAAAAGTTGCTGTTATTATTTAGAGTGAAGTGAACGAAATAATTTTTTAATTAATCAGCTGGCAAGGCTGATGCTTTGAACAGCACTTCACCCATGACTGAACCACTCTTTAACTGACTTCACATTAAAACAGCTGCATGCAGAGAATTAAATCTAGTGTTTCATATACACAGCTGATTCTGCCCTTTCCCTTGAATACTGCACAGAAGTCAGACACTGCCCTGCCATAGGCTGCTGTGATTTCTTAGTAGGGGGAAATGCAAGGGTGTTCTTAAAATTTTATTTTCAAAACCAGATGGTTTGTAGGGACTATAAAACATAAGAAAACAATTTTCTTCAGGGGAGGGAAGAATCAGACTCTGGTATTTTTTCCTATCACAGCCACAATGAAGGGACATCTCTCAGACACATATGTACACACTCCTTTTAGTGAAATGCCATGAATAAGAAAGGAGAATTTAACAGAATATTAAAGTAATGAGTTTCCTGCTGGCAAAACAAAAGCATCTCTTTTTTTGGTTAAGAAATAAGTAATTTGAAAAAGATGGTGGGGGTGAGAAGAGGGAGAGATGTTGGCTCTTTAAAGCTTCCGACAAAGACTTTTAGACAAAAAGATACTTGAATATTTAGATAAGGATACACAGACATTGGCTGATCTTCTGGAAGGGGGACTAAGACAGCTGCTTGTGCAGCATTTCATGGCTGTGGAGTGGGCAGGGTGGGCCCAGGGCAGAAAGGAAAAGCTTTGGGTATGTAAGCAACATAGGGACTGACGTGGTCAGACTGGTGGCCTGAACTGGCCTCCCTGTCATCAACCCAGCACTCAGCCCAGCAGCCTCTGAAGCTGACAGGCTCAGGAAACTGCACATTAATTGCTCTAAGTGGACTTAAGCTCTGTAAATATTTGGGTTCACAAATGCCTGTGCTAAGAGCTGACTTCAAAATATATTTCATTCTGGCTTGATAAAATGACCTGGATCTGACATTTGAAAGTATTTTGGGCAAGGGGGGCTATATCTGCAGCACAGTAGAGACATCACTTGCAAAACAAAGCATTTGATGAAGACTAATTCACATATTCTCATTTACTTCTAGTGATAACTAACCTACTATATAAAATGCAAGGTTTATTTCTGTTGCCCAAAAATTCCTTGTCTCCTTGCAAAAAGATGATCTCATTTCTCTGTTCAGGCACAACACCATCATCATCAATGGTTGTTGAGGCAGAAGCATATAAAATGCAGGGCTTAAATTCATGCTTCAATAGTCTGGGGTAATCATGCCAGATTTTTCTTTCTTCAGCAGAGTGAAATAACCCCTGCTGGTATGCATCAGTTGGGAATGGCTTGATGCAACAAGGTGGAAGTGGCAGCAGGGAGTGTGTGCTGAGACTCAATTACACCTCCCTGGTTCTCACACCTTGAATTACAGGCAGGGTCATATTAACCAAAAATCCTAAGGCAATTTGTTGAAATGCTTTTGCTATACCCTCCCTTCTCTCTGTATATTCACAGATATAATAACTGGAGACACTCATCCCAGCCTCCCACCAGCTGAAGGCTTTCCCATGCCAAAGGCCAGGGACATTTCATCAGGGGGCCCGTGCAGCACCACGAGTGTTGCTGAAACTCCTGTGCTTCTCCAGGCACTGATAATATGAAACAAACAGGTGCTTTTGATGTCTGAGCATAAACCAGGACACAAATCCTTTGTTAGCCATATTCCTGCCCTTTTGTGTCACTGCAAATGCAGTGGGAGGGAGAGTGAATCTCCCACAGTAGAGAGCTTGCTGCACAGAGGGTCTGGTATGTGGAGAGTGTTAAGCTAATTCTATATGTAGAACTGCCACCCAGACATCCCAGACTCATTTATTCAGAGAACAGTCACATAATAACAAAAATGTACTCACAGGAGTACAGTGTTGGCCACTAGACTTGCAGGAGAGGTTTCACACAGTGGTAACCATACCAACCAACAAATTAGCAGAATCAAGTCAGAGAACTAAAACTACTTCTGGTGTACAGCTAAGCATGGACAACAGCTCCCAGCTGAGTTTAAAGTGTAACAGATGTGGAGAGACATAAAAAAGGTTAAGTAACATCACATCTTTAATTACAGGAGATTTGTATAGACCATTGTCACCCCTTCTTTCAGGGGAAAAAATTTCACAGGCTGAACACTAGAATTATTTCTGCAGGATAAAAAAAATCCTAGCAGGAATTTTCCTCAAGCAAGGAACATTGGGCTCTTGATGGGGAAATGCAAACAGGTATTACCTTCCCAGGGCTATTTTTGTGCAGTTCATTAGCAATTAAAAAATGTGTATCCAACAGCTCCAGCCCCAGGTCTTGGAGCAAAGGGCCTGTACAGCTTTACTGTGCCAGAGTGCCCATGAATGCTACAGGATCATCCCTACAGACAGGGAGCCATTTGATAGAGAAACAAAACTGAGACCTGATGCTTCAGACCATGATTAATCAGATCTGCACATTAAGATGTGCCCCCTCTCTCCTGGGTCAAGACCCATTTGGCTCAGGACGCGCTGGATTTCTCGGAAGAAGAAGGGGCAGTTCTGAGCACAGGACTGATGCTGGAGTGGGGATGTGCCCTCCCAGGAGAGATTCAGGAACTGCCAGGGCCTTTGCTCCCTGCCAGGGGCTCAGCAGCAAGCACCTGCCAGCACTAAGCCCTGAGAAACCTCGGCGTGGTGAGTTCAGAGAGGACTGAAATAAAACCAGTTCCCTCCAAGTTCTCATTCAGGAGTACAGAGCCAACCCCACTGACTTCCTGTCTAAAGTTATTTACTGCTGTATACAGCTGAAAGAGTATAACTGATTACTGTTAGTATATTCAATTGATCAACCAAATGTAGTATTTCCTTGTTTTGTATTTATGTGAGTTTCATTTTCACCAGGACACAGGAATTAAATGAGCTTGCTTCAGCTCATAATTTCCTGCCATCTACAGCTGGAGTCCCTCTCCTTGTTTTCAATGTATGTTCAGTTTATCTGTGGGAAGGAGTTAAATTTTCAGCATTAGTTTTTATTTTATGTTTTTCACTAGGCCTTCCTGCTGCTGTGAAAAGGAACACTGTCAAACCCAGTTCATTTTCCTTTGGCTGAAGGGCTATGGATGACAGTTTACTGCCGTTTTCTATTTGGTGCATCATTATTCAAATGTCTTTCTCTATGATTTTTTCCATATATACTGCAGACAACAGTTCTCAGGTGTACAAGCTTATCTGCACCAACATATTTTATATGACATTAATTGACAGATATTGCTGGGAGATTGGGGTGGATGACTACACAACCTTAGCTTTTAGAATCATTATGTACATACATTGCAAATATTACTGGGGAAAAGAAATTGAAAAAATTAACATTCACTTAGTAACCTGCAAGATCTCATCTAGGAGGACATAAGGACATGTCAAAGCTTATGTTTTGGTGTCCTTTTGCAAGGCAATAAATTCAACTTATAGATTTATTAAAGTGTGTTTGAAAGGTTTTATTTGTTCCTATGGCTACCCAAAGAAATACTAATGCCTTGAGCAGAAAATGCCATCAGCAGAGCCCATCCCCTAATGATAAGGACTATATTCAGGAATAGATTAGCATGCATCATTAAAAGCCATGCTTCTTGATAAATAAATTATGAAGTTTTATAATTTATTTTCTCTGTTCATAGCAAAATAGTTTAATACACGCTGAATTACTGACATGTCTATTTTAATGCCTTTTTTTCTTAATTTTAACTTTTAACACTTTCAGGATGTATGAGTATCTCCATCCTGATCTTTATTTGTTAACTTTCTAATAACCTTAACCTTATAATTTCTAACTTTCAGTTTCATCTCCCTCTTTTGCACCAATAACCCTGATATGCTCTGGTCATTTACACTGGAATATATGGAGGAGGCCTGTCCTGAGCTCCCAGTTTCTGTGCCTTCAGAGAATTCACTTCTAGAGTAAAGTGAATACTTCTAGTGTCTAATACAGACTAAAAACTAGAGTTTTTTGAAAAAGCTGAATTAACTCAAGCCTATGAATTCTCTCCATCCTTGTTATTCAAGAGAATTACTTAGCAAAAAGATCTCCAGTCAGCTCCCATGCAGAAATTACAATATTTACCACATGCAGATTCCATACACACATTGTTTCTATTTGTTTACACTATTGATAATAAAAACATGAACTCTATTTTTAAGAATGCCACCTTCTGCAGGCAAGACTGACATGGATCACCAGGAAATACTCACCTTCAGAAAGAGCTAGGTGTAAAACAAAAGATCTGCCAAATCATCATTCTCATCCATTTCACAGTATCTAAACACATCAAACATGCAGTGCACAAGAGGTATTACAGAAATACAAAGGGGCAGATGGTCACAGAATAACAAAGGAGTGCACAGAGAATAACTGAATATTTTAAAACCACAAACAGATCAAAATCAGAAAACAGATTTAAACGTACACAGCATAACCTGATATAAAGGAAGTCACACTTTAATACAGAAAAGGTATTTGGCATTCAGATTCCACTTTCAAAATCTGTATGCAAAGCCATGCTTTTCAAGGAAGTTGGCATAATTTTTGCATTCTTGACACTTCATTGATTTAGTAAAATTTAACTTTATCTCTAGATTTATCATAAACCAAGTTTCGTGTTACGGTTTGAAAAGTATTAAACAAAACCTAATAACTTTTAAATAAAAACAAAAAAAATTGTGTTACATATCCAATGTTTGGCTCAGAATGAAAAATATTATCTTTCTGCTAAGAAACACAAAATCATCCATTGGATTTTACTAGTACATTAGCTTTATCCATAAAGTTTAGCCTAGACTAGTAGGTCTAAATAGAAAGTATGGGGAAAATTATTTATATACAACTGCCATATAGTGATTAAAATAAATCAGAGTAACAGTATTCCACACTGGCCCTTGCTTGTCAGAGTTTGAAACAAGACTGCCAGGACATTCTCTTGACTTCTGTACCAAACATCAGTTTGCTATGATAGGTATCCTTTAGGAATATTCCCTTTGACTTTCTCCTTGCACTTTCAATGTCAGTCCTTGGTGATATTTATACATCACAAGACTCAGCTCTCAACTGTCATTGTCTTCAGAAAGAAAACAAAAATGGGAGTTTTAGGAAGGCTCTTTCATGTATGTAGGGCAAACATGGATTCAGACAATTCATCAAGCACCCTGAGCACTCAATTGACCCTGGCTGACACTATGGCAGAAATATAAATCTAGCAATTAATGACTTGATGAATTTAAGGAGAGTTCACATCCCACTTTTCACTGCCATTTCTGTGCACTGAAATACCAAGGGAAGCCAGCAAAGGTTCTGATGAGCATTAGAGCTCTATGGATCACACAAAACCTAAAACTGAGTGGTGATTTCTTGTCTGAAGAAAGGAACCCAAGGGCAAGGGGACCCCTCTTCCCTGTATTGGAATGGCAGGTAAAAAATTACTCCATATTCCAAAAATTATATGTATCATAATGTTGCAAACTTCACACAGTATTTTAAATGTATTAAATCAAATGTTAAGCTGATTCATGAGAGTATTTCTAAATTTCCATGACTTCAGGAAAAGAAATTAACATGTGCAACAAAACACCAAATGTGGCATTGCTTTCCCTGTATTTTTTTTTTTTAGAAACAGAAAAATCTGAAATGAATAACAATTCAAGTCATGGAAGGAAAAATAGGAATATTAATTATCTGTTACTAGACACCTTCACAGGACAGGAAGAAAACTAATTGGTGCTTGTGATGTTCTTAAGGGCCAGAGAAGGAACTGTGAGAGCCTAATCCTCTAATGGCTTCAGTGGAAAGTCCAGTCACACAGCAATGCTAGGTAACAGCATGAAAAGAAGAAATAAATTACACTGTAACAACCCTCATTTGTCTTTCTCCTTCTTATTTCATTTTCCAGCACGGCTGAAAGCTGGGCCCTTAGATTTGCAACAATTTACACATTTGTCCTTGGCTAAAACAAAGCTGATACGATTGTATAAATCAACTTTACAGGAGAGGTCTCGGAAGGATGTGATTAAATCTAAAAATCAGCAGTGTTGTTTTAGCATTATCATTTTGCTTTTAAACATCTGCTTTGTAGAACAAGCCTGACAGTAAGGTAAAACTATGCTTTCCCTGGTGTCCTGTGTGCAAAAATAATTTATCACAGATAAATGACTGAAGATTTTAAAAAGCACATTGTAAAACCACTCATCAGATAAAAGTGCTCTTGTAACAAAGTTACATCAACACCTGGAAATTTTGTTTGCTTATCTGATTTCCAGGAATATAATAATGCCTCATAATTTCTTTCCCATACAATGGATAAAATGTGGCAAAGCCATGAACAGGGCTGCACACAGGATCAGCATCCTGAGGACACCATCACTGCAGTGTCAGGCTGCTTCCCACCCAAGAGAAATTCTTCTCTTGGCTAACAAAGATGGCACAGTTGGCCTGAGATTGCTTGAACAAAATTGTTTGCTGTATAACTAAAAACTAATGCATACAACTATAATAATTTTCTTTTCAGCATTCAAATGCTAGCTGGATCTTTTATGTATTTATCAACAATTATCTTTACCATAAACTGGAGTTTCCCAAGATCAAGTGTGTTAGAAATCAGGAAATGGCAAAGGAAATTGGGTTGTAACTTCAGGTAAGGGGGCTTTGTAAAAAGAAAACCTGGCAAACTCTTGCCATAAACTACAGTTTTAAAGCACTTGATACAGCTAGAACTGACACTCCCACTGACAGCTATATTAAATTGATACTTGATTATTGATTAATTCATCAGTTACTGGTGCAGGTTGTCACAGCAGTTTACAGTTCTACAACCCAAGAACCACTGAACACTGTCAGGTAATGAAGCCACATTCTCTGTAAGAGAGATCTTGAACTTATTAAAAATATTTTGCCATATCTTGAGCAAAATACGTGACTCTTAAACATAAATAACACTCCAATTGCTTTATGACTATTTGAAGGAGAGCAAAAGTTGGTCTTTCAGAAAAAAACACTTGTATATAACAACAGGGGAGAATATTTGTACAAGTGCACCACCCACCTCTGTGCACAAAAGCTTTTCCCCTGCAGGAATGTTGCAGAATAAGGAGATTAGTGCCTCATTGAATGAATATTTTTGGCAAGCATGGTGAACGTGATGTCAAGACAGATACAGGCACTCAAATCACACAGTTCAGTCCAAAGAGCAAACATGGTAGGATGACATAAGAATCTCAAGAGCATGCAAAAAGCCATTGCTGAGAAGCTGGAGTAAATGCAGAGGCCATCTTACAGCAGCAGTAGCATACACAATGTTAACTGCTTACCCACTAAGTACACCAAGAACCAGGTTAAGTACGAAAAATGAGCCAAGGATGATAAGACTAACAAAATAGATCCATGGCCACTCACATCCTATTGCATCATTTACCTGTAAAACGCAAGGAAATAAGTTATGGTTCAGTCATTCATTAAACAGCAGAGTCCTTTTTGCAGCTGCCAGATCACGAAGGTTCCACACAAAGTTTATGGCTCATCCAGATCATTAAAAAGTGCATGAACAATTGTTTAAAATTTACTTACCCAAATTTTGTTGGTGTGAGGCCTTAGAGGATTAATTGAAATAACATCTAAATGAGTGCATGAGAATTGCTAGGCTTTTTTATGACTTGGCCAAAAGGACATGAAGAATATGTTCTGATTTTGGTGTTTTTATCTTATTTATGAGGGCTACAAGAAAACTTTTGTGTTCTAATTAGAGGAGGAAGCAATGGAGGTTTATTAAAAGATGTCATCCCAGCTGAAGTCTCAGCTGTATGAGATAACCTCATGTGTGTTCATGGCAACTGAATTCAGGACTCTGCCTTCATGATGAAAAAGGTGTTTGCTTACCCGCTCAATACACCAAGAACAAGATTTAGTACGAAAAATGACCCAAAGATGACGAGACTGACAAAATACACCCATGGCAATTCAAATCCCATTGCATCATTCATCTGCAAGAAATAAGATGATCTTATAGAGTAGATCACTATATTAACAGCAATGAAGAGTCAGAGAAAGGAGAATTTGATCATTCAGGTTAGATAATATTCTAAGCATTCCTTCAGAAATCAAAGAACAATGAGAGCAAGAAGGCACTGACCACATGTACATTGCATTTTTAACATATACCCCAAAACTACATGTTGAGTGAACCTAACATTTGGATCAGAAATATTATCAAACATAAATGGAGCACTGAAATAGTTCTGTTCTTTAACACTGAGAACACAAACTAAATTTCAGATCTGTAATTAAGATGATGATCACAAAGTATATTGAAATATTAGGATTTTTAGTTAATGTATATCCTATCTACATGAATGATCATTTGAGAAAACAAACAGCAATGTCTATGTTAGCTATACAAGCAGTATTACTTTTTGTAACATGGAATTCCCACAGTTTTTTCTGAAATACAGCAGTCAAATGCAGTCAGACATTTTAAATCAATTCAAAAAGAAATAAATGAGAATAAATCTGTGTAAAAAGCATGAACACAATTTTAGGAAAATGAAGAATTGAAAACAAATTTTAGAAACAAAACAGAAATATGGAAACATTCCAGGAAAACTTCTGAACATAACTCAGATCAAGGTTGAATGAAATTTTAAAAGTTGTTGCTGATTTTTTTTAAAGTGAAGTAACTGAGCTTTCAACACACTTTTTATAGACTCACACAAGTTTCTATAAAGATCTCTTCCACTTGCTATTCTTAGCCAGCCCATTATACCTATCAAAGGATAGACTTGTGAAGCACACCCATGGAGATCTAAAAAGGCCTATTCAGAAAAACAGATATTTTAAATCAGGGAGATTTGTTTTTGTGTGTAGGATTCAGGTGCAAAAAGACATTTTGGTAAGTCACAAAAATAATTCTGACGTGAAGTTTCTTGGAAATGGCTCTTCTTGAAGAGGAATTATTCTGGATTTTGCATTAGATTCTTCCTAAGATGTTTTAGAGTCATGAAAATTCAGCAGACAATAAAATTACATATGCTACTGTAGAACAATTTAATTGCAAATCTGTTTTCTGTGAATGGTGTTGTCTTTGTTGTATTTAAAACTTGTGATTAGGTTTTGAGTTCCATTGACAGTCAAGTTTGACACCTCTCTTTAACATCTCTGTTGGAATAAAATTGCTAAACATGGGAACAAACATTTTTCAAAATTATTTTTATTTTTCCACCTGTCTTTAATTAAATATCATAATCTCAGTTTCTGCAAGGGGCCCCTATGGATGGTTAGACAGAAGCATTAAGTCTTTGCAGGTAAAGGCCCAAAAGCCCTTTTTTTTCAATGGTTATCTGTAATAACAGCAGTTTATACTGACTAAAGTAAACAAGCCACCTAAGTAACCAAACCAGACTGATTTACACAGCTTCTCCGTGTACCTTTTAAAAGAGTCTATCATTATTTAAAATGCTTTTTAATTGAACTGAGGTACTGAAAAGTAACATAAAATTACACTTGCTGCAAAAAAAAATAAATGAAACTTGAAAATATCTATTTGACCTGGATTTTTGTTTCCTTTTCCAATAAAACTGTACTTTGGAGAAGTAAAATAGAAAAAGCTTATAGCCATTCAGCAAGATTGGGATCATTACTTTCAATTTCAAGAGATCCCAAGCTTTTATCACTCAGTTCTGCAATATTCCTATGGGCAACAGTCTCTCTCAATGCTGCCATTATCCCTACTCAGTCTCCTGGGCAAAGCTTTCAGCAGCCCTTGGCACGTCAGGGGCCTCTGTTAAGGACAGTGACTGCCAAGTTTGGAGTTTTACCCATTCTGTCCCCTACATTTGAGAAGTTTTAGCAATGAAGTCCCAAAGTTAATGAGTAGAACATCCCATTGCCCAGACTGAATTTCTGTCCCAGTGCATGTTGCCCTTTACATCTTCTTTAAAGCACAGGCATCCAGCCTTATGTTTTAAGAATAATATTTACTCAATGTTTTTTTTTTCAAGTATACTTAGAATTATTTTATTACTTTAGAAATTAGTTTGCTCCATAGACCTGAATCATACCATACAGGCCAAGTGTTTTTCTAGCAATAACTGCTCAGAGCAAACATTTTAATTAAAATTCAAATACATCTGAATGCATTTTGCATCTAACAACTATACCATTAGCAGGCAGTTGTTTCCAAGTTACCAGAGTTCAGATATACATTCATCTGGTATTGGTGCCAATATTTTTCTGCTGTGTAACATTTTGAAACATCTGAGAGATTAACATTTGCAATTTTACTTTGAGCAGAGCTCAGAAAACAGAGCTCTGGGAGTCACTGCAATACAACTCCATGCTCTGCTTTTGCTCATGAGGAAAGTATTTTCAAGCAGCCAGGCATTCTGCTAACTTAGGAAACCCAGGAGTGAAGCTGAAATTCTCATGCTCTGTCACAAAGGCTCTGTTATTAAGAGCAGCTGTGATTTGCATTCACTTTATAATGTGCAACACATTAAAAAAAAAATCTCATTTATGCAGCTGCATTTTAAGCCCAATGTTTTAGGTTAATATATCTAGGACTAATGCTTTGTGAAGCAAAAATTGGCAACTGCAACTAACCAGTACAAGAAGAAATGCCTCAGTTTGGGCAAATGCTGAACTATTTCAAAAGAATTCCACAATTCAGGAACACCTGAACCTAGTAGAACACCTTGGCACTAATCTAAGACTGAATTCCTAAAAACTACTAAACAACTTTACCATTTAATTCTAGATACAATTAAACTCTAATCAAGTAATGCATTGTAATTTCTATTCATGAAGTAATATTTCAGATTGCATTAATACCAGAGATCAAAGTACAAAAAGAAGTCCTTTCCTTTTGGAAAAGTTTGCTGCTCATTTCATGCATGTCAAATGGCATTTTCCATAACTTCCAATTAAAGATAGATTAAAGGAATTGATTTGCCTTCTGATTAAAAACAGAACAGAGCTTGGCTAAGATATGAGAATGGGAAAATCACCATCGTCAAAACCAAGATATATTCATTTGAAGGGATTAATGCTGACTTCTCACCCAAAATGCAGAAAAAGGAGTTAAAATCACAAATTCCAGATGCACTAAAGCAACACCAAGAATTCAAGGAGACTTCTCATCTGAAATCCTCAGCAAATTGTCTTGCAAGAATCTCCTGCCCAATGGCTCAGGGATGCACTCTACCAAAGGAGGTGTTGTATTTAATGCCTCTCAGGGGACTTGCTCTGTCTTTTTGAGGCCACGAGGATTGTAGCCTTCATAGCACCTAGGCAGGGACACACCAAGCACCAGCCTTCCTACCCTTTGTCTTTTAAAAGATCTAGTCTTAACTTTTTGAATGTCAGCTCTCAGCAGTTTGTCCATCACATCAACCAGAGGGCAGATGAGATAATGGACAATAAAAAGGACAAAGGATTATTGAAATCCCTTAATACTGTTTCACCATAACAGCAAATGTGTTCTACACTTTATTTATTTGGGTCTTTATGTTTACACATGTATGTTGGTGAGTCTGAGGTCTTGGAGAATTATCTTGAGCTGGTTGGACAAACTTGGTACAGTCTGAAACTGCCTGAAGTGGAATTTGGATGAATTCTCTTGTGAGCTGTGCTGTAGTTGGAGCCAATTATCATTATAGCACAGCATAAATGATCAGAGACCAAGACTGAAGTCAAACAGAAAAAGTCAAGTTTACTGCAGATAAACCCCTTAGTATTATACAGCAGCAGATGGCAAACTTCAACCTAAAACAACAATTAAAAATCATTAAAAACTCATTTATCCCTATCTGTGGTAATTGTGACTAAAATCCTCATGTGCAATTGGATGCAAATCAAGGTCTTACTTATCTGTACACCTGGTATTCTTTTATTGAAAGTTTTTGCAAACTCAATTTGCAATTAATATAAGCTCTACCTGAGGTCAATGATAAAACAAAACCTCTCATAAACATTTGTACCATTACAGATCCAATGTGCACAAACCTATTTTGATTTTCCACAATGTTTCAAACCCTCTTAAATTTGTTAAGTTTCTTACAGCTTCCTTAGGTTTTCATTTTTCCTTCCTCTTTTCATAATATTCCAACAGACACACGACTGGTTGGTTTACTGACTGCTACCTGTAATCTACCTCATCATCTTAAAAATTGTTCAGACTGACAAACTCAGGCTCTTGACAGGCTTAAAAATCCTTCAGACATCAGTATTTTGTGAAGTGGGACTGACCCTGCATTCATGGAAGCATGCAAGGGAGGTTCACAGATCAGGCTATTTATTCTACTCAGTGTAGAGCACACCAGAGAGCTTTTCAAAGCTGCCTGGCCCCAAAGGTTTTGTCCTGAGATATTCTTGGCTGAAGTGGAGTTAACTTAAAGCTGACTTAAAACAGGCTGTGCTTGAAGCACAGCAGCCTCCAGGTTGGTTTATAAAAGGATGAAATTTTACATTCAGTGTTCTGGGGTCAAAGCACAGATTTCCCTGACACTCCCCTGGCTGGACAGGCTCAGCTTTGTTGTGCTTCTGACACAGAAAACGGAGATGGCATTGCTGGGCTGTGCCCAGAGACCACCTTTGTTAAGCATTTCAGCTCAGTAGCAACTGGGAAAATGAGAATTCCATGGCTCAGGCATCAAGGTAGGCCTAAAGAAAGAGAGATCTCATTGAGAAGGGTAAAATTGTCACAGGACCTAGAGAGTCTCCTAATTGCTTAATCACTTCTTGAATTTGGCCTCTGTCTTCTGTATGTAAGCTCTACTATACAATTGCTTACAGGACACATATGAGTGATCCTCTCGAGTTAAACCTCAGCTTGGAAGATGCTGCTTCAGCCTAAAGAATTTTCTTGGATCAGTCTGAACAGACCTCATTTTCTTCCTTCTGTTGGTTTTACTCTCACTTAGCAAATGAAGTAAAACATTTTGGTACTCCCACAAAGCATTTACTCTTCAAAACGTGATTGTTCATAAATCTTTACTGTGATTGTTTGGAAATTAGTTTAGATGCAGGTCTTTCTTTTTCATTCAGACACTGTATTGTATCTAATACTATTTTTGGTAATTCCTGTTAGTGGCATTCCATTAATCAGCTTACTGTCTTTAACTGGGAGGAGGGGCTGGGCAGAAATCAAGTAATTGTTCCAAGGAAAGCCAAGATGTCAACTGTGACTGCTAAGAAATTATCTTTTTCAGAAAATTATCCATCCTTGATTAATCTGCTGAGCAGATGGGGAGAACCATAACAAAATGAAGAGTGCTACCTCTACAGAGCAGTAACCCAGAGAAGGTTTGCTGTTGAGCACTACCGGGTTTAACAAAATCTGTATTCCAGACACAACAAAATCCAAACATTTGACTCCTCTCATGAATAGCAGCATGTTAATTTCAGATTAACAATTTGTTAGTGCTTGTACATATTTATCTATATTACCCAAACTAATTTCACAAAAATTTATAAAACCTATGCCTAGATTTGGTTTGTTAAATCTAAGGGTTCAAAAAAACCTACTAAAATTAAGTAACTAATGTGATCAACAATGTGCTTATTTTTTAAATTGTTGGCTATCATGTATGATAATTAACAAAATTATAGTATCCACACAGCTGATATGTGCTAAACACCTATTTTCTTTTTGAATCTGCTATTCCACCTATATATGTGGAATATATTCCACCATTCATCATATAAGAATTGGATTTATTTAGCATTTCCCACATACTGGATACAAAATATACAAGCACAATGCATTTTCTATTCAGACAGATGGTGTAAAATTGTTACTTTAGTTTATGTAGCACCAACAAGCAAAGCCTAATAGATAAATTTACTTACTAAATTATTATCCTGGAACAGACTGGGAATTGTTTGCTTCTTGTGGCAAACTTTTTGGAAGAAACTCTAGCTGATGGACTAGTGGGGCTCTTAGCACTACTCCAAGTTTATCATCTATTTCCAATCCAGTTTCTACCCAGTTTTATTTAAAAATTCTGGGGAGAAATAATAAGTTCCTCTTAGTATTTGCAATGATCTACACACGTTGACTGCAGTACAGGTCAGCAGTCAGCTGAGGCTGAGATACCATTTATCTTGTCAAAGTCAATCAAGTTCACTTCATGGGAAAGAGATTTCCCTGTGAGTTAGTATAAAATCCTCCTTGAGCAGGGTCTTTATGTTGAGATGTTAATTGGAAAAAAATTATCCTATATCATATATATATGATATATAGATATAGATATCACATCCTTTTTTATTCTAATTCAAATCTCTATATTCCTTGGGTTGGTAGCTCTGTTTGAATGTCTGAATTTGATCATTCCCTTTTTGTCTCTTTCTGAAATTAAGTCCTGTCTCTTTGCAATCCAAAACTGGATGTTTCAGAGCTTTTAATAACAAGAGAACATAAAAAGATAATTAGCCCACATCATTACTTAAAAGGCAGGAGGGGTTAATCTTGATTTTAACATGAAACCAGATTCAGGTAGTTAACACTCAAACAGAAAAAATTCTGCCTGCAATCCCTGGCTCTTTAGGGAGATTCTTGCAGAATATTAATGCTGTCATCCAAAATCTCTGTCAGTCCTTCTCCAGCTGTACATCATGTGGTAACTTTCTGCCTGTGTAGTCATGGAAGGCTGGGAGCTCTGTGTGTGCAGCACGTCGATGCCTTTGGGGATGAGCGACTTGTTTCACTCCAGAGCCTCCCTCAGATGCCCTGTGAGTGGTGCTGAGCAATGCCAGCACTAAGCTTTCCTTAGGTACAGGAGAGGAAAAGGCAGGAATAAGTATTTTCTAAGATTTTTTTCAGGCATGTTTCCTCACAATTTTTAACATGGCCAAATATTTGCAATTGATTTACAAATAGCAAAAAGCTGGGAAGCATTCTTTGACTTCTCTCAGACAATAAGCTGAAATTCCCTGCTGACAAATATGGTTTGGATGCAGGAACGTGCCTTCCCTTTCTGCAGGCAGAATGGAATCACCCTAAGGAGTTGGTTCCCACTAGCTTATTAAATCATTCAAAGTTCTAGAGTATTATTGACTGACTCTTGGTCGCATTTTTGGACAGGTATTTCTAGGAGACTCCTTGTCAGCATTCTGATGACAGTTTTGATAATACTTTCAAATATATTTTGCAGTTTTTTGTCTATAGCCTAATAATACATTTCGTGCATGAGCCAAGGGGGGGTTCTCACATGTTATGTATTTGTAAAACATTTGCTTGTGTTTAGGAAATATTTTTGGCTGCACATCATCTGGTTTCAAGTACTCTATATCTGAGTGTGTCCTTAGGATCCTTGAATAGGAGAATTCTCAGGAGTAGGGATTGAGCTCCTGACCTGATCTGTCTGACTTTAAGGACTGGCTGTGCAGACACTTCTGCAAAGTGCACATAGGCATTCACAAGAGTGCAGTGCAGCCTAAACTAGATATTTAAACTAGATGTAGAAATGATATACAGAAATGATGGATTTCTTTCAAATGTTCTAAGGTGCTTCAAAAAGTATATTGGGGGATACAAAACTCAATTTCTAAAACAGAAGACAGGTTCCTAAGTGTACCCTTTTTTGTTATAAAAGCAGAGGAACAATGAAGTATTTCTTTGATGATAATATATGTTATTAGCAAAATGTAGTAACAGTTTTAAAAAGTTGACATATCAGTAAAATGTATATTTTAAAAAACCTGACATCCCTTTCCTTAAACCTTATATGAGTTTTAGGTATATTTCAGATTGCCTAGACATTTCAATTAATGAACTGAGTATTTTAAATAAGAATCCTTCAGAGAATATCTTGTTAACATATCAGTAGGTGTATTAATAGGCAAAGCCATGTAAGACATCAGTGTATCATTCTTCAGCAATTTTAGCTTGAGTGCTTCAATCTCAGAAATCTCCAGATCAATCTCAGCAGTGCTAGATAGGTGTTAAGAGAACTGGGGAGCTTTAAAATTGGAGTTAGTAATGCAGCATCTGTCCATAAAATCGACCTAGTGAAATTCAGTAGCCACTAATATATTTGTCCCATCTTTGTAGCAACTGTGCTGGCAACTTGTCCCTGCTTTGTTTCTCAGAGGCCCTGACCACCTCTCATTCAAGCTACAGTTGGATTATTCAAGTGTAGTAACTCAAGATAACTTCACTATGGTAAAAACAAGAGGAATTAAATGTGATAATTTTGGTGCTCATGGGAAAATTGGGGGTTTTGCTGGCAAGTATTGCTGCTCATTATCTGTGTTCCCATGTATCAAGTGAAGCAGCTAAAAATAAAAAGCAATTTACAAAATACGTGTTTGCCATTAATAGATTATACATCGAGATGTTTCAAAGACATGGGAAAAATCTGGAGCCAGATATGCAAATGCAGATTCAAGTTCTGCAGTTCCTGAGAGCTTGCTAGCACAAATTGGAAATGAGGCAGAGAGTACTATGCTCTCAGCTTTAGAACGTGAGCCAGAGCCTTAAAAACTCGGGCACTCGGAGGCTGCCACTTGGCTGATAACAGGGACTGCACCAGGATCCAATGAGCCTCCAGTCAGGGCTCCAGAGCCCAGAGAAAGGACCATGACTGGGAATAAACATGGTCTCAATAGAAATGGAAAACATTTACAGCTGCACAGCCACAAACACACAATTCAGGAGCACACGTGTTGCACTGGCTGCTGGAAACAAGGACAACACCACTTAACCTCTAAATTCAAACCTTTGGCACTAAGGAATCATATTTTTGGTGGATAAACCACCTCATGCCTGCTTATCCAGTGAGTTACAAGTTAGAGAGAGAGAGAAGAGGCCAGATGAAGACACCAAAACCCAGTAAGACATATGGGACTGGGGTGCAACTGGTGAGCAGCAGGATGCCCACGAGAGGCACCACGATCCAAGGGTGCCCAGCAGCAGCAGAATCAAGGCCTTGACTCACAGAAGATATGCATAAGAGAAAAATCATTATTGGTGCTTGGAGAATTTTTAAAGCAAGTTTCCTGTCATTAACCAGGTGATAACGAGCTGTGCCATGAGTGCTGTTGGAAGCTGTCATTTTCAGCTGTCATCCTTGCTGACAGAATGCCACTTAACACGATGCAAAATATTGCACAGATCTCACCCACTCACATTACACCTGCTAGCAAGAGAAGCCTGCATAATTTTATTTCACTCTTCACACAGTGACTGAACGAAAAATGAGAATTTTGTGTAGTTTGTAATATCTGTGGGTTTGGTTTTACTTGTTTTGCATAAAACTCATTCAGTCTCTGTATTATTAACAGAGTTCTAAGTAAAAAGCACCCCACGAACCCCATGCACACTGACCTAAAATGGCTTCCTCAGATTCTTTGAACTCTCTTTTATTACAATTTCATTTCCCCCTAATGCTTTTACAATTTTCAAATGAAATTAAATCTTTTCAAATTTCTACCTAGATCTACTCAGCTTGATCCATTGGTAAAACATATAAATTGCCATTCTTCTTGTCCTCAGCAAGTAATTTCAGGTTGACAATGGGCAACTTTGTTGGTCTATAGATAGAAAGAATCTGAATCTATAATTTAATTATATAAGCATCAGTTAAGATAGATTCCAAAGCCACTTGAATATCTGATTTTGGTTATATTTCAACAAATATTTGCTTCACTGTCTAATAATCCTAGTATCATTTGTAATAACATGAAAAATGACATGTGTATCTGTCAATATATTCTACATTAGAAACTCCTTATAGAGAAATAAGTGAAAACGACTCCTATAGTTTTTAATTTTTTATAATTTTCTTATACTTTTCATTTTGTCTAATCATGAAAATATTCAACATTTAGTGATTTTATTTTTTGTGCTGCCAATGGAGACTCTGCAAAGGTTTCTAAAGGCCAGCAGATTAATTAGGTCATCAAATCCCAGGGGAAAAAATGTCTAATTCTGAGCCACTCAAATTGTTTCTCTATGTTTTGTAACAATTTTATTCTAAACACAGCAACTCTGCAAAGCTTTTATATTCATTCTCTCTGAAAAACGTTGGAGGAATTATCAGCTCCTGAAATGGGAGTATACTTTTGCCCCAGAAGACATTAAATGTGTAATTTTTTTCTAGATAACTATGGCACACCTTCCCTTTCAGGAAGAATTAAAATAATTGCCATCACCATGAGCACAAATCATAAAGCACATACTAATTGTACATTCACAGACTCTCCTAGAAAATAAGGGAGAATTGGGGTGCAAATCCCAAGGAACTGACAAACCTTTATGATGGCAAACCATGCAATAGTCTATACATAGTCATAAATAATTGTTACTCATTAGTGCTGAAGGCTTGTACATTTCTAGCCAGCTCTGTAACTGATAACAGACAGTGGAAGCAGATATTCATAGTTGCCTTTTGGGTTTTGTGTCTTTCAATCCTAAAAGAATGCCCTTTTGCCATCTTCTTTATCTTTAACAGTGATATTCTCTTTAAAACATCTCCATATTCTATACTTCAGCATCACAGATTTTATCAGACTACACTCTGGTGTTATTTGTTTTAGCAACAGCTTATTTCACCTTCATTTGTGAGAAATGACCACAAAATTATGTGGTCATTCACCAGGTAATACCACATTCTGAAATGCAGCCAGTACTCCACAGCACATGCACCATGAGTAAATAACCCCACTTGGCCAGACAAACTTGAACAAACTCACAAAGTGAGCTGCTCTGAGCAACATAACCTAAAGTGCCACTAAGAGACTCCTTGAGAGACTCATCCATTTTTAACAGCTTGCTAACAGTGATCCTTACCAGTAATCACTTTTCTTCTTCCACACATATTTTCTAACATTTAAACTATTAGAAATGTGTTTTTTATAAGGTCCTGATAGCTGCAAAGACTTACTGCTGAGTGCCATGTAATTCAGAATATTCTCACTGATGTTCAGCACCTATGGGATGTTCTGTCACAGACTTCTTAAATGGCCTTGGACAAATCACTCACACCAGATATTGACATACTCCAAGATTCACAAGACAATGTCATATCCCTTAGAGTGGAATGGGGTTAAGAAATGTCTGTGTTTTTAGGTGATTTTATTCCTTTAAAAATCTGTGTGTTCATTTTCCTCCATTCTTCAGTTTCCCAGTGTGTGTCCAGCTGACTGTTGATGCTGTAAGACTCTGGAAGTACCATACCTTACACCAAAGGAACATTTAAAAGTGAGGATTTACACAGTTAGGTTTTTGAATACCTTTTGCTGCTTCCATGGAGATGATGTCAGGGCCACAGCTCTGTAATTTTTAGTTTCTGAATGGTTAACATGATTTTCAGTCCCCATGGCAAGCAATGTCAGATGAGAGCTTGCTTTGTTCTAATTTATGTTAACATTCTGAAAAATTCTGCACAAATACTGCAAAAAGAGAGCTCTTAAGCTTAATCAGTGAAGACATACTTAATATCTGTAGGCTCACACAAAAAAATGCCAGTCCAAAGGACAAAAATGCAGTTTTACATTTATCCAAATGGAATAGGCAAAAAAAACCCTTAAACAAGCAATGAATAAATTTGTTTCTAAAATGTCCTTTTAGCCTGAGGAATCCAGTAACAGGCTGTGACTGAAACAAGTCTGCAGCTGAGCTTGTCTCCTGCAAAACTCACCAAGCTCTCTCGTTGATGGTATCGTGAAAACTCACCAAGCTCTCTCGTCGATGGTATCGTGAAACACGGCTCAGCCCCACCCCCAGGAGCAGAGGAGCTGTTCAAAAGCCAGCAAAGCCCAGTGATTGCTGAACTTACCCAGTAGAGCACATCAGTCCACCCTTCCATGGTGATGCACTGGAACACGGTCAGCATGGCAAAGGCGAAGTTGTCGAAGTTGGTTATGCCCCCATTGGGGCCAACCCATCCTCCCTTACATTCGGTGCCGTTCATCACACACTGGCGGCCGTTCCCTGAGAATGCACAAGGTGCTGGATCATCTTCAACGAGAATATCTGGGAAAGGACCACAACACCAGAACTCTGAGTCCTCAAGCTTTCAGGAGTTGCCCCTTCACGTGAAGAAATAGCGACGCTGTTGTGAGGTAAATCCAGATTTCAAGCTGAGAAAGGCAGAGCTCTGGAGCTGTTAGTCTCTCTCAGATCTGGGCTTTACAACCTCCAAAACAGGTTACTCAAAGTAATGTGTACAAGAGCTTGAGTAATTAAGCAGTGGAAAGAAGCAGGATGCAATAATACATCATCTCTTAGAAGCTGCTCATGCTGATTTTTTTCTTTCCTCTTCACTGCTGCTATTTCACTTCATGGCAATTCACACCAATACATGGACCACTAAGGAAAATGGATCTGATTCCTATACTGACTCATCTTCTTTACTTAGCTGATAGAAAAGCACCCTTAGCCACCAGGTGAGATGGTTTGGCTCCCTCAAAGCTCTCCCACAACACACACTTCCATTTCATTATTTCACATGGAGAGAAGAACAGTTTTCCTTCTTCACTCATTTCAGAACTGCACTCCTTACCACACTGCCACAATCTGGATTGGTCCCTTGAAGATAGTCACCCTTATTTTATTCACTGCTGGTATTTCAACTACACATTTCAGAAATGAAAATCCATTCAGAGCATGGTCTGGTCTCTAACTAGTTTGAATTTTTTGTGACTTGGTATTGTTGGTTGGGGTTTTTTTTCCTTCATTTAATGCACTGTACCTAAAATTATGAACCAATGTAAAATGGATTACAACAGCTTTAGTGCTTTGGCCTGTAGCTCTATTTCAAACTGAAATCCCACAGATTTGAAAGAAAACATCATCAAACCCTGATTTTAATCAATAGCTTAATGACTTACCTGAATCAATAAGAAAACAAGATTTGTGCATTTTTCCAATAAAAAGTTCCAATCCTATAATAGCATAGATTATGATTACAAACAATACCAAAAGGGCAATATGGAGGAGGGGGACCATGGCTTTTATAATGGAGTTCAGGACAACTTGTAAACCTAAAAGGAAAGAAAGAGGATACAAGATGTGAACCATATTTCTAGGTCTTGCTCTATCAAATTTTATATAATTGCACATTATTAGAACTTAATGATACAGACATGCAGAAATAATCAAGATTTTTTAAAAACATGTACTGCCCAGAACCACAAAATGTTCCTGTAATATAAAAAGCTTTGTAAGCATCTACAATTTTCTTTCTAATTAGTTCCTCTGTTAATAAAGGTTATATCATAGAAGTCAGTGCTTGAAATGTGTCACAGGAGTCTGTGGGTGATTTATAAAGGGCATGTAGTCACTGTGTGCCTGTAGGTCATTTTATATGACCTTTAAGAAGTTCTGTGCTAAAACAAAAACTTTGTGGCAAGTTCTGAGAAAATGTACACTCAGCCAATTGTAGAACTCTCTTTTTGCTTGGGGGACAAAAATATAGTTAACTGGGAAAACACTTTTTTAACAAACTTATTCTTTCATCATTAATCCCTTTCAAAACCGCTCTATTTTCTTTTTTTAAATTAAATATTTATCCAACTTTTGGATTTACCAAAATGAGTTAATCCCGGGCTAATGAAGCTGCCACAGTACCAATGAGAATAAAATATGCCTCTTTTTTGAGTTGATAGACTTCCCTTCTGACATTTCACAGGACTACTTCTGTTCTCACTGAAGCCCTTTTGCCAAAAGTCAATCATTTCCATGTAACAGTCCACGACACAATAAACACAGAATTAACTTTCTTCCTCTGAATGCCTTGGAAAGAGCTGGACTGTAAGCTGTGAACCTCATATAGCCCAAACAGCTTCAATAATTAATAAAGCATTAAAAGAAATCAGGAAGTATCAGAAAATTCAATTGCTTTCCTTTAACAATATTGTTCTACTTTTTAAGTTTCCTAATTTATCTGTTAGCTCTGCTGAGATAAACAGAAGGCATTCATGTGCATTGGAGGGGGCAGGAAGCACAAAATGTGTAATGTGCTCTGGCATACACTTACCAACATGTAAACTATCTTAGGACCACCTACACTTTCAGATGCAGGCTTTTAGAATTTTAAAAAAAACCAACAAACTGAATTTTATTTTCTGGTGTATTTGCATTTTAACGTGTGATTTACTTTTACATAAAGCTTCTAAAAGGGAAGTGTGTTCCCCTGTCTGCTTAGTGAACTGTGTAAGGAGATCATACACTCCCTGAATTCACCACCCCTTCTTCAGCTTGAAATAAGGGTATCATTCATCTTGAAATTCACTTTATGCACATAGCCAGAGAAAAACTCAGCTTTCTCCCACGTCCTTCCTGCAGTGGCTGGAAGAACAAAGGCAAGCAATCAAAGCAGTTACATTGCTCTTTGCAAAGGGAACAGAGAGAGCAGAGCTTACTGGGCACTCCTGATACAAGCCGGAGAGGTCGCAGTACACGAAAGGCTCTTAGGGCTTTGACATCAAAGCCACCAGGTTTGCCACCCGAGTGGCTGCCACCGTCTGTTTCTTTGGTTAATTGTTCCAATATTACACTAAATAATCTGGAAAATGAGATGAAAGGTGAGGTCATCACTATCACCGTGCTGGCAAAGAAATAACTTTGGAAATTGGTTGAACAGCAGATCGTTCTGAAAAGCTGTTCAGATGTCAAATAGAGAGGTATATTTACACATTAAATCATGACAGACAGAGCTATAAAATTCATAATCCCTCCAGAGAATGAGGATCACACAGTAACAAATGATTTAGCATTCAGCTTATATACACTATTTGCTATTTTTAAATAAATGAAGCTACTTTGCCACTTTTGTTCAAACATTTTAGCTTTAACATTTGGAGAATTAATTTTCCCTTTAGAAGAAGAAATAGATAATAACTAAAACCATCTGGTTTAATTTTGGTAGAATATATGAACTCCAAATGGCACAGCAGTACAATATTCTATATACAGTCAGCAGAAACTGAATATTTTAAAAATAATTAGAGTTCACCATTTAATAACACCAAAAAGATTTGTTTCTTACACATAATACCTCTGAGGAAAAATATACTCCCAAATGGCTCATTTATTATATTGTATTTTTGTCCCTGCAGAAATGAATTAGTCATTCATTAGAACAGTTTGCAAGACAAGACTTGTATTTTGCTTTCTCACTTTTAGCAGCAATTTAAAGTGATGCATGTTCTTGAAATCCAAATTAATCTTAGGTTTATTTTAGTTGGGAGCTCCATCTCAGATGCATGGTTTTCTAGACTGTCACTAGACCACACAAACTGTGTCATCCTTTGCACAGTCTGTAGTTCAATAATTGCAGAGCTATATTTCTCCTGAAAGAATTTCCAAGTTAAGAGAGTTTTGCAATCATGAGAAACGTTTCACACTTGTAAAGGACGCCTGAAATGTGCAAGGGGTTAAGTTTGGTCATGGAAAGTTTTCACAACTCTGGTTAAGAACTCTGTCATGCTGGATAGCTGCTTGAAATCATATATTATTTAAGAAGTTGCTTGCCTAAACTGGATTATTGAAGGCTTGGCCCTCCCCCAGTAAGCAGCTGAGCTATATCAGCCAATACTCATCCCCAGACTGCTCCAGAGAAAGACTCAGCCACAAAGACTCTGCAGATGTTATGAGGAACATCAGCAGCCCACCTGCTGTTACACCAAACCCAGGCACTGAATACCAGCTCCTGATTCAGCCCTAGAATTTAAGAGAAGCTTAACTGCAGGAAAAAAAAAAAACACCTCAATGATTTATGCTCTCAAATATTTAGGCTTTAAAGACAGACATTATTTAAAAAGTTTCTGAATCAAGTCCTGAATTCAGAGAACCTTCAGCCTGTCAGTTCATACAAGATTCAGGAAATTAAAGGGCACAGGAAGGTGCTATGGAAGCACTCTACACTGGGACCTTATTCTGACACAGAAATCAATGGAAATTATGTAAGAGACCGTGCAGGTGAGCAGAGTACTCAAAGTAATTCATACTCTTATGGGTTACAGAGAGAAGTGACAAAGAGTAGAAAGCACCACACTCACAGCTGTGTCATTTTATGTTGCCCAGCTGAAGCCAGACATATGTCATTCCTAAAAAGCCATTAAGATATAAAACTATTGATCTTCTTTACTGATATTTACAGTCATATTCCTCTATAGTTTACCAAAGTTTAAAGGTTTAATTAATATTTGATTTTAAAAACATCTCTATATGTGTGTTTCCCTTTTGCTTGTAAAGATTTCTTTAGTTATAATTAAGATTAATGCATTTGGGCTGCTACAGTTTCTGCTGAGAAAGCAAATTTCAATACATTCAACATTGTGGCAACTCTTTCAAAGCTATTAGAATACCTAATGAAATTTCACATTGAGGTTAATCAGATAGAATCAGGTCCAGAAGTGATTCCATATCCACCTTGGGTTATATATGAAAATCAATTTTTCACTGGGCTTTTACATATTAATTAAATAAATGGGACTCATGCTTGCTTAATCATGTAGGTTGTGTTCTTACTGAAAACAAAAACTCACAGTTGGGTCAGCGTGAGACATGTTAGGAAAGGTTCACCTTGTCCTACAGGTAGGCTGATGACAACCTGCACAATTCCAAACTTTTGGATTTGAATTGCAACTTAATCTTAGTGTGATATTTTAGGCATTTGATAAGACATACTCCTTTTTATTCATATGTTCAACAAATTCGGCGTGAGCATTTGACCTAACTACATTTAGCCTCCAATAATGAGTGTTTTAGGAATTAGTGGAAAATTTTTTAGTCATCATGTATTTAGGACACAGCCAAAGATAGAGGTCATGTTAATTAGACTGCTCCAGGGTTACTGTAACTCTGTGGTCACTTGACAAGAGGGAGAAGGTCTATTCAAGTGACTGCTTGGCAAGGGAGCAGAGCTCGAGTGTGACAGTCTCCAACCTGCCCACCAAGCTTCCCTTCAGGCACAGAGGCCAATCTGTTGAGAATGACCTGACCTGATGAAGGATCTATTTATACACAAATTTTAGTCCTGGACCAAAACTGCCTGCATTCCAAAGGACTGGCCCAAATACAACCTTCTCAGTAACACTTAGTATCTCATAATCAAATAGTTACAATTAGGCATTCTTATATTCATTGTACTTCCCCAAATTTAAAAATGTTTTACCACAAAGTCCTTTACTTTGCATCTTCTTCTTCTCCCTTAATGCAGTGACAACTTAAAAGCAGCACACACTCTAATTTCTGAGCCTTTTCAATTACAGGCAACCCTTGATATGGTTTGAATTTAAAAATGAAATTCAAATTGCACACTGCAAGCCACGGTTCTGTTTGCTACAACACACAAAGTTATACATGGATAATGTTCTCTGTGTTCTAGATAATACATGTTTTTAGCAAACAGAACTTATAGTACAGGTTATAGAGTTTTTTTAACATAATCTCCACAATATTTAGGAAATTGGTGAATATATATCTTGAGATTAATTCCCTAGATAGCTGACAGAAGATCTAATGAAGTAGCACAACCACTGACATGGAGCTGCTGACACAACAATTATTTATCATAAGTAGGTGCACAATGTAAGTGTGAGATGTTCCACTCTCCACTCCTCTGAACCTGCATAAGGCCCAAGCAATTCCTTCTCTGTGGCAAAGAACGAACTCTCCAAGGTTTCCTGGTATAGCAAGGTGCACAGGGTGAAGAAAAAAAGGCATTTCTAGCACACATTCTACCCCAGGCAAGTCAAAATCAGATCTGTATCTGGGGCCTGATGTACAGCACCCAGTTTTACTCAGACTTTGGGGATATCAAGGAATCACTCAGTTAATTCTGTCTCTCCAGCCATCCTTCTCCACTTTGAAACATGTGGGTCCTCCCAGAGGTCTTTGTGAAACAGATGAACTCCACAGAACTGCAGTGAAGGGTTAAACAAATAATTAACATTGCATGGCCCTTAACAGATCAACACATGGAAAGACACCAGGAGTTTACCTTGAAAAAATCAGATAGAAAAGTTTGCAAAAGAGAATTCTGGAAATCTCCAGCAGGACTCAGAACTTCCTGGGAATTTCTACTATAAATGCAATGCAGTTTACAGGCACAGATAGCACTGAAAACTTTTAGGATTTTTTTTTTTTAATTTTTCACTCAGTTCATTCTTTTACTCCAAAGACACAGAAACACAGCATAGGCTGTTACAGCCAAACAGACCTATACCTATCTCACTGTAAAGAAAATTTTAAATATTTGTATAATGGAAGATAAGTTACTTACCCTACTATTACTATTACAAAATCCAATAAATTCCATCCGTTTCTAACATATGCATTGGGGTGGAATAATAATCCATATGCTATAATCTTCAAAAATGTTTCAACTGTAAAAATTATCAGGAAGGCATATTCTACTTTTTCCTGTAGAAGACAAAAAAAGTACAATGAAAGACAATAAATGTAACAGCTCTTTTTACTATTGACAATTTGCAGCAAGAGGATACTGATCAGGACTGAGAAAATACCTTCATGGCAGTTTATTTCTCAGGTTTTAATTACATAACACTTTATGATAACTCTACTGACAAGGTTATAATTACATAATTGCACAAGATTTTCTTGTTTTCACATTCTGTGAGAGGAAAAAAAGCTGTTTCTGCAAACATGGAAGCGTTCTGCACCTTTGCTTAATCAAACAGTCCCATGCAGGTCAACAGGATTCTCTGCATTCATTATAACCAGAAAATGCTGCAGAACAGAGCCCTGGAAATACCCTTGGAAGGTAAACAGTGGTACATATACTTTCAATACTCAGAAAGATTTAATTGGTTAATATTTAATTTTACACTGTCTTGCAACTTTTTAATCTTGATCTTAACTTCTTCTCCCTTCCACATCACCAGAATTTCTTTAAAATACCTATTATGTTTCCAGAAATGTTAAGGTACTGTACCACCACCTCATATCATTGAAGCTCCAACATCAGATTAAATGTTTTTTTGAAATGTTATTAGCATTTTACCAAAATTCTTATTTCAGAGCTATGTACCAAGTCTCTTTTCCTAGCTAACTAGACACTTAAGAAAAAAGAAATTCCAAAAATATTATCAGCATACTTGATTTAGCAAATTGTAAAAATCACCACTATGAGAGCAGTTAACATCTCTGTTCTTTTCACCTTCAGACATGATCATTTCATCATTTTCTATAACATTTTGTTGAGTTATCTGCTGCTACTCAAACATTACAGCCAAGAGTGAAAGGCACAAAGAGTGATTCATTTTTAAGCTTGTTCAGGAACACATGATGCTGCTCATTTAGCACATACAAGGTTACATGACTGTAACTGCTTAGTCAGGATTAGCATCTTCTACTATTGTTACTCAAATAGAACACCAACACTACACACAAAAATACATTGTCCTTATTTGTTACACACAGAAATACACATTCCTTATTTGTCACACAGTTTGGCACTTTCATACACAACCAAAGGAAAAACCAAACTTTAATCATTTGCAACTTAAACAAAGATCTTGATATTCTTATGTGCAAATCTTGAATTTGGGTAGCTAGATTTCTTCTCCTGACAAGAAGTACATTTAGGATGGTTATGTATAGGATGTAATACATCCATTTATAAATCTGACATTGTAGATTTAATAGAGATACAGGATCATCAATAAACCCCTCTCCAGGTCTCTACCTGCAGCAAGCAGCACCCTGGGTCATTGTGGCAGGTAAGGTTCTCTTACTGCAAAGCAAGGATTCCTGGACCTCACCTCCTGCCCAGCTCAGTCCTACAGCCCTGCCTGTTTCCCTTCCTTTCAGTACACTTCATAAGCACTGTGGAACTTCATCCAAGGCTCCTCAGCTGTTTCACATTTTGTGTTAGATCTTCCAGCCCAGTGAAACCAATGGGCATCCTCCTTCTCCTCAAACTTCCTCATATTTCTTTCAAAATTGTCCCTTCCACTTGCCCATCAATTTATCACCAGTCAACGAGGACAGCTGCTGGATAGGAGTGAAGTGGCCTCACACAAGAAATGTGAATGGCTTGTGCACCAAAATCCATCAGACCTCTTTTGCTAGAACTCACTGCAGAGATCACGTGAATTATCAGCATTCCTGAGAAACACACTCAGAAATGCTTAAATACAGGAAACCCTACCACGTACACATTCCACAATAACAGCTATTTCTGTCTCCTTGCATACAGCCAAATTTACAGCTTGGTTATAGGAAGATAAATAATGTAGGAAAACATAAGGAAGACAAAAATATTATGGTTGTCATTTGCCATGGGCAAAATATGTATCAAAATCATAGCGGTAACAGAAAATGGGAGACAAAATAGATATGCTTCATATATGCCACATTTCAGTAGCTTCTTTACTTAAAAGGAACACAGGATCCAGGACTGGTTGGGACCTTCTGAGCCAAAATGACCTCACAGGTCCCTGTGTCCAGTGTCCTGTTTTATAGGCACCACATAATTTAACTTCATCCATTAACGTACCAGTTCCAGTCTAAAAACCATCTTTGCTCCTCACTGCTCCCCTTCAAAAAATATTCCAGTGCTCTTCTGCTCTCTGGGCTGAGCACCAGCCCCCAGTGCCAAAGTTACACAACTTTGGTAATGGTGACACAGCCCTGCAGTTCATTGCACTGTGACAGTTCAAATCTGATCAATTCTGCCCCATCATTTACCATCCATCTTTGAAAAATAATGTTGGTCTCGTTCCTGCTTATTTAATTTCTTTTACGGAAGCAGGAGTGTTTATTTCCCAAACAGAATTGCAAATGTTCCATTAGAGCCATGTGGAATGGAGGAGAATCTCATTTTCAAACCCACTGGGGAGTTTAAGGTCAGTGTGTGCTGCTTCACAGGTAGAGCACAAGAAACCTTGACAGCTGCACCAACAGAAGCCACATGAAGCCCAGCAAGCAAAAATGAGAAATGTTGCACCTTGGGTTAAATAATAAGGGCTGAGATAGGACCTGGAAGTCACAGTGGGCACTAAGTTAAATATGTGCTCATTGTAAACCAGACAATTTCCATACCTTCACTGTTTCATTTTTCTCCCTTCCTGCTTTCCTCCCTTTCATGCTCTCACACACTCTCTCTCTCACATAAATAAAATCTGTTTATTTGTTTTTAAAGCAGAACTTATGTCTTCCACAGAGGCAAGATGAATGGCTTGGCCCCATGTTTCACATTAAAGTACAGGCTGTGCTTTCTTTACAGACTGTTTGGCTCTTTAAGAAGAAGGCAGCCAGCAGATGTTCTCACATGAACTGCAGAGTTAACAACCTGCTCACCCTCAGGAAGGTTCTCCTCTCACACTTGGATAATTTCTTGCTGGTCACTACAGACATCAATTTTTTCCTCTGCAGCCCTGACACATCTGTAGGCCACACAACAACTTGTATGTCCAGAGCTTAAGCAACCACTGCTCTAAAGAGTAAATAACATTTAGTTTTCTTTGTTAGCAATAGAGTTGTAGAGGCAGGGTTGGTTTGTAAAAATAAAACTTAAAAAGTAAGACATAAATTCAAAATGCAGACTGAAGATTGCAGTTCTAGCTGGATATGATGCACACATTTATCTGCTCTCTTTTCTCCAGAGTGGAGAAATCCTATTTTGTTTGAGTTAGTTGCTATCTTTAAATGAACATTTGATTTCAATCAAAATAGAAGAAGGAATACAAAAAAAAGAAGATAACTAAAGAAAGTAATAAGGAAATAGCTAAGAGTATGTATCAAGTGCTTGCAAAAGAAAATCTCTCTGAAAAGAAACTGAGAAGACAATTTTGGTTCTAAGGAATTGTACAGATTAAAGCAGAATTTGCACATAATTTCTAATATCTATTATTGCATTTAGTTCTACACTGCATCATAAAATTAGCAGAAAAAAGTGGCAGCTGTAAACCTAAAGAAGATATGAAGCACAACAATATGTCTGTGTTCTGAAGGATCTGATCCTGAGGCTGTATAGATTAATAGTTGTTTGTTCACTGATTTGATAAAGCTAGGTCATCTCTCCTTGCAGGCAGCTGATTCCAGCAAGGCTGTCTGACACTTCTCTTAATGCTGCTCGAAATCTTTAAGTCTCAGCAATCTTTTTCTGAATATTTGATGCAACAGGACTGATAAGATAAACTGCCTTTCTCATGGACTCCATGGGGTTCACCTTTGATATTGATCATGTAGCACAAAACAAAGGCTACTCTTACCCTATAAGTTTAGATGGAATCATTAAAACTTCATTTTCTCAAAAAAAATATTTTTTAAAAAAAGCAAGCATTTGCTTTCTTATTTTAAGTAAATCAGCTTAGCAGAAACCCTGTTGCTCAGGAAATCTTTTTCCCCCCACCCTAGCCAGATGGTGTACATTAGTCATCATTTATTATCTCCATATTTTCAAAATCTCTGAAAGAAATATGCAAAGCTACTGTTACATGTCGTAAGGTGACACACCAAAATTCTGCATTTACATTAAGATGTTTCACAAGATAAGTGTTTCAAAATAGTAAGCCATCAACTTGCAAAACCTTAATCTATTATGCTAGGTAATTAAGTCTTACTGTATTAAAATTTCTATTCCCTTGGCATCAGAGATGGGAATTATTTCTTAACTGAGGAAATGTATTTTTGCATCCAGACTAACAAGTATTCATCAGAGTAAAAACTGCTTAGTAGATTAAATTGAGTCACTTTAACAAATTAACCAAAGTTTTTAAAGTTTAGACATAGCACAAGATACTTTGACATTAGTTAGGGACCAAATACAAAAAAATAAATCACATGCTGCTTAATAAGTTCTGTGAATGATGTTTTGACAACATATATGAAGCCATTTATCTTTTTGACAATCAGTCATTCTTTCAAGTTCTGGCCAGTGCCAGGAAAATACTGCACCTATAAGACAGAAAAGTAACTTGAGTTCTGAATTTCAAAATATAATTTCTTTTTTCACTTTGTATACCTATATCCCCCTGAAAATCATCTGTGACCTGCTGCACAGTAACAATTAAAAAATAGTAAACTAAACCTATTTGTTTCCACATGTTAAAAAGTATTATAGCAGTTTCCCAAAACAAAAAATGAAACACAAATGGAATCCATATACCTGGCAAAAATAAATCTATATACTTGCCTTTATTTCATCAACTTTAAAAGCAGAAACAAAGTAATGTACTTCTAAGATTAGACATGGAAATTACTCTCTATTTATTAGAAAAATTAGAATTATTTATCACTCAACAACTTGGTGATAACTATTGGATTAACTGTGTTTTTAGATACATAACAACAAACAAGGAGGGCGAGTTTGAAAAACATATTTTAAGGATTCATGTTCTGATCAATCCAATTAAATTATGTTTCACCATCCCCATCAGTCCTGAGCCACTGGAGGGAATAGAAGCTCTGCTCTGGGCTTTGTCTGCACTGTTGCCCTTGCAAGTGCAGCTCTGCAGCACCTTCAGAAAACAGAATTACGTACACAAAGTTACACTCTTTTAATACAGGACATGTGCAAAAGACATTGTTTCCATACTTCAAGTGCACACTTCATGTACATGAGACCTTTTATGATTGAATAAATTGAATACATGTAAAATCCAGGGCAAGACTGGGCAGGAATTTGGCATTAGGCCCAGAAATATCTCCAGTCTTTTGAGGGGCTTTATAGGACACCATCACATTAGTGCAGATGCTCTGACATTTCAGGCTGGTGCATCTGATGGCAAAGCTGATACTTGAAAGCCAACACCAAACGCAAACTCCATGCTCAGGAGTAGAAATAAGTAGGTGTTACACAGCATGAACATTCTTACACCAGTTCTCCACGAAATGAATGGGATTTCACAGTCCTGGTGCCACTGCCCACCAACAAATCTCACAACATTTTTGCTGTTTTCAAAAGGGACACAAAATCCTTCCATCTTTTTTGAATTGAGGATTCACAATCCTATGGTCTGGTGACAATTTTTAACAGTTCCACCCCCCAGATCTCAAGCAGGTATTTGTGTTTGCAGGAACAGAACGTGCAGTAAGAACATCTCAAACACTGAGCACAGCAAAGGAACAAAATGGATGTGCAAGCTATACACTGAGGTGTAATTAAAATTAACTGCAATTAAGTTTCTTAAGGTCCCTTTTCATCAATGTAGTCAGAAGGAGCATTTGAATAACTTACATCACTAAAATAGTACCTCAAGCTTCAAAGACAGCTTTAGTTTTACTTTCATCTGACAGATTCTGACAGCCAGAGGTAGATGAATAAGCAGAGCATATTTAACACTGATTACTTTTTTCATTATTTCCTATGATCACTTCCTCTAAATGCCCTGTAGATCTGCATTTCATCTTCGAGTCTGATTGCTTCTCATAGTCTTAATCATCTATTTTGCACTTTACATTGTAACACAATAGTGGAGGTGTAAACACCTCTGTTCTGTAAATAAGCATTTGTAGAGAGAAAAATGTTGCATCTAAATGACAATTTTTCATACAGATTACAGGCATCTGGAATGCTTTATTCATGTAAAAGTTCTATTTAGTAGACACTAAGGAAGAATTTTCTGTTCAGAACATTAAATAGAAAAGGATCCAACTTCTTCTTCTGTTTTTTCCCTCTGTTATATTTAGGCAGAGCTCTGCTCTGGGCCAGGTAATGCCAGAGACACCCACTCTGTGTGTCCACTATTAAATCCACTATTGGCACTGCCCTACACACTCCTACAGCCCTCTTGCTTCATTTTGTTCTGAACAAATGAGGAAAACGGTGCAATTTTGAAAATTTGATCATAAATAACTAAAAGCATAAGTGAACTCCTGCAAATTGACCAGCCACTAAAAAATTACCAAGAAAGGGCCAACAAACCAATCACTTGGCAAGGGCTGCACTCTTGCAGGGTGTGGAAATGCCAGCAGGCAGTGGCATGTGAGCTTCAGTCCTAAATCCACTTGAAGATTGAGCACAGTATTCCAAAGAATTGCACAAGTGAAAGCAGGCTAACCAAGCAACAAAGAACACAACTGGAATAAAACAAATTTATTTAGGTGTCTTTCTGCCCCCAACTAACTGATGATATTCAGGAAAACAAGGCCAGCACAATAAATAGAATATTTGTGTATACTGGCCCATGGTCTCATCATTTTCCTTACACAGTTGAATAGAATCAGTGTCAAGTGAGAATTAAACCTGTATCTAGCCATAAAAAAGCATTAATGTTAAATATATTTTGATAGTCGCTATCAACTTTATTTATTTATAAGACACCAGGTTTTGGCCAGAGACCAGGGTATGAGAATATTAGTAAGTCTCAGATAGCTTAGTGAACACATTCAAATCCTGAGACTTTAAAAATCAAGAGAGTTTCTTAATCCTTATAAATTCACTCTGACCATGTAGAAACCCACCAGTAAAAAACAGGAGCACTGACAGCATTAAATCCTCTACTGAATTTTTTTAACATATTTTGCAGCTAGGAAAATTTTCAGATGTTATAAGACTGGTAACAAGTCCACTTTTTGTGTGGAAAGTGTTTTGCAGATAGAGACTTCACAGAGTATTCAAAGAGAAACAAAACAAAAACAAACTAAAAAACCCCTCAAGGGCAAGGTAGGTTAAAAAAAAAAAAATACCACCAAAACCACAACTCCAAAAGTCAAAACCAATTATTCTTCCTTAAAAGAGAAAAATTTCAGACTAAAATCTCACCAATCAAATCCAACTGTAATTATTTAAGCATTTCACTATGAAGGAGATGGGAAAAAAAAATCAGCTTTAAAAATACTTCTGTGTGAATTCTTCCTGTATTTTTTTGCTAATCATACTTCCAAAACATATATTGAGGCCACTTCCATATTTCTTAAAATGCTGCCATAAAAACTTCCAGCTGTCATAAAAACTCGACTACTCTGCTGATGCTTCAATAGCCTGGATTTAAACTCTCCCCAGTAGTGGTGTCCAGTTTTTCCGTGGTTTTCCAACCTGTGTACTTCCTTCTTTGACCAACCATCCCAAAATGTTCAGGAGTGACTCTCACACCAGTTGTGGCCACTCTGAGCTCAGCTTTTCTCTAGGTGAGCTTGCCAAAGCCTGTCCCAACAGTGCTCCAAGTCGTCCTGAAGGAATACGACACCCCAAGTGGAAAGAAAGGGAGAAGACCAATCAGGTAAGGATTTTTGTGGGTTAACTATTCATTCACAGCTCTAGGATGATCCAGTGCTGTGTTTTAAAAATGTCAGGGACTTTCTGTAAAAAAAAAAAAGAAATAAAACCCTTAAACCAATATGGAGAACAGATTGGGTGTGTAGTTCTGTTCTGCACTGATAGTGTCAGCCAGGAAAGAGAACAATGACATTCCTTGAGTAGGTGTTTTTTTTCTCTTGATTTATTCATCTGATGGCAAATCTAATTTCCACTTTCATTACAAAAGAACTGGACAAAACTGATAGAATGGTTTCATCACGATGCTTTGCTCATTAATCTGTCAGATATATGACTACATTTGCTCTTTGCTTTTGTCAGTTTAAGAACTACAGAATGATTTGTTAACAACATACCCAATGAGACAGTTTGTTTTTCTAAATACCTTTGGTAGGGTAGAAACTTGCATTATGTAAGACTTAATAATTTAGTTTGGTGCAGTTTGGTCTGGGGTTGGTTTTGTTTGATTTTATTGGTCTGTTTTTATTACAGTGGAAAAGATTTAAAAATGCCCACAAATAAGGCTTTCAAAAACTCAAACACACTGTACCTACCCCATGTCTTGGTCTGACCTTGAGGTGAATACAAAGGGAGGACACAGCAAGCCCTAAAATTCATTGGAATTTTTATAATCATCCTTCTCAAGTTTCAAATAGAAGAGCCCCAGACCAGTGGTCAAACTGGGAGCTGTGTCCTACACTTGTGGTCCACCATTGCCCCTTGCAAAGCAGCAGCAGCAAGAATATTTTCTTCAACCCTCTGCTTTTGGAGAGCAGTCAACTTCCATAACCAGCACTGGGTATCTGTATCAGGACTAGCTACAGAATTAACATATTATTAAAAAAAAAAAAAATCAAGGGCTTTAAAAAGTCCAAGAGAATGTGAATTCCTTACATTGGTATAACACAGTTAAGAAATTCATCAGAGAAATCTGTATTTAGTTCTTTCTTTTTAATGCATCCTAACATGAGCTCAGCACTGGAATTCCATACAGAAGACACTGAATGCATTCCATGATGTGGACAAGATGATTCCATGCTGAGAGAAAGGTAAGCTTGGTACATAAGTTCCAGTGTGAAATACCTAATGCCTTTCTGAGAACTGCATCATGCACCCTCTATTACCTCTTCAGTTCTGTTCTTTTCAAAATAATTTAACTCCTTAGATAAACTTTGATTTAGTCTATATTTGTTAACAGGTAAAGCAAAGTATTGCACTAAAAACCACTCAAATAAATCTGGAAAGACTGCATTATTTATGAGCACACAACCTGCCAGAGCACTAGAAGTCATAAACTACAGAAATGTCAACAGCAATGTTGCTGATGAAAGACATTTTCAACTAAAGGAGAAGGCAGGAGAGAATATTCCTGGTAGATGCTGCTCAGAACAACAATGCAAGGAACCAAAAAAATGCATTTATCCATACTGACAGGGGAATGGTCTGCAGTAGCCATGAAAATGTTAAACCACAACTTTATTCTTCATTGTCTTCAGGTTCTCCCTCATAGTTTTCTTCCCTTGTGGTAATTTTTGAGCCAAATGGTTGAGGGGTCTATTTAATAAAAATTTTACTTAACAGTCAAAAATCAAATAATGCACTAATAAAAGACTTGGTTTTGAAAGACTATCTCATCATAAACTGCAAATATGTGAAATACAATGTGGCTGTAGAAATTGGTATTTCCCTGCAGAAGCAAAATGCAGGAAGATTCCCATTTTGTGTATCCATGGATAATTATGAAAGGGAAGACCCCTATGTTCTTTCAGTTTGAACACAAGGCTAAATGAACACAGAAACATTTTCATCACACATCTGAGGGTTAGATTGTTCCATAACAAAGAAAATGCAGATCTGTAGAGAAAATACAAGGGAAATGTGCTCTCAAACACAGAGCTCATGGAGAATATTAAAAGGTGGAATGGCTCTCTATAACTACAAATAAGCTCCAAGAAAAATTCCCAAAGTAGCACAGCTAAACCAACAGTTTGTATCCAGTCCACAAAGAAGGCCCATGATATCCCTGCTTTAATTTCAGCAGTGCTCAAGTACAACATTGATCCACTCTTATGAAAATTCATTAAAAATTCAAACACATTTAGCTGGTTTGTAGTAACTGCACCACCATGAAGCTTTCCTGTTTTCTTCATTGTAAGCATAGTAGAAAAGCATTCAAAGCAACACTAAATGCACCAATATTGAAATAAATAGGATACTACTAAAACACATTTCTAAGGTACCAGGAAAACTGGCTACAGTAGAAACAACTGAAATAACTGAATAAAGTTGAAAATATTTTCATTCATTTCCTTGATCTGCAGATCAAGCCTTAGTGCTAAAAATCTTTAACTTCTGATAGAACAGAAAATATGAGTCTTGTTTCTCTGCGGATGAATCAGTTTTCCCTCTACCTTGTGGAATGCTACTGATGTTATTTAGGGTCCCTCCAGTGTCTGCTACAATTACAATTCCAGATTCTGCAAATGCTTCTAAGTGCATCTTTGTAATCACTAAGTTACAATGTGAAATCATTTTCTTCCTTTCATTCCCATACCATTTGGCAACCCAGGAGATGTATTTAGGTTTTGAATGTCTTATTTCATTTTCCGCTTCTCCACACAGAACACTTGATCAGGAAGATTATTTTGTTATTATTCCCATCTGAACTGCATCTAAGCCTGTTTTAATTTATTCCCCTATCTGGAATATCAGTTTTGATTTCCAGAGAACTCACTGTCCACAACAATATATTCCTTAGTGCCCTGTCACTGGTTCAAGTTCACTTCTATTATCACCATAAGACAGTTTGAGTACACCAACACCTGCTTTTTCTCCACCTATAAGACTGCTTCCAGCTGATACAGAATGCCATAATGCCAGCAACTTTTCTCCCTTCTATTCAGTGGAATAGCCCCTAAAGCACATTTACAAACAGTGTTCTTCAAAGTAATTACATAAAACAAGAGCCATCACCTTCCCTTTGGAAAAAATAATGCTTTTTCCCCTAAAGAACCAAAGTCTCTACTATCCTCAAATAGGCAAGAAAAAAAAATATTTTTATCATGTAAAAATCCCAGAGACCAAAAGCCAAAACCAATTTTTTTTTCTCTTTTAGCTATATGCACAGAATTTAAAAATCATTTATTTTTGAAGGTCACAGAATCATCAAGGTTGGAAGAGACCATCGAGATCATCTGGTCCAAATGTCAACCCACCACCACCATAATCACCCTTGAACCATATCCCCAAGTGCCACATCCAAATGTCTCTTCAACATTTCCAGAGATAGCGACTCCACCTCCCTGAGCAGCCTGTTCCAAAGCCTAACCACATTTTCAGTGATTTTTTTTTTCCTAATATCTAATCTGAACCTTCCCAGACACAATTAAACAGCCATTTCCTCTTGTCCTTTCTCTTGAGATATGTTAGAGGACAATAATCTCTTCTAAGGGAGTTGTAGACAGTGATAAGGACCCCTGAGCCTCCTTTTCTTCAGACTAAACTTCAGCTGCTCCTTGTAGGAATTTCTACACCCTTCCCTTCTCTGGCCACACTCCAATGCCTCAATCTCCTTTTGAAATGAGGGCCCAAAACTGAACACAGGATTCAAGGTAATCTGATTGCCTAAGTGAAGATATTTCACAGCCAGAAGAGCAGAATTGAAAATTCTATTATTCTCCCACTGTTTCAGTGATTTGAAGACAGCTCTAAAAATTATTTGATTCTACTTCAGCGAGTGTAACTAAAATACAAATCTTTATACCTTAATGGCCTAGGAGCTGCTGACATATGGAAGTCAGTTTATACTGAGTATTGGTTTTTAAAATGCCCACTGAAACATCTACAAATATTTTCACAATCCACTACTACACATTGAATGGCCCGCGAAAAAATTGGGAAAATGGAGGTCTGAAATTAATCCTTAACATGAGAGGAAGACTAACAGGAATTTTACACTCTAGAGCCTTAATTCAGAACCCCTTTGGAGCCAGCAGCCACCACTTTTTGTTTCCTTTTGCAAGCTGACAATTTGACGTCACAAGTTTTCTCCTCTGATTCCAACACCAGTCCCTCAACTTGGAAAAGAGGGTCTTCGTCCCTGCAGAAAAAATGCCCAGTACTCTGCAAATCAAGTCCTGAACGTGCAACAAAATGCTTTAATTAAAGCTATTTCCTTTGCTTAGTGCTATTTCTAATTTATGATTTGCCAAAGGCACTGTTTTACCCATGTTTCGATGGAATACTTAGCACAGCGTGAAATAGATGGCATCTCCTCTGTAGCAAAAGTGAAAGGTTGGCTTCTGCCCTGGGCATCTTTTATTTTTTGTGAAAGCTTAGAGGTAGAAACTGAAGCATGATAATTGAACCTTGAAGGAAAAAGTAGTGACATTATAAGAACTGCTTCTGTCAAGTGATAAATATCCTGTGCTACAATATATTTAATTTGTACAACTAAATTCACAGTGTTAATAAAGATTAAAAGGTAGTTATGTCATACAAAATGGGACATGGTGGACATGCTGACAGCTAGTAGACCCCACTTATCATTTCAAATAAAGGTGCAGGTTACTATTGGATGAAAATAAGAAGGATAATTCATCTAATCTTTTTTTTTTTAAATAATTCTGAATTTACATTTATTATACACAGCATATTAAGAAGGTGGTTTTCATATTCTCCAGTGCCCAAGGCACAAACCTGAAAGTGCCAGTGGAAATAACAAATGATGTAACAGAAGTGAGTAAAACCTGAGGCAATAATACGTCGCAGCCAGAACCCAATGGCTCTGCTCAAGTGACACACACATTTGCACTCACAAGTTTTGCCTTTTTTTTCCCTTGGTTTAAGCTACCACAGCAGCATTCTCCTAGTGAGGTGTGTCAGAACTAATGTAGCTGAATGTAGTTCACTGTAATTGAAAGTAATTCATGCTGTCACATTTACTGTAACGAGAGGTCACATCTCCAGGGCCATAAATGTTGTTCACATTAATCGTAACTGACACCTTCCTCCTCCTTCAGGGAAATTCAGCCATATTACATGGCTTAGTTCACATCCTTTTTAAGCATCTCAACTTTATGTTTGGCTGGTTTTGTGGTTTGTTTGGGGTTTATTGGTTTTTAAAGCTAAAAACGGGCAAAAATACCAACAACAAATTCTGCCTTGTGCATGGTGATAAAGCCAGCTCACAGAAAAGTACACAACAATTACCCTGATCTCCAAAAATCCTACAGATTACTAAAAATGATGACCTAAAATCTGGCTATTCTGGAAACAAAAACAGTTCTTAAATTATAAGCACATACAGGCCATATTCTAACAGACCAAGCAAAACACAACACACTCTGTAACGACTCCCTGGACTACATGCATTAATTTCTTACTAATACTTACATTTATTATGATTTGGGAATCATAAAGCCCCACAGTAAACCCTGTACTTATTTTGGAATGTTTAAAGTCCATACTGACATCCAGGGAATGAACCTCTATTCTCAACATGACCATGGATTTCAAACAATAATTCAACTATGACACCATTTCCTTTTTAAATATTAACCAGTTATTTGGGGGTTTATGGCACCTAAGTCTAAATCTTCTGATTCCTTTTTAACAGAACTACACACCTGAAGAAGGCTCTTCAAAGCACTGAATGCTTGTGCACTTCATAATTAACACAGTGGAAAGCTTCTAATCTGCATGCTTAGTTTAACCTGAATTATAGTTAAAAGATGAGAGATGCTGAAGAAGTGCAATGTAAAAACACATTGGCAAGAGTACAATGGGCTTGTTGGCCAAACAATAATCCAAGTTTGTCAGTTTTGTTTTGGTTGGGTTGACCAAGAATCTGGGTTTTCTCCTTGAAAAGTTAAGTGGCATCAGAATTAAAACCTTAGGGTTTGTTTCTTTCCTAGCAGGTCCTTATGGGAACACAAAATATAAATATAAATTTTCATTTACTCACAACAACAATTGATAATATTAATGATAAAAAGTTTCACTGATGACTCTCAATTATGTATTAAAGAATTGAAGAACACAAAAATAGGAACACATGCATTTCTACAATAGCTTGAAATAATGCTGTTTTTGAAAGGCAGATTAGCCTTAAAATGACAATTATTTGAAATGGATCAAAACTCCACAAGAAAATCAGCTTTTCGATTTCCTCCGGCATAAATCAGTAATAATGCTACTGAAATCAAATAAATTAGATGAGTATATGAATTTTCTGAAGAATCACTGTTGAAAGACTCCAGACTCGCTATCACAGAACACAACTCTTCAAGCATAAATAAAATTGATTCTTTTAGAGACCAATTTTTCTGTTGTCTGTGTCATTTAATTTTGATGAGGCATCCAGCAATTGTACAATTTCCTACAGCAGCATTTGGTGTAGAGATACACAAAACCTTTCTGTGAGTCCTGCAGTAAAAGTTTGCTCAAAGACCTACTCCTACTCTTCAACAGTAAAGAAACACCAAAACAACAAAGTCATGACCTCACTGCAATAAAAATGTCATATTATTCTTATTTTTCTTACTTATGATTAACCTTAACTGTTATATTTTTAGCAACATCACTCAACATTTCTCAGAACTAAATCTAGGTTTTTCTTCCAACCAGGTAAGCACTTCATATTTCATTAATTACTACACTACTGTATAATATTTCTTCTGCACCAGTATCTATAGCAGCCTTGATGGTGCTTGTGGTACCAAACATTATGAACAAGGATAAAAACATGATTTACATTTAAAGAAATTCTCCATCTCAGTCTTAACTGCATTATAATTCCATCAGTTTCTTACTGATATAAGCAGACCTTATATACAGTATAAGGTATAAAGGCATTTTAGCACTTCTACCCAAGTACCTCATTTATTCCTAATTTCAAAGGTTATCATTAATCTATATATTTCCAGTATATCACCACTTAGGAAAGGAGCTCAAAAGTCATAGTGAAACTATATTCCAGTAAATCACCATTGCCATTAATACCTCAGCACCACAAAAAGTATACATAATGAAATAAGTATGGGCTTTTCTAACTAGGGAAGTGACTTTTGCTTTAGAAATACTTTCTTTCCTGTTCTATAAAGAATAAGGGAGACAGTAAAAACACATGTAGGTAATAAAACATGCACTCCTATTGGGTCCTATGAACTACAGCTACTCAAAGCAGGTCTATTACTTGCTTAGGACTCTTTATGCACTTCAAGAAACCATCAATCACTAATTTCAAAGTTTCTGGTGAAATGAAGTAGCAGCACTAATTAACTGATCTGCCTAAACTCTGAGTATTTCTTGGTTTTCCAGATATTCTAAAGCTCATTTTGGTACAATAATTTCACAAGGAGTATAAAGTCTAGTACTCTATTAGGACTGGGGGGTAAATCAAGACAATATGCCAGGGATTCCAATTTGCCCCTTTTTTCTACTTTATTTCTTCATTCTTTGCTGCACTCCTTTCCAGCAGATTTGACAGCACTGAGATGTGAAGTTGTGGGGCCAAATCCTGCCAGAATGAATGTCCTGTTCACTCCTACTGGAAGTCTGTTCCCATATCTCACCCCTCTGGCATTTAGAAAGCTCTTCTAATCACTAATGTAACTTTACCCACAGCTAGTTGATACCCAGTTGTTCTTCTGCCAACATTACCCTTTAGCTAGAGCAGCTTTCCTCTCCCCCTCATGTTCCCCCACTGAAATTCTCTCTCATTCTTCAATTTTCCAAGCTGAAAAATGTCATGCTGTTAGTTCCCTCTTATGAAATAAGTTTTCTTTACACAGTCATCCTATTATCCTTCCTCTGCGCCTATTTATTTGAATTGATCCACAAGAGGATGATTAATTTACCCTCTGTCAGAAAGCAATTTCCACACTGTGACAAAGTATGCACATAAATCTGTTATGTAACTTTAAAACATGAATTTCTTATATGTCTGTTTCTATGAATCTCTTGAAACTCCATACCTTCAAATCCTTACTTTAGGGTCAAAATTGTCACCACTTGAAATCCACCAAAGAATCAACACTAGTTTCTCCAACCACATCTGATCAAAATTCATTACACATTAGTTTTTCAAGCTCCCCAGACTTCCATTTCAGTAGGGCACCTTAAGAATTTATCATTTCTATATAAGCACATAGAGCTTCTTAACATTTCACATGTGGGGAGTTCTTTCCATGGGGATCCTTAAAAGACATCACTTTCCTTGGAGGAGAAAAGGATTATTCTGGTAGATTTGCATAAAGTTTTCTCTTCCCTTGTTACATAAGCCTTGATGTCTGTGCTGTCAAGTATTTATCATGTCCAGAGTTAAACAGCATTGTCTTTTAAGTCAAAAGGAATAGGCCTGAACCCAGGATCTGGAAAGCATCCAGTTGTAGTAATGTTTTCTTTGGATGAAATATGTTGGACAAATGTAAAGCCTTTTTACTACAGTTACAAAATATGGTTGGATTAGGTCTCCAGGCTACACACTTTGTCATTTAGATTCCGTGACAGGGACAAGCCATGAGAGCAGCACAGAGAAGCCAGTCAGGCAATCAGCTCCTGTGATTATTAAAAACCTGACATTTCTGTAAAAAATACTCCACATTGAAAGGAACAATAATTTTCTTAACCTTTACTTGCAGTCTTCCAAAAGTATGATTAATCAGGGGCTGTAGCTCTGTAGCTGTTTATTTATGTGGGTTTTGCTGCACACAGTGGTGCAGGTCATTTCAAATGCTGTCACTTGTTCTCTCTCTGTCTCTTGAACATGCACCCTTTCACCTTAACCTGCTTTCCCAAAAATAATAAACCTACTTCAGACAGAATCAATCTGATAACACTTAGCCCAGGTGAAAGCATATATTTTGCAAGTTAAACCATCAATTATTGCAACTATCATCCCAACTATTATCCAGTCAGGAATACTGGAGTACTGATGACATTTCATGCCTCAATTAGGTTTTGGTTCATTACATAAGAAAGGGCAGCACAGACGTGTTATCAAATAAATTACAAGGCATAATTTACATTCTGAAGAATTGTCTTCAGACACCAGCTATCCTTCCACTCTGAAAAAGCATAAAAAATCTCAAGAAAAGGCCAAGATAGCTTAGTTTAGCTTCTGAGTGATCCAGGGTATTTTCCAGACCAACACTCCCATCCCTGGCCAAGCAGAACTCTGCTTCCTTGGAGGACCTGAGACACCACAAGCCAAGTAAAATCTGAAGTCAGGTGGCAAAATACTACTGCAGTAATGGCACAAGGAAATTCACTTGACATGCTCAGGAGAGAAAACTAAAAACAGAAACTGGTATTAGGCTTCATTGTCTCCCTAGTTTCCCTTCACCTCCAAGTTTCACCAAACTCCACAAGACATCAGTGCAAAGCAAAAACATCAGTGCAAAAAGAAAACAAAAAATACGCCATAGTTGCTTAGACACATTCCTGAGTCTGCTTGCTCTAAGCTAGAGAATAATATTTTGTGCTCACTTGGTGTGGCATTACTTTAGGCTGTCTATCACAAAAGGTATTTTATTTCTAAAATCCCATTAAGCTTTGATCACATTTGTTAATTGGTTCAACAGAGTAAAAAGTAATTAATACATGTATAATATAAAATGCATCAAGGACAGATGCAGATGTATTTATCTTATGAACAGCAAAGTGACCATAAGATAAATAGGCAGATTAGTATCAACTGGATCTAGCTGAGAAATAGTCTTAAAATGGTAGCAGCAAGACACCAGCACAGGTTGATAACCTGCAGTCTGAGAGGGAAGTCACCGAAAACCTGCAGCTGCACTGATCTTCATGCCCAAGCCAGGGAGCTTTAAACCCACCCTAGGTATTCTGTAATTAAACCTCTGGCTGCAGTGAACACCAGCTGGACCCAGCAGTTTGACAGCACCACAACACCTGGTGTTGGCTGGCAAATCAAGCAGCATTCTGGCTGCCCAGGGTCTCCATTCCAGCAGCCAGGAGCTGTTTCAGGAACACAAACTCCAGCACTGCACAAAAGGCAGGGGGGAAAGCAGGCACAGCAAACGAGAGCAGGAACCCAGCCCAGCACCAGGCTCTGAGCTGGGCCAGCTCAAAGGCTGCTCTCTGCAAACTCTACACACATCTCCTTTGCTTTAATATCTTAATGTAGCTTGGAAAAAATGCCTAATACACAGCCTGCATATTATGGACTACACACACACACAGACTACAGTCTGCTACGTGCAGCACAGTCTGTGCACAGGCAATGCACACACTGCTGGTGCTGTGGGGAATGGCAAGGGCAGCACTTCCCAGGTGCTGCAAACAGCAGCGACTCCTCACAGCAGCTTGTACTGGAAAGTGGGGAGAAAAGCAGATTTCAAGCCAAGCCCCTCAGCTGGGCTTGTTCCCAAATCCATCTAAAGCACAGTACAAGGATAGGAGAATACTCTCCTGCCCTTCAAAAATGAAGNGGGGGAAAGCAGGCACAGCAAACGAGAGCAGGAACCCAGCCCAGCACCAGGCTCTGAGCTGGGCCAGCTCAAAGGCTGCTCTCTGCAAACTCTACACACATCTCCTTTGCTTTAATATCTTAATGTAGCTTGGAAAAAATGCCTAATACACAGCCTGCATATTATGGACTACACACACACACAGACTACAGTCTGCTACGTGCAGCACAGTCTGTGCACAGGCAATGCACACACTGCTGGTGCTGTGGGGAATGGCAAGGGCAGCACTTCCCAGGTGCTGCAAACAGCAGCGACTCCTCACAGCAGCTTGTACTGGAAAGTGGGGAGAAAAGCAGATTTCAAGCCAAGCCCCTCAGCTGGGCTTGTTCCCAAATCCATCTAAAGCACAGTACAAGGATAGGAGAATACTCTCCTGCCCTTCAAAAATGAAGTAGGTCAATATGACCTGGCTGTGTTTCCTGACATGTTCGTGCTGGCCAACTACTGCAGACTGCAAGGAAGGCATTTCAAATAAACAACATCCATCACAAACTTTTCCATGTGTTTGCTGTACCCCCACTCAGAGAGCCAAAGGAAGCAAGCAGTAGTGAGAAACTGAAATTGTAAATACAGAGCTCTTTTTATTTATATCTAAATTATCCCTGCCCTGACATTAACCTAGAGAACATCTCCTTGACAGACCAATATAATGCTGATGAATATTTCTTTTAAAAAAACCCTTTCCCTTAATTTTTGCTTTCTACTATATTATTTTCACTCTTTAAAAGTGAAAGGCAAAAATAAGTCTTCCCCACTCCAGATGCTGTTAAGATTAAAATTACACCACTCTTTTCACAGAGATTTGCATGAAGTCTGGTTTTCAGCACAAAAATGGGCAAAAAGTCTGAAAATTCTATGTGTTCAGTTTAGGATGAACAAAAATACAGAAAGTTCATGTAAGAAAAGATTAGTAGAGGATTAAAACTTTAAAACATAGGTGAAGAAAAGCTTAAAACAGGATGTAGGTCCTATCACCTTTCAATCATTTGTTTAACCTCAGTTTAGGTGCATAAGGGTTGCAATTGGATTTTTTAGATGTTCCTCTGCAGCTCCACCACAGCCACAGCAAATCCTACCATGAGTGTCTGTGAAACAAACAGCTGGACAAACTGTATGGCAGAAACTGTGAAAAAGCCAACAACCTCTAAAGCTACTGACTGAAATGGGGGTGAAGTTGTTTTCTACTTAGCAAATATTAAATTAACTAAAATTAAAATATTAATATATGCATGAGGTTTAGATACCATGTTTAGCTGTGCAAAGATCCAGATTCAGTGCAGGTAAAAGACTAAATAATAAACTTGAACAGTAGTGGAAATAAAGGATCATACCTACACTTACAAAAGGAAATAACTGTAAATCATAACTATCTATCTTCTGTTCTTCTGTGAAGCATGATAACAGAGGACTTCAAAGAAAGAGCTGAATCCTTTTGGTATGCTGAGAGAGATCTGCCCTAAATTCTGGATTACATGGCAGGAACCATGTAATCCTTGCACTGTGTCTACTTCGAAAATGTCAATTCAATAAAGTTTAGGTCAAGTTCTTCAGAATCCACCCTCATATCTGTCTTCAATCACTTGCCCAACCAGACCAAGTTCTTAGTAGATAACAGTAATTACAGTACTTGGGGCTCACAATGAAGCATCTGACAACCTACATGAAGACTGTCTGGATAGTATCATTTTGTAGATAAGGAAGTTCAGTCTGCTTCAAGCAATAAATTCACTTTCTGTAAAGAATGCAGATGGTCAGATACCAACAGGATGAATGCTGTACAAGCCTCACATGAAAGACTTAAGCAAGCAGTTACTCTAATCATCAGCTATGCAAGAAATTAAATTTTATTCACATTTAATTTGCAAGAGAATGTTTATTATTATGGCATCACACCTAAATAAAACATATTTTCCTGTGCTAGGATGTTTGTGTGCTACCTTACCTCAACTACTCAGCTTACCAAAAAGTGAATTTAAAAATATTCATAAAGCCATGATAACATTTTAAAATGTAATTTCAGACTTTCCATCCCTCAATAGTACTACATACACTGAGACTACATCCTTAACTTTCTGCAGCATGGATGTTCTTGCATTGATTCTAAAATCACACAGCAAAAAAAACCCTAAAGTGTTAAGCTGGGATCCTCTCCCCTCAATATTTTCATAACTGCCCTACAGGAGAGCATTACAATGCCTAAACACTGGATGCTCTGCAGCACTTGTGTAGTCATTACAATACTTTGAGTCACTTGACAACTGCACATAATATTTGTATTTCCAGTGACAGAAGCAACCATGATAATGGACTTGTAATCAAAGTGCCAACATCAAAAATCAGTTCCAAATTAAAAGTCATTAGTCTACAAAAATCAAAGAGGAGAGGAGAAAACAGGATTCAGAAATATTCTTTGAAATGTTATGCCTCAAAAGCATAATTTTTACTGTTTTGAGGAGTATGTTCATAACATTCTCACATACATTTATTCAAGCTCCAGAAATCCACAGCTGGGAGATCTGAGCCCACAAGGCCCCATGTTCTTCTCTTCAAATTCATCTCAGAGAATCCAACCCCAAAACAATCTGGTGGCTGAGGCTGCACATTTACAGTATAACCATGACAGTTCGACAGTTGTAAAAATTTGATTGACAACAGACATGGACCATGATCTCATATCTTCAATTACTCAACACAGAGTTTAGAAAAAAGTTAGACTTCTAGAGCAGATCCCTAAACCCAGGAGGCCAAAGAGGAAATACCTGCATGCATGAGGGGTCACTGAAAAAACCTTTCCCAAACTTGAAACAGCTGCATGAATCTGCACACATTGAGAGTGCTACACAATGTGCACATGGCATTTCTGGTTTGGCACTTTCAGCCCCCAAACCAAACTGTATTTACTGGACTTTGACTTGGAGGCTGTTTTCCACAGGTCCTCACTTCACATTAGTTCTACATACAAAGAAATACTCATGGTTGTACATTCAGTCTGTGACAGGAAAGAAATGTGGGGAAGGACAATCCTTTTCTGGATTAAACAGAGTATTTTTCCTTACTTCCATCTTTTCACTCTTTCTCCCAAAGGCAACACCATTTCAGCTACATGAGAACCATTGGGGAAATGTTGGTCCAGTTAAGTAAAAAGGTTTATTAAAAACTGTGGGAGGGGCCATTTTCACACAGATTTGTACATTGATCTGCCTCCCCTTGCAGCATCCAGTTACATCAGCACAGTCCAAGCAGAGAAATATGCACTGCAGGATGAAGACAATGAGACTGAAAACTGTTCATCAAGCTAAAATCTTCCATATTCCATCTTCAGGGAGGGAAAAGGAGAAACAGAAAAGTAGCAGTCCATATAAAATATAAAATTACACAGGAATGTATAACTTAAAACATATTTTTAAGTGAAATTGCTGAAGTATCAAGAGCTGGATCCTCTGAGTAACTTCAGCAGAAAGAGGAAAGCAAAGTCAGCTTCATACCAGATTGCATCTTCCAGGAATTTGAAGAAGGAACCATGGAAGTTACCAACAACAGCAAAAGAGCTAAAAGCTCAAGCAGAAATCATCATTATCTGATCTCACACAACAAAAGCCTAGATTGGTTTTGCCAGCCTGAAAAACTGACTGCCAAAGTAACCCAGGGAAATGTTTTATAATCAAACTTAACTTTATAGCTATAAAAACCAAGAACAATTCAACTCAATTAATAAAAGCTTCTCCCTTCCTCAGGGCCAAAAAGCAATGCTCTTCAAGCAACCTAGAGGAAAGAAACTCATCTATGAATAAAGAAGTGTCCTTTAATAAGTTTAGTAACTCCATTTTGCCCTCCAAACATACCTCTGACTGAATCTGCTTTTCCTTGGCTGAGATCCTACATAAACTTGTCAGAAGAGAAGCACAACACAGGAAACTGTGCTTAAGTACAAAGAGTGAATGCCAAAGCCTCATGTCACTCACTGAAGAGCTGGGTCAAAAGCTCTGACTGGCCCCTAAACATCCTTGTCTTCAATTCCAGAAATGTAGCATTTTCTTCTGCCCTCTTTGAGCAGCAAAGACATCCGATCCACACTTGCAGAGCAGTGAGATGCACATGGGGCAGCTCCTGTGACCACTCTCACACTGTTGTGCTGCTGCTCGGAGTTCTCACCTTACATCCAAACTTTGTTCAGCTTCACCATGCTGTGTTAAGATATTCAGGATCACTGTATCCAAAAGGTTTAGGATTTTGACCAAAACCGTGTAAGAATAGAGCTCAAGTGTTTCATGGCCTATCCAGGACTCTTTCAGTTCTATTATGGGTAGGTATTGACAGACAAATGACCTTCAGTACCCTAAAACAGAACACAATAACCTACCTAAAAACAAAAGTAGAAAGAATTACAAGATTAGCAAAGAGCTGCATGATAAAATGAGAGGTAATGCAATTAAAGAGGATACAAATATATCTCTAACTAGACTAGGAAGAAAAAAATCTGATTAGCAAAACAAAATATAATGAATGAACACAGTTAACAGTAGTCACAACTAAGTCAGCCTACACAGAAGTTGGAAGAACTGAGTGAGTCTACCATCATTTTGCAGGCAGTAATTTGCTCTAGACAACATCACGAGATCTAAAGTATAATGGGAACAAATTGGATTAGCACCAATTGCAAGGAAATGAAAAGCAGGAGTACTCAAAGAGGAAAGAGACATGCAAATTGCTTTCATAGATTATGATTTTCCTTGGGATTGCAGAAATTAACCCAGCTTGTGTCAGGAACTGCTGGGGAAGTCTTGTTTAAAATAGCCTGGTTTTAACAGAGGAAAGTGAACATTTTTAGGAAGAATTTTAAATGTATTTTTAAGAAAATGAGAATATTTTTACAGTGCAGTTGGAAAGCAAAAGTTAGAAAAGATAAGACTTTGACAAAATTCTTTTTCCTTTGAATTGTCCTTTTTTCCCCAGAAGTCCTTCAGGTTCTCTTTACCTCTACACCTGGAGGCAACCTTGTCCAATCTTCTAATCTCATAATTAAGAGCTCAGCAAAAGTTCCACTTTACTCAAGCATAGAGTTCTTTGCCTCAGAACCACTGTACTTAAAATTGCACCACAGAACACCAAAAAAGCCAACTTGTGGCATATGCTCCATGTTCTCTTTACAAACAAATTTTGCATTAGAGTATTTTGCAGTAACAAGTTTCTTCAAAAGCATGATGAAATAATCATGTTTCTAGAACACTGAGAAATCACTTGCAGCTTGGTTATTCAGTACTGATCTTATTTTTTTAAACTAGCAAAAACTGTTGAAAATTCCCTGGATTCATGCTAAGGAGACTGGAAAGGGAGAGTTCAAGAATGCAAAGACATTTTAGTTTTAAAAGCTTATACTAATACAGGCAATATTTATGTCAAATGGCCTGCAGAAAAAATAGCTTACTCTGTTCAATAGTTTATATTATTTAAACAGCTAGAGATGCTTTCTTTACTGGATTAAATTTTATTCATCTTTCCCACAGTTTAATGAAGTTCTTCTAGCTATACTACTTTCCAAAAAAAACTTCTTTTAATGTAGATATTTTCAGTAAAACAACTGCCCTGAAAACACAAATGTAAAATACAAAATTGATCAGAATTAATTATCAGAATTAATTTCTCTCATATTACTGCACCATTAAAATATTAAGTTTCTAATTCTGTTTCTTCTTCCTATAATGAACGCCCAAGAACAAATAATCAGAAAGATCTGGTCACAAATGTGATCCAAACACCTTCCTGACAGCTTGGTGCAATGGATATAAAAGAGTCTCCATATAAAATATAAAATATGGAAATCACTTGTCCCCAGAAATCACTTGTAACATTACTTAAGGCTTCTTGCTTAAAACACAGCAGGCTAACAAAGCCCTTTCAGGAGAAACATGGTACATGTAAACCACCTTCTGCTTCCAGAGGCTTCTCTTCTCATAGAGCAGGATTCCTAATTCCCTCCTTACAGCCATGGAATAACTTCCTAACGAGAATTCTGGCAGGACTTTAGAAGGTCATGAGCCTCAAACTATTTCTTGTTGACTACAGACATGTTGCTCAAAGAAAAGTAACACATTCTCCACTGTGATCACAGTCCCTTCTAAGGAAACGATGGAGAACATGATGGAATCCTAAAATATTTAACAAGGATGTATTTTAGAAGCTGCTGCTGACAACTTTACTATTTCTGTGCATATGTTTTACAGCATGACTTCCTTCCAGTTTTGAAATATTACTACCTTATTTGGGAATACTGAGATCAAAATCTTACACAGGAGAAAAGCTCCTAAACTGTACAGAATGGAATGTAGGTAAAGGCTCAACATTCTTTCATTACCTGTTAGAAGAATTTTGATTTACAGCCTGATGACTGGAGTGAAAGCTTCAATGGGCTGAAGAACATCAGTGCAAGTTACAGCAACACTGGAGTGGGGAAAAAATCCCTCAAAACCTGGGATTTACCAGCATAATGGCAGTGCAGAGAAATGCACTCCTGCCAATACCTGGGCTAGGCCAGCATTCACTGAATGATACCAATATTCACAAAAACACCAAAACTGCAAACACAACAAAGCAGCCCCATCTCAGCATTGTTACCTTTTTCATCCTCTAATTTGATTCCATTTAACAAGTTGAACAAGTCACCTATCATAATTCTGCAGATATACAGATATCTATCTACATATAAAATATCTCTGGAAACTACCAACAAGCTCAAGGACATTGGAAGTGGCCATATAAACAAAAAATGAATGTGTACCTGAAATCAAAGAGTGATCTGAAATTTCTTTGATTACATTCATGTCCAGCTCTCACATCCCTGGTCACATTCAGTAATAATGTGGCCTAGAAAATTCTAATCTCATGATAGTTATGTCAAAAAAATGATGATCTTTAATCTACACTTTAAAATACCTCCAGAGTGAGGGCTCCTTCCTCTGTCGACATACCAGGGTCCATTTCCTTTCAGTACTATGTCAGAATATAAATATTTACTAAAAATAGTTCAGCATGGAAATGAGTCACATCATCATGTCCTTGGAGACCAATTAAAAGTGGAGTCATTCTGATCAAGTGTTACAATAACCATCTAATAATCAAAACAAATAGAATTACACCTTGAGTAAGTGCTATTTAATGCAAGAACAGCTGAATCATACCCAAAGTTTTAAAAGGTTCCACTGTGTGCAGAAAGAATTTCATTACTTACAACGGGTTACACATCACAACAAGGCTTGAAATATTGGTTCTCACTTCTGGAAGGAAGTTAGAACATGTGTGGGATATGAACTTTATGGAATTTTGCTAAAGAACCCACTTATCCCCACTCATTTTCCTCATATCATCAATAGCAAAAATCAGCAGGAGTAGGTCCTGCTCCCTTGGGAAGGAGACCAAGGCCAGTTTGGGGGAGAAATTGTTTGGTCCTTGGCTTACACAAGTCCATAGGACCATGAGCCTGATACCTTTTGTGTAAGGCTAGTAAATAAAAATGCCAGCAGAAACACTCCAAACCACAAACCTCTCCAGTTAACACCAAATGCCCCCAAAGAATGGTTAGAATCTGTCTGCTGGAGGCAAAGAGTGACAGGAACTGGACACTTCCCTTAAGGATCAACTTTAGCCCCCAGATCAACCAGAATGAGAATCAACCAAGCAGTGTTTTCTGGGAGCCCTGAGGGCAGACACAGAATAAGGCTAAGCACTCGCTCTGCCTTTTACTCCCACCCAAGCCCAGAAGGCAAATGTTTTCCTCCCTCTCTTTTTAATAACTCAGTGCAACAAATATGATATTTAATGAGTAACATTTTGATTTCCAAGTGAATTTTAAGAAGAGTATGTGGAATATGTAGTGCCTCAATTTCAGATACTTAAAATCAGCAACCACCATATTTTTTCTTCTTTGCAGGAACAGAGTTCACAATATTTAATGAACAAATCACTGATACTTTGGGAATACATTCCTACACAAAAATCTAATTTAAGAATTCTGCATTAAGACCTCCTAATGAGCCTAGGAATAACTGAGGGTCCAACAGGCCAGCATGCTTTCAATGAGCTCCCCTATCAAAACTGCTAAGATGATTAAAAAATTCATAGTGAAAGTCTTCCCTGAATTTCCAAGAGCATTCCACAATATATGTAACAAAAACCTGGTTTTTTTAATTCATTTCTTCAAAGTGATCAGCATTTCCTTATTTGGAAGGGACATGAAATATTTATATGGGGTTCAACAGATATATAGATGTTTTCTTTGACATATTCTGATATTCACAATGTTTCAAACAAAAAATAGCAGAAAAACATCTGGGGAACAATTGAAAAACAAGTCAAGATTTTTGACTGTGTTGCACTTTTTGTTTTAAAAAGTAGCAAACAAGTTTAAGAACTTTTTCTCTATACTATCCCTACTAGAAAAGGCTTTTAAAATAATCAGTGAAAAAGAAAACTGTCAAAATCCGATTACACTGTTGTGAACTCTAGATGACAAACTGTTCTTGTTGTTTCTCTAGATCAATATTCTGTCACGATTCGTGTCAGAAAACTTTCCAGGCACCTCAATCTAAATGAAGATTCAGAATAAAGAGCAGAAAAAGATGTTTATACAGTTGGCCAGCCACTAAGGCTGTGGGCTGTGTGCTCATTAACTTCAAAGCAGCTGAGATTTGTTACAATAAAGTCCTGCACCACAATAACTGAGTATTTAGAATAAAACTGGCTGAAATTCATTTTCCTGCTAATGTGTACTCATTGACTGTGCTTTTGGATCCATTTACATTTGAATACCTGTTCTGATGACAAAGCAAAGTCCTATAGAAGCTGTCTTATTAAATAAAAGCAATTCTAGCAATTCTAATTAAGAGCATTTGTTATTCTACAGAGATGCAATTTACAATAGGGGTCATAAAACAAATCATGATAAAATCCAGGATAATGTTCCTCAACTTGACAGATATCACACACACAAGTTAATATTTAAACTCCTTGTCCAGCAGGAATAACCATAGTCCTGCTTTAGCTCTTTTCATGCAAGGACACAAGCCAAAGGTAAGGTACTAAAAATGGCCAGTCCAGGTGTTTTCAGGATTTTCTTGGTTCAGCTCTTGCTACAATACCTGTACTGCTGCCTACAAAACAAAGTGGAGAGCAGTTAAGCAAAGTTAACCAGCATACTTGAGCACAAACATTACATATTTGGGGGCTTGCTTGCAAAAGCGGTTAACACAATGCTTAAGAGAATTCTTAAGAGATGGGCCTTTTGCAGGCCATCTCTCCTCTAAATTTAAATTAATACAGTTTAGTAAATAAAACTAGGTATCCTTAACTGTGACTTCACAAAATCTTCTGATTTGGTCATATGTTCTACTCATTTGACTACAATCCAAACATTTTATACAAGTGGAAGCACAAAAGTAGCTTCGAAAATCTAAGGGATAGTAAGCAGATCAATTCAAAGATTTCCCCTAATCTGGGCTAGACCAAAAATGAACAATGAGATTTCAAAATATAAAAGTATTACTGCTGCAAGAAAACAAAATAGGTGACCTGTTTTTTTGATGAAAATAATTTAGAGTTCTTGAGCAATTAGTAAGCGTAGTAACACTTCAAGAGCAAAGAGTCACCTGTAACAAAGTAACATTTGAAAACTGCATCTAAAGCAACTCCCCTTACATAATTAATATGGGCCTGCTTCCTAGATTAGTACATCCACAGGGGAAGTTTTCTTTATATGGAGCTCTGATTACAAGATTGCAGGAAAGCTAACGAGTTCCCAGGGCATGTGACTTTGGCATTCATTGTCTTCATCTTCTAATCCTCCACAAGGCAAACTTCTACAGAGCAACTACTGAAGGAGAAATGCAAAGTAATTCAGACCAGAATATATTTAAATTATCTTTGATTTACCATGTCACTAGATAAAGCAATTTTAATCATAAATCCCTGAGAGTCTTTTAAAAAGACCTGGATGATGCTCCTGCAGTTTCTTAGCTATTCATTTTATAACATACAGAAACACTAAGCTCAAAGTGTTCCAAAACGTGGCTTTTTAAGTGCATTTAGAAATCAGAAAAGGATTGTGTCCCATAACAAGAAACATGCACGTGTCATTCAATATTTTTTCTAGGTTAGCAATGTATCCTCTTCCTCTTAGATTAACTATTAATAATAGTTGCCACTTGTATCAGTTTCCTAATCAGAAGCTTAGTAATGCCTTAAAGCCTACAAGGTCCTACATGGAATTATTGTTTCTGATTGAGATATAAAAGTGTTTTCTCCCATAACCATGTGTTGGGACCAGAATTCAGAGATTCATTTTCAGGCATGAACACAACCAAGAGACTCCTGTTTCTTATTCTCCCAGTACATGGTAAAAGATTCTATTCCAAAATATTGCATCATTAAAAGTTATTGCAGAAGGAATTACAGTTACTTTTCTGTGACCTGTGCTATTATATATTTCCATTGACCAAAACCTGAAAGCCTTGCTGGAAAATCAGATCTTTGCCAATGAGCCAGATCAGTTTGGATCCATGTGCAAAAATATTCTTTCAATTTTACAGTAGTCTGTGATTAAACCAGGATTATATAATTGCATTCCTGGTGACTGGCTTGCAAAACCATAAACAAACAAAAAGCCAAACAACAACAGCAACACAACAAACAAAAAACCCAATTAAAACAGTACATTCCATTGAGAGCCATTTAAACTGCAACAGCTGCTGTCTTTGAAGTGCTCAAACTTCCCTAAGAAATGCTTATATGCTGTGGAGAAACACAAACATTTCCTTCCTATTATTTTTTTTAATCACAGGCTTCTTTTTTCTTTTAAATTGTTCCTAATTCCTTCTTTGGACCTCTGTATCAGGCACAGCATTAAGTGAACTGATAGACCTGGCCAAAACAGAAAATAGAAAGGGATGCCTTGCTTTTCAAGTCACAATGATGAGTCATTTAAGTTTTTTTTTAATTCATAGCTTTATGTAAGAAAATAATGTCAGAAGATTTGGGAAAATATGAAGTTGTAACACTTTCATATGAGTGTCTTACAGAAGGGAACTCCAGTTTTGCAAGGGTTTGATCTTAGATGAGGTGCAATTCATCTCCTTAAAAAGTTAGCCTGACCAAAAGGTTAAAGAAGAAAAAATTAAAATCCTAGAAAATTGTTCTGCCAGTGAATCACCAAGGCAGGCTGCTATGACACTCTTTCCACTCTAATCAACTTTACTTTTAATGTGATTTCTGTAATTGTACAGAACTTTTTAGGTGGAGTCTGAACCAAGCACTCCAAGGCACCACTTCCCAGCTCCTGAGAAGATACAGCATGTGAGAATGCATAAACCATAACCATTTTAACATTAATATCTTTGTACAAAGTCAGCAAAAAATGTATGGATTACATTACTTGGACACAAGTTATTTAAGATGATTCATTCCTTCTTCTGATACAAAAATTTCAGTAGCAGACTTCTAAATATAGGTACCCAGTAGTTTCCAAGTCATTTTGGAATACACTTAAAATTGAACTAGAGCTGCTGGCATAAACAAGCCTAGCATATTTATTTGGCAATAATCACAGTATTAGTTCTAATCTATCTTTATTGATCTGTACCTTTATTCCAGTTGAACAAAACAACTACTTTGTTTGTTTTTCATTAAAAATGTAAATGGGCATTTTAAAAGTCCTAAAGGATACTGCCACTGATTAATGGCATTCTTAAAAAATAAGAAACATTCATCTATTTGGTTATACTAAAAAATTAAAAAGGTATCTCACAATTCTTCAGCAATATAAAGCAGGTTCAATGAGCATACTGACAAACTTTCCACCAGTCTTAAAATATTTCAGTATTTTCTACCTCCAATTACAGCAATAGCATGGAAGTCTTCTATGCAGGGGAATTATACCCCTGGCAAGGTCATAGAAGACAAATTAGGAAACTGTGATTATAAACATTATGGACTATATTTTTATTCAAACTGATTTTTCCAGTTTTAGACTTTTCAGTACTCATTCAGTCTGCACTCCACACACATGTTCATACACACATCCAGATTTCCTCTTTCTTCCTCCACATTTTCAGAGTTTCCACATTTTTGTGCTCTTGTTAATCTAGTGCAGTAAGAAGGGCTTTTATTAGTGATCAATTTTGCCATTATTCTTGCTAGAGAAAAGCCACTACTTTTGAGAATGGACATAGGAACCAGTCTCTTCCCAAACTTACCTTCTTGTTTTCCTCTCTGTAACACTGAAACAAGGCTGAGTTCAGACAAGAACCACTGCTAGCCAAGGAGTAGCTGGATCAGGAACGGGGCTAAATCTACTTGCTTGAAGAAAGAAATCCTGTAACCTCATTTGTTTTGTGAGAATTGTCATGTAGTGCAGCCCTTACACTGTGTGTGTGCAACACATTTTGTAAGGACAAAACCCCAGCATTTGATCCTGCAAGTAATCATGAGGGCAGGCCAGAGATGAGAGGGCAACACTTATTTTGTCTTGGGTGAAGTTCTTCTGCTCCATGTGTACATCCAAGCCTCTGACATTAAGAAGTAAACAGAACCTGATAAATGAAACACAACTGCACACAAGAACCCTACTTTATTTTTTATCTTAATTTCTTCTACTCTGACTTTTGTTACAGAACCAAAAATTAATCCCATGTGAGCAGCAAACACCAAAATTGCTGTTTTCTGTCATTTTATGTGCATTTTAGTTTCTTTCTAAGATGAAGAATCTGATTATCACATTAAAAAACTATGACTGTTCACAATTTTAATTTAGAAAACTATTGCAGCAACACTAGGAATCTGTAGAGTTATTCAAGAATAACACTGCTGCTTTGAAATTAACTCTATATTCAAGTAAGGAAACTGAAATCGTTTAAGATTCAACTGTTCTAATGATGTCTGGGTTTCTCTGAAGAAAATCAAGGTTATTGCCTTTAAACTATCAGGACAGATACCTTCACTGTGTGTTAGCCATCAACTATGCAAGGATCCCCAGGGTAGGCTAAAACCTATATTGAAAGTGAGAACAGGTTGGCTGAACCTGTCAGATTTCACTGTATTAGCAGTTCGTTCCCAGTTAATATTTAAATACTTAACTAGGAAGTTTTAATCATTGCATTTGCACTGCTGTGGTAGAAAATATTTCCCCCAGAGAGCCCTAACAGCATGCATTAGGCCATGGAGACATGCCTGCAAATCTGAGGAAACAGGACAAAGATAAAGAGCAAGAAATAGGATTATCTTCTGCAAGCTACACTTGCTGAGGGTCATTCTCTAATCAGCCTCCCCATGCAGGCACTCCTGTATTACCACAGCAGCAGTGTCAGAGTAAAGCACTGCTCCTTTTTCCTCCCTGTTAGCTGCCCCAAAATCACAGCCAGTGTTATCACCTGCCAGGCCCCACAGCACACCTGGGAGCAACAGTTATTTGCTCTAAACTTTTCTTTGCAGTTCACACACAGGCACTGCACTTCTCATGTATAACCCTGAGTAGGAAAGGAATTTATGCAAAAACCACAGTAGAACGTGGCAATCCCAGTGAGTGTTTGTAAGCATGGGCTCCTCAAAGCATGCACTGCCCCACTAGACCCAAAGAGTTTCTGATAAATGAGAGTTTTGGGAAAGCAGCAGCTGCCAAAGTAACTTACACAGCTCCTCGCAACCACCTCCTTGGAGGAACATTTTGAAAGCTGTACAGGTTTGTAACCACAAAAAATTTTAAATTATGCTTTTGATTAAAATCTATTCTCATACATCAACTTTTCAGGATTACTTTGACTTCTCTGTCACATCACAAAGACAATAATAGCCCTTTAACCTCAGTATGGCAATGACAGGGCACAGGCTCTGTACTCAGTGTGCTGGGTCTGCACCAAAGTTTGTCTCTATCACCTGATGCCTTCCTTTCACTTGGTTTAGCTCCAACAATTCTTTCTAACAGCAGGTAATCATGCCTGGTTTGGAGTGGGACAAATCAATTTGAGGGTAATGGAGAGCAAAGAACATAACTTATGTCAAAATACAATGTATATGCGGCACTGAAGAAACAGCAAGATCTAAAAGTACAAGCAAACTTGTAAAAATGATCCCCAAGCAGATCTTAGAATGAAAGAAGCCCCCAAACAGCCCCTGGGTCATACAAGTAACACCATGTAAGCCTGAGCTCTGCAGTCCCAGGGGAAAACTGCCCCTGCCTTGCCAGTCAGCAAAAGTTCCAGCAGCATCAACATAGAGGCAAGTGCCCCAAGGCTGATGTCCCCAGTACCTCAGTATCCACGTTTCACAGGCAATAAAATATTTACCAAGCACAGAGGAACACGAAGAGTAATCAATAGGACCCAATTACACAATGTATTTAAAAGATCCCTGGTAACACATTCCAGCTCTGCTCACCTTGCTTACCCAGCTAAGACTCAGCCCTTGTTCTCCTCCTCTGCTCCCCAGGCTCTGCTGCAGCAGAACCTACAGCTCTCCATGGGTGAGGGCAAGAGGCTGCTGTGGCCAGATCAGCTTGCAGAGCCCCAGAAAAAATGTTGGTTTCAGAGAGGCTGTGTTTTGCTACCTAATGAAGAGCACACATGAGGTTTAAAAAGAAACTGTGCTTAAGATGCATTACTGATCAGAGAGTACCAAACTGGGGCTGCTCTTGATTACCAAAGCCACTCTAACAAGAAATGCTACTGCTACTACGCCATTTAGAAGCAAGATCTGACAAGAAACAGATTATTACACAATAACTTAAGGTCATATGTGCCTCCTGTAATTACAAATTAGCATTTTAATTAAACACAAAACTCCTGTCCTATTTTTTCCTAAACCTGTTTAATTAAATACACCATGACAATGAAAAATCCCTTCTGATTTACTATTAAATCACTTAGAACTTTGTTAAACCAAAGCAGAAACTAGTGACAATTTCACATTGGGGAGGATAATTTAGATTCTTATGCTTTTCATAGAAAATACAAGGCACATTCATTTCTGGTACTGTATTACTGGCAATGCCTTCACTGGTTCACAGGAACATCTTTTAGGTTTCCTTTCCTCCAGAAGCATCAGCAAAACGAGGCCAGCAAAGTCCATTTTTGCTGTGTGATTTGCTTTGGTCACAGCTTTGCTGCATCAGCAAAATGTCACTAAAACAACACAAGAACAGCAACTGTTGATCACATCCCCTTTCTGCTGCACACAGGCTGTGCTCAGCCTGCCCACATTATACTCAGCCTCCTGCTGTCCTTGGCAGGTCCCTGATGCCATCTAAGCCCTCCCAGCTGCTCCTCTGCAACACCCAGCACTGTCACCTTCGTGGTGTCATCTTCGTGAGCACAGAGCTCTATCCCAAGAGTCTCAGAAGATACACTACAGAGATGAGAAAGTTATCCTGATTATCAAAGACATCCAACTCACCAGAAGCATGCCTGACAACACCTTTTATATTTTATGAATACTAGGAGCTCTCAGATCTGAGAGTGTAGTAAAACCAATATGCAAATCCACCTAAGGAAAGTGCAAACAGCAGTTTTTTATAATCAGTGATGGTGGTGGCAAGCACAGCTCACAAAACACGCTGGAGACAGAAAAGCTTTCCCTGCTCTTTGCTAAGTATACAGGAGATCATAATACCATTACTGACCTCGACCTCTGACAATGTCAACAGAGAGCAGATGCTCTGTTACTGGCAGAGCTCACTGCTCTTTGAGGTAACAGCAGCTTGACACAACATGCTTTAAATGACATCCACACTTGTCACATGGAAGTATGTGGATTGTTAGAGGCATTTGTCAGCTTACCCTTAAAAATACCAAAATTGACAAGCTGCTCCTAACTGAAAACTGCACATTTAATAATGCAGAAATGAAATAAAATAACAATAAACCCCAAAGAGTAGACTTGAACTCACATCATTGCATGTATGCACCAAGAATTTTTTACTACAGGATAACTGAAATTCAATAATTAAATCATCTGTGTGCATTGGGTCTTGGGAAAAAAAAAATAAATAAAAAGAGACACTATTTTTCAGCTACTATGTTTGTTTTTTTTTCCTCCCAAAGCCAGGACTAAATTCAGATATAATTCTAGAACTGCAGAATTTTTGTCACAATCAGTATAACTAAAATAAGAACTTGGCAACATGTCTCCTCATGCCTTGTATGGTATTAAAGGTACCATCTGTGCACTTAACAAATTGATAATAATGTCTCGTTACCAAATGTTGTGTGCTCATGTATGTATTAAGGCTTCTACTCTGCAAATGCACTGAAGCATAAAAACAGACATTAATTCTGAATTACCTGAACCAGTACAATTAACGTTTTGGCCATGTGGTAATGTAAGTACCATTTATCCACAAAACAAATGGTCCACAGAGGGAAAAACAAAAGCAAACAGGAAAACCCAGGTTTCCATTCCCAGAAGTTTTGTTCTTTTCCTTCACTCGTTCTGAAATTGCAGCACTCCACAACTGAAGGACCAGCATTCAAATGCCAGTGGAAATTTATTGGAAGACTATAGATTGCAATCCATCATTGGAAATCTCATGGCAGTCCCTTCTGACTGCTGGGCCCCAGTCCCTGCTGCTGTGGGATTACAAAGCTCCCAGCCTCACTCCCCTCCTCTGCTTCCAACACAAGGAGGGAGATTCTGGTGGCAGAATCCCTCACAATTGTCAATATTGTGTGTCAAACCTGGAAATGCAACTGTGGGCAAACATCTGGATCCAGCTGCAGAGCAGAAAGCAGAGCCCCATTTAGTCTGTTCTTAGCTGCTCCTCACTGCTTAGTTTGGGAGAAAAAATGAGTTATTATTAAAATTATTTTATTTAACTCACTTTGAAACACGAGGGTAGGGAATAACCACAGTGACATTTGGCTGGCAGATAGGAGAGCAAGTTCCCTCCAGCAGGGAAGAGGAGACAAGAGCTAATGATGAATGAAGCTTCTAATACAATTCAATGCATTTTTTAAACTATTTATAACATTTCGTATGTGTAATTAAACTTGACTTCAAATTTGAACATCAGTCTTCAACAGGTTTCTAAAACCTCTCCACAAGTTAATACAAAAGACATTTATCCAACCTTTGCCAATGTATCCTACTTCTCAAGCTAAAGGTCAAGTTAAATTTTAGAAGTGTTTGGCTTTAAGAAAAACAAAAGTAAGGCCATCCATAAGACATGTCTCCTGAATATGCAATCATAAATGCTTTATGTAACACTTGTATTTATAATATTTATCATGCAAATAAGTCCTAACCTTTTGGGCAATTCTGAATGTTTTGGAAATGCTTGGAGTTTTTCAAAATTTAATAGCTTTTTTTCTTTCTGTGTTTTCCTCCTCAGCCCCAGAAAAACAACTGAGTCAAGATATGGTCATTTAGCTTGCCAAAACCAAAACTGGAAGCCAGGCATTGAATAAGCAATCATTGCTGCAAATCAAAATGTCTTTCCACTTCCCTGGTTTCTCAGCTATGAAACTCTTCAGATTGCATTCTTGAATCATTCATGTATGGTAACTTTATTGGTATATTATATCCATTTACTCTCCTGAAGGGAAACCCTCCTTGCTGTTAAAGTAACTTCACCTCCACCAGTGAAGTCAGAAGACTCACTGCACTGTCACCATAAATGCTTAATAGCTCAAATGAGATATTTATTCAAAATAACCCAACTCCATGCTGGCACATCTGGACCTTTTAAACTGAATTACAATAGTTAATAAAGCCAACACCAACAATGACTTAGTTCAGACAAGAGGAAAACATTTTTGTGTATAGACATCTCAGGAATAAATTCCTCGTTCATATGACTACAAATGGAATCAATCCAGGTCTTAACTTCAAAAGAAACAACCTCTTGTCATATCAAAGTAACAAAGTTTATATAAGAACATAGTTACTTCCCACTACATGCCATGTTCCTGATTAATATTTAAATACCATCAATATGAAGATCTCTGCTGTGCCTTTCAACACTACTCATTAAAAACATTTTCATTTCAACAGCATCATGAACTGGGACATTGCCCAGGAACTGAACAAAATATCCAAGTTTATTAAATACTTGACTTTCAAACCCAAAGATATTAAACACAATTCTCACCAAGCATCCAGGCACAAATTTTGCTTTAGTAAGAATGTTAGGGTGGAAGCGATAATTTCCCTTTGCTCTGAATTCATTCACAAATAACTTTGTCAGCCTCACCTCTGTCACCCCTAAATTCCTTATCACCCATTTATAGGCTCTGTCCTCTGTTCTGCACAGGAACCTAATGTGGATCATTTTTAATGTCCTCCAGACTCTGCACATCAGATTCCCTGGCTGTACAGGCAGAGAGTTCTCCCGCTGCTCCTTCTTAATCCCAACCTCCACTTTGTCAGAAGGGTCACTCCCCAAAGACAAAAGGGCTCCCATTCTTACATCTTTGTTGTGTTAGCAGGAGAACTGCTTTTTCAGTCAAACAATCAATACTAGTTTCAAATTCTAGGAGAGAAGTACCATAATTTATATAAATATCACCAACCGGGGAAAAAAAAAATCAAGATTCAGACAATAGTTAGGAAATGCCAGTGAGCAACACAAAAACTGGGAGCCTCAACTCACATGCACACAAATCCACCTTTAGTGGCACAGCTCAGCTCCTGAAATGTACAATTACATGATCCTGAAAGCCTAAAAGCCCAAAAGCAAATTCAACAGTATAATCAGAAAGCACCTACACCCTGAGTCTGGCAACATTCTTAATAAAACACAGATAAAAAGCTACACCATCATTCCTGTGCTCCATCTCCATAGTCAACCAAGTACCCACATCTCAATATCTTTGTATCCTCCCTTACCCTAACTGCAGGCTCAGGCACAGAAACCCACTGAAAACTTGCATGTCATTGACACTTCAGCTGTTGAAAGGTGATGAACCACATCCTTAGCACAGCTGGATATCTGAAATCAGCTTGCAAATTCAAGACTATACACCTAAGACAAAAATTAATATTTCAAATATTCATTTGCTAGCAACTTTCTTCATCCTCTATCATATAATTTTAAAATAGACTTGCTTTATGAACTTCAAGCCATGAGCTCCCCTTTGCAAATTGCTAAACCTTGTGTTGAATTCAACATTTTTGCCCTAATTTGCTGTATGTCATCACTTAAAATATGAAAAATAAATTATTATATCACAACACATTTTTGCCTAAGAATGTTCCACAAAGCAGCTGAAGTAGCAAGCAAGCTCTGTGACACTAATGTTGATTAAAGGTGGTATTAAGAAACTAATTAAAAAAAAAGACCCAAAGAGAATCACAGAATACACATAAGCATCTTGACTTTGTATAACCTGGGCTTTAATGGATTTTGACATGACAAAACAGACATCTGGCTGTAGAAATCTGAGATTTCTTTACAAGCTATCCAGAAAATCTTCATGTGGGCCAAAGTTCTGACCCAAACTAAAATTTTGAAAGTGTTCTGCTCCAAAGGAAAAAAGCTTCTAGACTATAATTTCAGATAAATGAATTCTATACCACCATGGGCTTTAGTGCATGTGACCTTAATACAAATTCCCTGCAAAGTATCCACTGAAGACTTGGCTATTTCCTTCCTTCTCTGCACCCCAGACAAAACTGGATTCACACACAGAGTTTGAGCCCAAGCTCACTGTGCAAAATGAGAGATAAAGTGACTTTATGGTAGCTGAGAAGAATGCTAAAAAACTGCTGCCTTATTCTTCCAGAGGTAGTCAGCAGACTTGCAACAGATAACTGATGCTAATGAGACACACTAAATCTTGTACACTTTTAGGGAAAGACAGGCAACAAAGCAGGACTTTTCCTCAGCAGGAAAGAGCTCTCTAATGATTTTTGAAGTATTTATTTGCAATGAAAGGAACCCAGACCGTGCCTCTCCCAGCTGTTGTCTCCATCTGAAGATAAAAATGAGAGGTACAGCTGACTGATGAGATGAATGAAAAGACTTCTCACAAGTGCACAAACTGTTACAGACATCAGCCTTCAGCACAGAACAACTTTCTACTTCAAAACAAGAGGGCAAGTCCTACTATATAAAAATTACAGTATCAACTTCAAAAGTTGCACTAATCTGCATTTTGGAGGCTGACAGAAAGCACAAAAACACAGACCAGAAATACAAAAGTGCTACCAAAAACACTGGTTTATATGACTGAAAAATGGTGTATGACTTCCAGAATGTATTTCCTCATTTTCCAGAATCATAGAACAGTTTGGGTTGAAAGGAACCTTTAAGACCAGCTGGTTCCAACCTGCCTGAAATAGTTTCACCATTTCTGGTCAAGATGAGATCCCATCATCAACAGTCCATCCTGCTGTAAAGGTTATTGATGGCTATTTTGCAAAATGTTTATCTCAGCAAGCACCATCATCACTGCAGGCTGCCAGCACAAATGCAGCAATTGTCCTGAGTTCCCTTGGGCCCCCTTAGCAGCTGAGCACAATCTTCTCATCCCCACCACAGGAGGACATGAGATGCTGCTGTAGGAGAACACCACACCATCAGGCTCCCACTTCCTCACCCATCTCCAGCTGGAAGCCTGTAACTGGTGTGGAATAGGAAAACCATGACCTGCCCTGTGGGGAGCTCCTTTTGGGGGCTTTCCTAGAGACACCCCCAACAAAGCAACTGAAGTGTGCAGGCATCCTGCATAGAAACTTCCTTTAAAACTGTGTCATGCCAATATTATTATACCAAAGTCCTGCACTCTCACAGTGTGGGCACAGCAAACACACCCAGTGAGCTCCCTGACTCCTGGAGAGCCTCCTGAGAAACAAGTAAATTTACAGAAAATTTGCATTTAGAAACAAGTAAATTTACAGAAAAAGCCACAAAGCTCAGCTGAGAGAATCTGTGTCAGATACTCCTCACTGAGCCTGCTGACCTTAGACAAGCAATGTGGCTGCTCATGAGATGGCTCCTCACTTAGGAATCTGCACCACTTGGAGACAGAGTCTCCTTTGGGAACTCACAGAAGTTCTTATCAGTGATCCAAAAGCATCTAATGGAAAAAGAAATTCCTGTAACATAGCTTCATCTTTACTGTACTGATTACTACATACTTCAGTTCAGCAGCAGCTGAAGAGAAGTCTTTTCAAGAGAGTAGAATAATCTCCCACTTAAAATTTGAGTTACATTAAACAATTAAGGCAAGGGAAAGAAAGCATGGAGGTGTGCACCCACTGCCAAAAAAAAATCCCACAGTTTTAGCTCCTAGAGTTTGGAAGACTTTGAAGTTAACAATTTTATAGAGCTCTCAGATGCTCTCAGATGACTGATCCCTTGCTTCCTGCTTCATTGTAGCTGCCTTTCTCAATCAGTTAACTGAAAGGTTCTGCATAACAGAAGTCTCAGAAGAAATAAATATGCAGTCCACCCCTTCCTAGCATCTAGGAAAGCTAACCTAACTGCTGGACAAGCCACAAGAAGAGTCTGAGTGGAATCATCTGCACTCACTAAGACAGCAATGCCTCTTTTCACATCTTGGCTGGATATTTATTAAAACCAATGCAACACTGAAGACAGAAAACATTTGGCCCCAAGGCCAAAAGAAGGCCCTGATAATGAGGTTTCTCCCCAGAAGAATTTCCATTCCTCCTTACTGAACTGCTCCTACTAGCAAATGTAGCATCAGAATAATGAAAAACATGCCTGAACATGATCCCAAGCCCCTTCCAATGAATAATTATAAAGATTCCATCAATGTGCACCTCATAAAGAGACTTTAGTTAATTCCACACTGGAAAACACAGAAATGTGTTATCATCATCTCCTACAGGACTGGGGAAAACACAGTTTTGTGATTCAGGGTTGAAATACTGTCCCTTTTCTGCCTTCAAGACTTCTACAAGGATTTTTATTTTTGGGAGATGAAGAGCGAGGAGAGCTTTCCAAACAAAACAAGCAAGCATATTTTGGCACTATATAATTCTATAATTCCAACTGAACTTGTTTGGTGCTGTTTAAGTAAAATGTCTTATTTTCTCCTAGATACTTCCATGCTTACTTGATTGACTAATTCACCATTCCCCAGGTAATGAAGACAATCCAACAGCTGACTGTTGCTGCTGTCTATTGTTGACCAATTTCAGCCCAACTGTATTTTCTTCCTACTTCAGCTGGAATCAGCAGCTGCTTCCACCATCTTTCATCACTAAGAATGATGGTGATTTTTCTCTACATGTTAACTAAGTAATCCAGTAACAGAAAACTGTTTTCAAGAAAACTATAAATCACTAAATTAAGATACAAAATTAGACTAAAATCTTGGGACAAGAAAATAAAGCAAGAGAGACTTGTTGTGTCCATCACATATTTTGATTTGAGAAAATTGTTTGAATATTTTATAATTTACTTCATCACTATTGGCTGCCATATTCACAAAAAACACCAGAGAATGTGAATAAGCTTCTGGTGGCATGATGCAGAATATGTTTCTATTTACTAAAACAAACTAGAAGGGTATTTATAATACTGTGATACACTTTAATGAGAAATACTGCATGCAACAATATGCTTAGGAACAGGGTTCTGAGCCAGCATGATATGTGGGCAATATGTTATGTGTTATCATTGCCAATAATGTAGAGAATTTATGTTTAAATATCTGAAGATAAGCTGATTTACCTAAAGTCATCACCAGAATCTGCCCAAGACCTGCTGGCTTTAACTTCTACCAAAGAAATTACTCAGAAGCGCTACAGTGAAATGTTTCAATTAAAATGAGGAAGTTGTGGCAGTGGACATCTGAAAGGCACAGGTGACACAGCTTTAAATGATGCTGTAAGTTCCATGTGCATATTCTGTTTACTGGTGGTACAAAAGCAGATATATCATTATCACAGCTGCTACACTTCCTCAAAATGCACCTTTCTTACCAACCTTTTCATTAGACAAGAAATACCACCACAGTTCAGAATCTCAGCAACACAGAACATGAAATGTTGGGGATTGGTTTGAATATCCAAAACATGACTCCTAAATTGGAGGTGTAGCTGAGGGGGGGGGAATGAGATTCATATAGGGATTAACTTGGTGTCACATCTAACAAAGAAAACTTTGACTACTTTGAACTTCAAAGTTGCTTTGCCAAAATAAGCATCACATTAAACAGACAAAACACTACTGAACACAGATTTTAAAAGGCAGCTGCTAACAGAAAATATTCCATTAAAAATACTATCTGCTCCTGAATAAATAGTATCTATTGAGTACACACCAAATGAGACTAGAAATGCTTCACAGGCAGGAAAAAGCCCAACACCACTCTGGTAACTCAGATCATTACCTGGCAGATACTGGGTCAGACTCAATCTGATCTAACACTCCTCTGTGACACAGTGTACATGGCAGCACCTCAGAGCATCTTTCCAAGGAATCAAAATGTCACCATGTCATGATGGGTTCCGATTCAGAAACATTATTTCTCAACAATACTTTCACAGCAATCACTGCATTCTTAAGTTTTACTTCCTGACAGAAAAGTATCTACTACAGTGGCATAAAAGGATAAAAGAGCTTGTTAAAGGAGAAATGGAAAGAGTAACAAAAAAATTGCTGGTGAGTTGGAGACTGCTGCACATTGGAAGGTTTTTATGGGCAAGGTGTTAGAATATGCTGAAGCATCTTTAGAATCAAAATGATAACAATTAAGCACAATGACCAGATTATGTTCTCTCAAAACATTTAAACAAAGTATGGTGAGAATTAGTAAGTGTGATATGAACTGAACACAAAGGCCCTACCTCTGGCTCAAACTCCTTGAGCTGAGGATTACTGGATCCACTACTGGGCATTTATTTTGTTCTACCGGCCAGTGTTAGAGCCAGGGCCGAGGGGTTGATCCTACAGGATCAGGACAGCTGCCACAATCTGCTGTTCCTACACTAAGGAAAACCTTGATAAAACAAGAGTTGCTTCTAGCATGCTCAAGTTAATTTGGGGGCACAGATAATTCTTGACATTTAGCTTCCAAATAATTACAGTGCTTAAGTTAATGATAAAAATAACCTTTCAGATCTTTTCAGAGGTGGGAATGCATTTCAAATTTACGTAAAGCACATATAGGCCAACTAGAAATCTCCAGCTCAGAACGAACACATTGCTCTATTTTAGACACATACACATAGAGTATTGTAAAATAGAAAAAAACCTGAGTGCTTGGCTTGTCCCCTTTGGAAGATCTGTGTCTGCCCAAGCTGAAAAGGTCTCCAATCACTATGCACAATTAGGACAGCAGAATACAGGCCAGATTTAGCCCTCCAAACAAAGAATTTCTAAGCATGTCTTTGATTTTTTTATTTTTTTCCTGTGATTTATCCAACAAGGAAGGTCACTGCAAACCACAGAGCACACATTTTACTGCTTGTTACAGCTTATACAAAACCACAGCTAGCAACTCCAAGCTAAAATATGTGCTATTTTCCTTAACTCACACAGAGCATGCTTGTATAGATATAGCACCAAATTATCAAGTAATCATCACCTGTGTTAGTGGAAAATAGAGCAGCATCCAACTATTACTGAAGTTGTGGGAAAACATTCACCAATTCTAATGTCTTTTGAAGTGTTATTATTTTCATCATCGAAATATCACAGCTTATAAAAACTTTTTAGTATGGGAAGAAAAAGTGTATTGGGAAAAGCTTTAGAAAAAAATGTGCCAGAATCCAACTATTTTGGTAGATACATGCAACACATGGCTAACTTACAAATGAGGGGATCAATTCTCATAAATGTTTATCAACCTAACAGCTACTGACAGAGTAAATTCCATTATGAAGTCATGACATTTATAAAAGAATTAATCCGCTCTGATTTTTGCCTCTGATTTTCTGACAAATTTGCTGTAACATGTACTTATTTATAGGCTTTCAAAGATGAGTGAATTCTTCAATCAATCACAGCCTTTTGTACTCAGCCTTTAGCCTTACAAAAAACTTCACAGGACGTGAGAAAAAGTATCAATAACGGAGTTAATGCTACATATTGCAACATATTAACTTAGACAAGATATTTCTGATTTGAAAACAAATCAGTTGAATTACTAAGCAAGGTACTCAGAAAGGCAGATTCTATGTATGATATCCACACTCCAGGCTTGGCTTTAAAAAAAACCTACAATCCCTTGAGGCTCCACATCCTACTCAGAGTTATAACAATTCTAACATTTAATTAATTACAATCTGAAAGCTGGAAACTTCTCTGCTCCATGGGAGTCAAGTATTTTCATGTGATCAGAAGATCACAGCAGTTTATCGCTCATTAGCTGAGTCGTTATATTTTTAGTGTTCGTGGTTAACACCTCTTATCTGCAAGTAAAATACATTCCCTTAAAATATGAGCAGCCATGAAAAAGTGGCATTAAGATGATTCACCCTGCACTTGGGGTTGTCTCAGAGCACCACCTAGTCATTTCTAATCAAGTGAATACATGAAGAGAAATAAATATAAATCAGTCTTTGTGTAAGGACACACAATTTTAAGATAAAAAGTTCAGTTTTGTCTTCTAGATAAAACGATAATAAGCTCTTTTAACTTTCCTTTCTACATCAAGATAAAGGCCTCTAGTTACCCCTTTTTAATTTTTAAAGAAATAAATATTCCACCACAAACTAAAATTCACACAAGCCAAGGATTCATCTTCAAGGGTTTTCTGTCATTCCAGTAGGATTTCAATATGCACGATTCATGACGAGCCACAGCAAGTAAAACTTTGGCAGCATTTGCAGTTTTGCAAGTCTTTTCTAAAATATATGGTCAGAGCTTGGTAGGGAACATCCTGCACTGTCTCTGTGAGCAGTAAACCATGGACTTGGAACTCACAGACATTTTTCCTCATGGTTACTCCTCCGAAGTCTGAGGGGAGAAAGGGCGGGATGTGCTGCTGTACCTGGGATGGATTTGCCGCTCTGTGCCGGGTCCTCACGCCGGGCAGTGCAGGCACAGCCAATGCTCCAGGGTGCCCCTGCCCAGCCTGCAGTGCTGACCCTGAGCTGCAGTGCCTGGCACTCTGAGCACTGCCTGCCAGCTGAGGAAATGCCTCCTCCACACAGTTATGAGCCCAGGTCCCTGCCTTGCCCAAGAAACCAAAGTATCTCTATTATCAGTGACCTCTAATGGTTTGTGTGGAGCAGGTGTCAGCGTTCTACTCTGTAATTACACAGACTGAAAGTGCACACAATGACTGTGGAGAGACACCCAAATCCTTTGAGTTCACTGATGGCTGATGAGGTTACCTTTCAGTTCATATCACTCAAGATCTAGTTCTCAGAAGAACAGATAAGCTTCCCGCTATTTATCATGGTAAAAATGTACATTATTATGCAAAAACATCAACTTAGAGCTTCCACTACCAGCTTCCTTCCTGTGAAAAGAGAGAAAAAGTGGAAGAAGGAAATGAATAAACAACTATTTGGAAAACAGCCTGAGTACCTGGACCTCTGGCACCTTAATTTGTCCTTCACACTTGCCAGGGACTTACTCTGAGATTACTGGCTAATAATAGGACAGGCCATATATCTCAAACATAACATTCTTCAAACTTCTATATGGGAAACAAGAGTCTGGTACAAAATGCTGTTGTGTTTTGTGGGATAAAATGAACACATTCACTTGCATATTAATATTTTCAAGATTTAAGTAAGATTTCTGTGGGGTTACACTTTTTCTGCCACATTCTGCAAGAATGTTTACACAGCTGGTTGAAAAAATTCATAATCTCTTCTAGAGAATAAATCCTCTTCACATGACAAATATCCATCTGACAAAAAAACCCAAATAATTCTGAACCTGCACAGATCTCAAATCCAAAGAATGAATTACTTACATGTAAACTTTGTTCTTTACTAGCAGTGAAATTTTTGACTAAGAATATTAGAAGTTTTGTACTTGTCTAAAAGTAAATTCAGTGCTATTTCAGTATTTCATGGTTGTGAAATACAACAGTGAAGTATTTCATGGTTTTAGTAGTATTTTACAAAGTCATATATTAAAGAATACAACATTACTATTTATTTTCCATCCTTGGAAGTGTTCAAGGACAGTTGGATGGAGCTTTGAACAACCTGATTTGCTTCCAGGGGCATTGGGACTAGATCATCTTTAAGGTCCCTTCCAACCTAAGCCAAGATTGTGATTCTAATCTTTTCATTGCTAAATGATGAAATGCAGAATTTGAACTAACATTTCTGAAGACAGAATCTTGCAATTCAAAAACAGCTTCAGTGGTACCATTCCCACCAGCTGGACAGCTCCAATTATTTGTGAACACCCAAAACATCACCTTTGCTTTTGCCATGTGCAATTCCTGCTGAATGGGATTTGGCCTGCCTTGGTTTCATTGACAGATCACCTGTTCAAGGAATCACTGAACCTCCCAACTAAATATTGAGGGGGGCTTTTGCCACTGATATAACAAATAGAGGCTTAACATTTGCATTTCCAGATACACATGAAACACCGTATGGAAGCTTACTGTATCTTCTGAGACATCTAACATTAACTCCCCCAAATTTCCTGTCCTACTGCTGTTTACCTAAATGTCACTGCTTTTGCTGTATCACTATGGGAACAGTGGCTGTTCCTTCTGTTCCTATATTGCCACTACCAATCACTTCTTCTTCGCCAAAATTTGCTGCCAAAACACTCTACGTACTCAAATTTAAAATATAGCCTCTAACAACAAAATTCTCCAGAAAGTGTTCACCAGAACATCACCCAAATCATTTCCAGAAAAAGACAAAGTAACTGTTTTAAGAGAACTCCCTAGATATCATTCCAGTGTCTATACAAACCCTAGTCACCATACCTGGATCCCTCACAGCATCAAATTTACTTTTCCTTTCAATAGCCTTTTAAAGCAGAAAGATATTTTATAGGCAGGAAACTAAAATTCTAAAAAGATAAATATCCTGTCCAAGAATATGAAGATGTTCAGGGCAAACTAAAACATTCAACATTCCCTCAAGTTCTTGGCTAAAGTCTTACCTATGTTCTCTTACTTTTTCCCCATGGCAGCAAACTATTTTATTTTCTTAGCCCACATAGTTCAGTGCTCCTTTTAAAGAAAACCAACAGTTCTGTAAGCATGAAAATTAATAAAGCCTGATCCCTTCAGCCTGCCATTGCCTGAGTTTTGGGATAGCAAGTGGCCTGCAGGTGGGGGAAAGAGGGAACACAAGGTTCCTCTCTTCCTGTTCTCAAAAATCATGTAAAAATTACTTGGAAATGTTCTTTATTTGTGTTGAAATCAGATGCTCTCAGAAGCTGAAGCTAAATCAGCAGCCTGTGCATTTTTCATGCACACTGATACACACTCTCAGCCATGCAGTGCTCAGGGACCACACAGACGTGGGAAGCAAGAAATGGACTTTTACTACAGGAGACAAAGTCCTCTACACAAGTCACAAGCCTAACCCGTGCTGACAGGCCAGGTCTGTGCATGCCCAGCCTACCTGGGCTCAATCTGCATTAACTGTGGGTGTTAAGACTGCAAAGCCTCCAGCAAATTCAGGGCAAGGTCTTCTTATGGCATTGGAGTGCAGATGGCACACGTGCCCAGCTTAAGGTGGGCTTGCACCGAGAGCCCCGTGACCACACAGCCACAGAGCTGCAGCACTGGCCTGCAAAACAACATGGCCTTTGCCAGAAACATTTGAGTGACTTTCAGTTCAATGAGATCATTTCATTATATTTAAGAAAAAATCTAAAATATTTTAAGTACCATTCAACCTGGTCCTAGAATGGAGAAAAGCTTTCTGGTCTAAGCTGTGCCTCGAGAACTAGGGCAGCTGAGGCACCTCAGCAGAGGCAGAGCCAGTCACAGACTTTGCACCTGGAACTGCTCATCTCCAGCTTTCAATCAGAGCACAAACTAGGAAGCATCATTTAATACCATGAGACTTGCAGGTACAGTTCAGTTAAACATTGTTCCTTGTTATCACTGAATTTTTCATTTAGTTGTTCTGAAGTCAGTCATGTCAAGAGATCTTGCAACTTCATTTTAATAAGCATACAAGAGGTACATAATTTTGTGGGTTGTTTTCTTACAGATTCTTTTTCTTTGCTATAGCAAGAAATTAATTATGAGATAACAAGTTACTTGAACTCAGAACTACTAGGTCTTCTTGTGATGAAGGTAAGCATATAATTACTTAAATACCATTTCATAATGAATACCTGGTTTATGCCACACATCACTGGTATGTGTTTTAAAGATTTCTGGATGAATACATGAAAAAAATAAGTACTGGCATCATAATAAAGCCAACAGAGTGAAAACTGCGCTAACAAAATGTCTGATAAACATAATACAGCTCTGGGGTATTTGCTCCTCAGTTCCTTGGAAAGACTGCATTTGTCTGATTAGCTGAGCCACAGAAGATGAGGTTTGGCTGGAGGCTGCTGCACTCTGCAGCCACCGTCAGCAACCCAGAAAAGAATAATTGTCAAACTACTGAACCTGATTAGCAAACACTTCTCAAGCTCATATTCTTACACTGGGAAGAGATTTCCTTTGTGCTGAACAAGTGTAAGCAGCTCTGGAGGCTCCTTTGTGCCACTGGATCTCCCACATTTTACTGAAGTGCTGCCTGGTAGTTCAGCACAACATAGATAAGCTGTCAGGTGTGATTAAACTCAGCACATCACCTGCTGTGTATCACATGAGGAAAGGACAACTAAAAACTGGGCAAATGAATCTTCAGGCTGAACTATATCCCTCAAACTAACATATGATGCACCTTAATTATTGGAAAATTCACAACAAAAATAAATTTGAAGACTAAATTCTGAGCTTCTGCAGGTTCTTGGTCTACTGTGATCCCTTCAACTTTACCAACCATCACAGACCATGGCTTGTATTATGTGATTTATCACACCAACAAACAGCAAGATTCAGATCCTTAATAATGGCATCACCCAAAGGTATAACTCTACAGGATTGCAAATTAACAGCTCTCTATCCCCTTGAATAATGATAACTGTGAAAAAAATCATAGCAACAACAGAGTTAGACACCGCCCAAACTTCTAGCCATGCATCTAAACCAAAAATGTACTGGCACAATACCTTTTAATAAATCCATGCAAATCAATCTGCCTATAATTTCACAGTTTAGTCAATCCCTACAAACATTGAAAAGTCAAATTACATATCATGGTCAGCTGTGCTGACTTCATCGAAAATCACTGAATTATGAGCATACTTCTCAAATCTTTCTTTAAAGGTCATTTCAAATGCTGAAGACAAGCACCTACATTTCTGGGAAATACCACATTGTTTAATCGAGGCATTCTTAAAAAAAATAGGAATTCTAAATGCCCTTTTCTTCATAAAAATAACCATGAAAAAATCACAAACAATTGTAAGCAGCTAATTGGTTTTACCAAGTGAATTTTATTCAAGCAGATATGACAGTCTCAATCTCTTCTGAGGCAGGCAGTGTGGAGGAAATACAAAGATATTCATTTTGCAATTCATTAAATGAAAATGTTATCATAAATGATTACGCAGTGACCAAAAAATAATCACTTCCATCCTAATTAATATTCTCCCACTATCACTATATATTCATTTAACCTTTCTTCATGGCCCTATTCTTCCAGATGGCCTTGCAAAAGAAAGGTTTTGGTGCATGACAGAAGGATAAACAAATCTGAGTTCTTGCAAAATGAATGGTAAACCAAATCACACATTCAATTCACCATGACTGAAAACAGTTTGTCATTAAAGCTCACCAGATTAGAAACTGCATTTCAGTTGATTTAACAGCTACATGAATCTTTTGGAGTAGCCAGGGACCAGCTTTCTAAAAGCACCCAGAACTACTCCAGTTCTGCTCAAATTAAGCAAGCAAGTCAGCCTTGACCAGCACTTTCAAAAGCCATGGATCCCAACTCTGTGGTATTTCAAGACACAGCACTCACATAAACCATGTTAAAAACACTGTTCTCAAAACCTAATATACATCTGATGTGAACATCTTTTTAAAAGAAACACCCATACTCTACATAACCTAGAGTTTTAAAAGAGGTTTTATAGAGAAAATCTAAGTACTGTTTCTGGCAATCTGGTTTTGGTGTGGCTTGGATACATGGCAACATGGGAAGCATCTCAATTCTGTGTGTTCATTTTTTGAACAACTTTCAGGGTTTCCTTTAGCATAGTAGCTATTGTCAAGGAATAAAACTAACTAGTATTTTGTTACATTTACATACTCAATATTGGAGTTTACATATGGTTTCCATAAAGTCAGTAAACTAGTTTTAGCACCAAGATTTTTCATGGGTTTTCCAGAGTATTTCAAAATCAACTTTTACTCTGTTCCAACAGTTTGCATATAAATTACAAACTGCTCCCACTCATCTTAAATGTTCAATTTGTATTTCAATTACAGCTATTTTAATACCAAATCTAACCACTTTCCCCACTGACCACTCAACTGAGAGGGTAACTAATATGATTTTTCTGTGTTTTTAAGTGGACAGGTTTACTTTTATTACCACCAGTCTATACTCAAATATTTCACAGGCTTATCTTCATCAAGCAGGGAGTAAGGGAAAAGAAGAGTGGAGAATCACTGCTCTCCACAGCATAAAGCAACCAAAAAAAAAATCTTCTCTACCAGTGCAGCACTCTTCTGTTTGGGAGAGTGACTTCAGGCTATAATAGAAAAAGAACTCTTCCTGGTGTGCTCTCTCCCCAGGCAGTTTGCCAGTAGTGCACTACCAGCAAATCTCTTTAAGGAGAGACAAGCCCTTAGCAGGATTTCCCCACAGGAACAAGCTTGCAACTTTGAAAATGGAAAAAACATTTCCTTTCAAATGGGAATGATAAAGTACATCTTTTTGTAAGGCCTGGTCTGGGCAACTGAGAAGCTCTCTATCATATTTTTTTTAAAAAACCAAAAAACAGTTTTGTAGTGTCATTAACTGCAATCTGTAACACAAAACTGCAGCTCTTCACTTACCCCTGTGCTCCAAACAGACATTTTATGGTCCAGCTACTTCAGCACAGATTAAGTTGTACTGAGACACACAAAATAAACTAAAGAGGAATAGCGACTTTACTATGTTATTCCCAAACCTTTACAAACCCAAACCAGTTGGAAATTGCCAATCATCCTGGTCATATCTTTGGGAAGCTCCCTCTTCCTAAACCAGAGTGTGAAATAAAATTTGTTTGATTCACAACTAGAGATGGGCTTGACACATGCAATTACATTCACCAGAAAAACTCAAGAGCTATTTCATATTACTGGGGTATTGCAGCACAGACAGCATAGGCTCAGGCAAGACAAAGTGGGACTAAAACAGCAAAAACTCAGAATTCTCATCTGTTTTGCAGAGGTGTGCATTACAACCCAAAGGAACAAAAAAAGTGTTTCTAAATTTGAAGTCTGCACTGAAAAAATCAAAGTAATCCGTAATAATTAGCTAATGCATGTTAGTGAAGTTTGGGGCTGACAGCAATATTAAACAAAAAATTGGAACTTGAATAGGAAGATAGGGCTGAGTACTACATTACAATATTTTTTAATAATCCCCTTTCAGAAATGTCATCTTCTAAGAAATTCTTGCAAATGTGCAAAGATTAATTACTGATGCATTCTGTCTTACCTAATAACCATCAAATAACTTTATTATTAATTTTTCAGAAAGATAAGGCATGTTGTTCTTCCAGTTAAATAGTTATCTCATGGGTTTTTAAATGAGAAAATACATGTCAGGGTATCAATGTACATGGAAAACAGCAAAAACAATTATCAAAACTATCCCTCAGAAAATTTGCATAAACACAAAAAAAAAATCAATCCAAGCCCGTGTGGGGATTTTTTTCAAAACTGAACTACTCGCTTTCTCACAGATTCCTCCTGTTCATACACAGACAGATAAATACATTTCACTGACTTGAATCAATGCACAATGTAAGATTCCTGTGGTGTATCAGCTACAATTAGATCTTTTTCAGATTAAACTTAATGATATTCTCTCTTACAACTTCATCTGGTATCTTTAGTATGGGTAGCTTGGCTAAATATACACAAGTCATTATAAGGTCTCCACCATGTTTTCCCAAGCAAAGTGAAGTATTTTCAGTAGAGTCCAAATTATCTTGTATCTTTCCTGAAAAGTTTACTTGGGTGACTTTTCTGCCAGCCAGTAGAGACATTAGGAGAGAGCATTAGCTAAGAATCCAAAGATAAAAAAATATCAGAAATACAGTATCAAAAAGTTATTTAGATTGGAAGATTTTCTAAGTGAGTGGAAAGAGAGCCAGACCTCAAAGACCCTTGAGCTGAAAAACATGGCAAAGGCCATAGATAAACATAGAAATCCTTCTAAGATACAACACTGAACACTTAGCAATTAAACAAAAATCTTTAGAATTATTCACTAAATGTGGTTAAAGCTTCTAGAATTCTACAACAATATTTTCAGATAATCTCCATATGGAGGACAACTGGCTGCAAGGTAAAAGCCAACCACCTTTTCAATGGATGGATTAATTAGTCATGTGGCCTTGGAACTGAATGAGTCATCGAGTTCCTAATGAGATAAGGACAGGAAGCCTGACACCTCTAAGTCAAGAGTTCAGCCGGTTCTCCTCAGAGCACTCTCCTGCTGTGCCCCAGATTGAAGGCACAACACTGGCTTTCCTCCTGCTGAAGGGGCTCAGAGAGCCACGTAAAGCTACTTACAAAGGAAATCTTTGCCTGAAAGTAGGACACAAACATTACCTTCCTGTAGCAGAGTCCCCCACGATGGCTCTCCCAGTGCCACAGCCTGGGATAAAGAGGAGGCATCCAGGACCATCAGCACCTGACCTGCTCTGCAAGCACAGGCTGCAGAGACAACCTTTAGCACACAGCCTCCCTCTGAGAGGGTTCCCCACTGGCAGAGGCACTCAAACAAGGCTAAGGAATCCTGTTATTAGGGGCACAGAGACTTTCATTAACTTTAGGGGCCCTTTGTGCACTAGAGGCAAGCTCTTTTCTCATGGGACTTTGCCAATTTGCTGTAATTTATACAGCTGGGTTTCCCACCCCCTGACTCTGCTGCCAGTCTCCTCTCAAGGAGAACAGTGTCACCACTGCAAACCTTGGGGTTCTAGTCACAAGAGATGCAGAGCAACCAAAGGTTCAGCTCAAGCTTCAGGGCTGTCGTTTTCAGCAGCTCTGGATGGATGGATGCCTTCTTATTGTTCATATTTACTTATTAAAAAGAAGGAAAGAGAAAGAAAAACCAACAACGTCTTGACCATGGCCAAAATCCAGATTTGTGTTGTGCTGGTCTGCCTGCACAGGATAAAGAAAGAAGCCCAGTGCAAGTTGGGGCAACGGGAAGGGAGCAGGAGGCAAAGACCGAACAGAACATGGGACAGTGGGATGATACCAGGAAGACAAACTGAGGGGAGAAGGAGATAGAGAAAAGCATGCTGCACAAGAGGACAAACAGAAGAGAAAACACAGAGGGAAGCCAGAGGGTAGAGGCAGAAGATAACAAGAAAGCAATGAGTGGGAAGTTGAAGACAGAAGACATGGAGAGAAATAACATACCACAGATGAGAAAAAAAGGGAAAAGAGAGAAACTGGAAAAAGATATAGACAGGAAGCCCTTTCTGCTAGAAACTGCTTCTTATCAAGCTCAGACAAGAGGCACTTCCAAAAAGGAGAGCTCAATCAAGCATAGAAAGTTCAGATCACCTGAAACTTCTGAAGGCAGATGAAAGGAAGTACCTTAAAATATGAAGCAGTGAGCTAATCAGGATTTCATCCCAAAGTGCATTGCCTCTGCTCTAACAGAAAACTTCCCAGTTCAATAATAGTTTCACCCATCTACATGGAGAACAGGGCCCACTTGTGTCAGTACATTCAATGATCAGGGACTCATCATTTATTAAGTAGAATTCAGGCTTAAGTTCAGTAACTGTAGTGCAGTCTATGCAATACACACACCATGAGAGAACTACTCCAGCCATAATACAGAAGAGAAGATCCCTTCCTCCTGCCTCTCCTGGCACACATCAAAGACACATCAAGGTGTTTTAGACAAAGGGTTAGACAAGATTTCCCTTAGAACACAGGACTGTAACACTTGGCAAGTGGTCAAGCACAGTCCAGTCTGGATTCAGCTCTGCACTCCTGCCTTGTTGGAATGCAGTGTTTTGTATCACTCACTGCTAACACCTCTTTCCTGAGAGAGGGTAGATATGACCACGAATCCACTGAGTAAGGAGGTAACTGCAGTGCACCCTTGATCCCAGAGACTGGCAAAAAGGCAAAACAGAACCAAGAGCCTGGGCATTCAGAACACAAGACATACAAAAAACTAATAATGAAAGGGACTCCTATCCTACAACATCATTGCTTATTATCACCATCTGCTTAATTCAGTCACCAATATTCTGAAAGAATCTTTTCTTGCTTCCCTAAATTACCATAAATATCACATAGCATGCTGCTGGCTCTATCACAAAAACACCAGTAATCACAACTTGCACATCAAAGACAAGTGACCAACACAAACACATCAAACCATCCCTGCACCATCAGTTTTCTATAAATAGTCTACTCTTCCAAAAGGAAGGGAATGGAACCCTCTCACAGACCTTTATCTTAAGGTATTTAGGATTAAAGATAGACTCATTTCCAAGAATAAATGACACCCAAGATACAGCCTACTTTTAAACTATACATAAGTATGCACACATTTGATTTACTGTTTCTCTTAAGACACACATACCTGTTTCTTAAAGTGTTTTATTTTTAGTTATTTTCTCATAAAATTTATTTTGTCATTACTACTGCAACATAAAACTGACTTTGTGTTGGTCACATACCACACATGGGAGCATTAGTGAGAAAGGAAGAGCAGGGCTCGCTCTCAACCAGAGGTTGGGGGGCTGACAAAGGGTCAGTGTTTCACTGCCTCAGTCACAAGCAAAGAGACTCAGAAACTCCCAGGTTTCTCTTACAAGTCTTGGAAACTCCATCATACAAACTCTGCTTTCTAACATCCCACCAGAGAGAGGAGTGAATACCTGCTCTGCACACACATCCTTGCATTGAGGCTGCCACTGCAAACTTCCCAAGTCAAAGGATGAATTCTTGGACTGCTCCAATTCTCACATAAGTACCTCCTCATGAGCCCAACCAAAATGGAAAAGTTTACACTTCTAGCTCCCACTTACTATTGTTCTACTGGTTCATGCTTTCATACCATTGCTTCCTCGTTCTGAGGCTGATTACAAATTATGTCTATTTTGTATTCACGGAAAAACCTCACATGTATAAATACTTGATTTTTCTGTTTACAAATCTTTTTAAAAAGACCCAGTTCAGCTAACTGATGGAAAGCAATTCATCTGTTCAATTCACTGAAGCAGCATTGAGAGAGCCAAGCTACATATAATATCCATATGCAAACTACAATTTATGAAGCTGAACTCAAAGCCAGAGTAGTCTCCTAGCAAGACCAGAGTGCAGGGCTCAGGTCAGACATCCACATCCACATGCAAGGAGCTAAAACCCTGCCAAACCTGTAAGGTTCAATGGAGATTAAGATTTGGTCTGTTCACAAACCAGAACAAAGATCTGAATATTATTAACATATATAGAATAATCCCATTTCCCACTGTAAGACAGAGCCCTCTCTCCAGCACCTCCTGACACACCTCGAGCAGCAGGATCACAGGACCCAGCAGGTTCCCAAGCAAGCCTCAAGATTTCTAACTCTCTCTGCTACTATATTCCCTCAAAGTGCACTTGAACCCACACTAACAAAGAAAAATTGAGTGAAATACCAGAGGAGAGACATGAACCCAGACCACTGGCTAACATATTTCCTGATAGAGAACCTCAGTCATAAGAAAAGCCAATGCTGCTCATTCCAGAGCTATTTATTTTATTAGACTGAATACACAGGATGTGTCTGTGTGCTCCCACATTGAGATTAAATCTGTCCCAGCAGCTCAAAGTACATTGTCAGTATAAATTCTGTTCTTTGAGCAAACTTAGTGGAATGACTCAACTTCAGGATAAACAGAATGCAAATTTAAATGAGAATTTGATATCATTTAAATGGCCAAGTAAGCACACATAATTATGTATACACATAATTAGGGGGGTTTAAGAACCCTTCTACTTAAAATAGATAAGGATTAAGAATCTCTTACTAAAAGAAAAGAAAATACACAAATTATTATTCCTTAGACTAACCTGGCCACATTAGATAAAACAGGAAAAATCATCAAGGATGAAAATGTCCATTTTCTTTCCAAATAGTAGCACATTGTAGAATTGAAACTGGGTCAGAAACACCAGACAATAACCTAAACATACTAATGCTAGAAACATTTTTCAAAATGATTAGCCTCTGACACAAGTAACTACTTTACCTTTTCATGCAATGCTTTCTGAAATTAGTTATTAGCAGATCTAGGGTGGATTGACAGCTGTGGAGATCTGTGCCCTGAGTTTCTCAGGGGGAAAAAAGAAACTCTGTTGGTTGGCTGGATACACAGCTGCATAACTCATTCTTTACATTGACCTGAACTATTCTGCCTTTCATCAGCAATTTTTATTGTCCATATTTACCTAATTGCAATTTAAAAAATTTAAATGGGTCATCTGCACAAAATAATTACTTTTAGGAAAATAAACATATACACACCACAAATTATGCAAACAGGTTCACAAAATAGAAGACCTCATATCAACCCTAATTTTCCAGGTAAATTAATCTAAAATTATCTACTTATTGGTATCCAGTTATTTATTTCATGAACCTTCTCTCCCATCCAAAGGGTCACATACAGACTATGAGTGCACAAGACCACTCAACTCCACTATTTCAAGATGAAGTTTAATATAAATAAAATCATTGCAATGTAATTCAATATTACTCTTGAGTGATGGCCTTTGTAAGTTTTGGAGAATTAAAATAAAATCAGTTGCCATTTTATCTTTTCAAACACAACCCTAGTATACTATTTTCAGTCAAAGAAATACATCTCTGCACACCACTTGCTGCAGGACCATCCCTTCTTTGAAAGATCATTTATATCAGCAGTGACTGCTTTGAAAATTCACATTGATGTTCCTATCACTTTAAAATGTATTAATGCAAAATTTCCCACCATCTTCTCATTAAAAGTTAAATATCCAGTAAAATAAGCAGCCATATAACATCATTCAAAACTGTTAACAGATTAGACAAGTACACCAGGAAAGGCAATAACCCTTCAAATCTGAAACAAGTGTCAGAAACAGTAACAGCCAGTAAATATATGTAACCAACATAAGCAATAGAAACACAAAGTTTTTATGCCACACAAGTATATGGACACCCGCAGCATAATATTAGTGCACATTTCTCTCCAAAGAATTTTACTGATTAAAAAAACTCATTTTGAACATGTGACAAAGTAACACTTAATACTGGGAAAAGAAAACCCACAAAGCAATTCCATAAACAGTTTGTGGTACCACTATATACCAATTTATTTTACTGAAATTACCTATGTTTGGTGCAGCCTCAAATACTAACAGTTAACCACGTTAAAAGGATAAGAAACAAATAAAACAAAAATTCCAGAGTACTTACCAAATTATGATTAGTTGAATTAGAATCATCTTCTGGGAATGGGATGTAAACAGCTAAGGCCACACAATTGGCAAAAATAGACAGTAGTATAAATATGTCAAATGGTCTGGAAAATCTTGTTAAGGAACTCATGACTTATGAGTATCTACAAACTTTAAAGTCTAATTCTCCTTTCAGCATCAACAATGGTAAAACAAACCTTTACTCTAAGGCAATCTTTTGACTGATAACTCTGACAAACACTCCATCACCTTTAGTTATAGCACTATATATACCATATTATTTTCCATCACAATGATCCTTCAACGTCCTCTTCTTTTTGAAAAGAGTGAAAACTATTACTCATGCTGTCATACAGCACTTTATATCAAATTCCAAAGATGAATATAATTATCCACTCTTAAATTAACATGTGGGTCATCGTAATGGGCAAGGAATAATCATGGGGTTGGTTCTGTCCTCATATACTTACCCAGGTCTCACTAACACACATTTGTCCAAAGGAGGAAAATCATTGGAAATACAGTTCATAGCAGGATATGAGAAAGGCTCCCAGAAAACCACAACTATTCTCTTGTAGAAGAGCTGGAAAGATGTACAGTGGGCACAGGAAAATTCTGAGCCCCTCCATGGCTGAGAGTTGCATTCCTGAATGCTGCCTTTGGCCAGGACAGATGAAAGCTTAGGTGAGTTGAGTAGAAAATAGAATATCAAGGCTGGCTTGGCAGCCACACAAAGAGAGGCTACAGACTTTCACACTTCCAACAGCATGGACTGCAGCTCTGCTTTTTATACTAGAGCTGGATGACAGCAGTGGGAACCTGGAGATACCTTCTGTCTTCCAGAAAAAAACTTCTTCCTTTGCTTAAAATTCATGCATATGAACCTCATCCTCCAGTTCATCGCTGATTTTCCTTTCTCCAAGGTATTCTGGTATTCTCCATGACTAGAAACATGGAGGTACCCAGATGAACCTATCTGTGGAAGTTTGGAAAAGAAGTACTTTGGACCTCAGCTATGATTTTTGGCATCCTTTCCCATATTTGACGGGCAACTTCTGGATATGTTTCGGTAAGAGTCCCATAAAAGACTGGGCTAAGAGTGCTGAATATATTCAAAAGCATAATTTTGCCAGTTTAAAAAGTTCCCTGAGAAAAAAAGAAAAAAGTCCTACAAAGCCCATACATCCTATGTGTTAAATTTTGTTTGCTGTTATATTAAAAGTTTGTCACCTTGAGGGCCACATTTATGTCTACAAAGCATATGGACATCAACAGCTGCTACACTGTGTACAAAATAAAGTTACAACAGCATTTTCCAGACTGGAATGAGCAATTGATACCATCACAAGACTGACAACCTTGTTTTATGATGTGGAGCTGCTGGGACAAATTCTCGCTGAGTTATTCTACTCTAGATCCATAGTAATTTCATTTACCTGACCTTAGCCAAGGAGAGGCCAATTTACTGAAATTAGTTGGACTTCTACCAGTTTAAATGAAAGAAGCCATTTCACTATCTTTAATTTGCAATTGAATTTTGTACAAAGAACTGAGAAACACCAACCCTATAAATGAGTAACAGCTCTTATTGCCAGGTTGGCTGTTCTGTTTATAGTAACAAATTGAGTTTTACCTCAGTAATCTACTGTCCTGAACAGCTGTTTCCCATTACAGGGATGTTGCCATGGCTAATAGGCTAACATTTTTCTCCTTGTACCTCAGCAAAACTATTTTCTATTTCAAGCCTTTTCCTGGTAATTAAATAATATACCAAACCAACATGCTATCAGTTCTGCCAGAGAAATACACATATTTCCACATCACAAGCAGTGAACTAAAGGAAAAGCCCCCCTTCCCATCACACAGGTCATCATGAACACAAGCCAGCATTTCTGATCTCCCATCTAGATGTACATGCTTCCAAATATGTTTGGTGGTAGATACAAGTCACAATAATCTTCTGAGCTTTTACATTTCAGACACTTGTGTATACTTAGAACATTTCTTTGGCTCAAGTAAAAATTTTCCCTACTTTTAGTACCGTGAAAAACGATCTTGTTAAAAAGATTTCTACATCTGACTCATTTGCCCTAATGGCAATACCCCAAATTGCAATATGGAAGATAAAGGTTTGACATCTTTGATCACTTCCCTAACACTAGATGGCTAAATCATTCCATTCTTCTTTATTTGGAAAGGCAAAAAATGCAATGCAGAGATTTGCTGGAATATAATGTAAGAAAATGTTCCCCCAACTTCTCCCAGAAAAAGAGGAACAGCTACGAGCTCTCCTATGACTTTGAGCTACCTACTTCAGTAAATGATATTCTGTGTCAATATGACACAAGAGACCATCTTTAACAGCAACTGAAGCCAAATGAACTGCCATTGACATTAATGGCAGTTATCCACATATACAAGTGTTGTAAGTTGTGATGCTCGAAGAGATCCTGTAAAATAACCCCCTTGATACAATCAGAAAATGAAAGAAAATCGTTTTAAAACCCAAACTGCAACAAAGGATACTTCCATTCTACTAGACTAATGCAGGCTCTTCGTATTGGATTGTTGAGGGATAAACAGAAAAGGGCACGGGGAGGCCGACTGTTGGACGTATTACCCTGTTTTTTGCTCTTGGCATATTGCTGGCGTTTTCTTTGGGACAGAGATCCTACAGGCTGGGCTGTGGTGGTACTCATGTTTTGGGCAGCCTTTGCTTGTCTAGCAGCATCGATTGCAGCTTGCCAAGATAGAACAGTTTGCTTGGATGGTGCTGAACTGTTTGACTGAATAGCTGGTCCGTCACCAGGGAGAGGAATCCTGGTGCTACTTGCATAGTTCACCTCTGTGGGACGAAAGAAAAAAGTACAGGGTTATAATTTTTTTACACCAAAATGGGTCCTAATCCAAAAAGATTGCTTTAAGACCTCATGGCAGTGTGATGTTTCCATTACATATATAGATATATATGCATACATTTGTGCTGTGGTATATGCAACTGAACAGTAGAAAATATGCTCAGGAATCAGCCTTATAACTTCAGATTGATGTAAGTATTGAGACACAAACACTTCACATTTTGATTCTTCCACTTACAATGTCTTTTTCTAACTGGATGGAAGCCTTCCTGTCCTCATGTTTATTCAGTAAAACGTTCCTACCCTTAAGATCAAGTTTGCTGTAGCACCTTAGCATTTACTACTCTCTCAATTTATTTTGGTCAAAAGAGTAATTGTTCAAAATTCTTACGCATTGTTCAATTAAGAATAAGCAGCAAGGTAGAGGGGGAGGTCCTGTAAGCAAGTTAATCTTGCCCTGCTTTGCATTCCCAAAGAAAAATGCGTGGATGCCTCCCACAAGCGAAGATCCAATGTTGTCTGCGATAAACACGTTCGTAAAGCTCTGCTGTCTTTCGCGCTAGGAACCACAACCATGAACCCACTGCAAAAGGAGAAGCTTGGGTTCTCTAAAAGGATGCTGCTTGGTATTGCTTTTTCACGAGAATTTAAAAAATAAACTGCGCCTTCCAAATAATAATCGAGTCCTCTTTATGCAGATGACAGCAAAGAGGCAAAACACCACCTCCTCGCAAGGATCCTTCCTCGCGAGCTCTTTGACTAGCGCAACAGTCTACTCCTACATGCACCTGTAGGAAGGAGAGGCTCCTGAGTGCGATTCAAAACTTGATGCCTGGGTGGGGAAAAAAATGGAGGAACGGCACAATATACGTGCTGGGAATTCGGGCTGGCAAGCGAGATGACGGTGAAACGGATCTACCCGGGCAGGGGAGGAAAAATCTCTCCCCGTCAAGCAGCGGAGAGGCAGGGAAAGCACAGCCCTCCTGCTCCAGACGGGGGGCACAGACCACGGGAGCGCCGCGAACGCGCCTGGACGCGGACGAGGCCGGCGCCGGCCCCCGCTCCGGGGGCGCGGGAGCCCTAAGATGGCTCCCCGGGATGGCGGCGGGGAGTGGGGG
>VZRX01010085.1:270-30359 GCA_013398075.1 Notiomystis cincta
TTTTTAAGAGAGAGCTTTTGTAATTTAATTTATCTGGGTTAAGCCTGCAGAAAAAAAATAATCCAAACAAATACTGTGTGTGCATCTGTGTATGTATGTGTGTAATGCCTAGGAAATCTCCTGTGTTATCTGTCTGTGTAACATTTTACCTTCCACTAGACAAATATATTTTTAAACAGTCTGGAATCAAAACAACATTCTCAGCATTCAAGACATTCTGTCATCGCTGCCCATTTGTTGCCCTCTAGGTTTCTCTCAGCTGGCAAATTTCCCATTTAAGGAATTATCAGATTCATCTGCTTAGACAAGGCTGCAAAATAGAATGAAAAGCTGGATTATTCTAGAGAACTCATATTTTTCTTTCAGGGCAGAAAACCCAGTGCATGAGAGCTGAACATTAACAGCAAATGGAACCAATCTTTCAGACTTCACAGTTCTACCCCACCATACTCTGTGAAATCTAATTTTAATTAAGATGCTACAATATTTATCCTTTACTTCTTTAAATATGTTTGGTGCCACTTACTTATTACATTAACCTGTTTTGAAGCCTTAAATATTATGCTCATGTATGTATGTTTGTTTTTAAACTGTAGTTCTAGTAAGCCTCTAGTGCATCCTGCTGCTTCTATGCAATTTGTTATAAAGAATTACCAATCACTTTGCTACCATTTTCCCTCCAGCATATTTTTGCAGGGTGAAAGTGTAAAAAAAAAAGGGAGAAATAGAAAAATCAATAAATTGACAGCTTTCCATAGCAAGATGGCTCAGGATTTACTTGAGTGATGGAGCAGCTTTCACGACAGAGGCTGTACTGCAAAACCATGCTTGTGTTTCTGGGCCCGCTGCAGTGCCAGGATTTCGGGAGGGATTTGCCATGGTTCTTAGTGCTGACAAACTAAAACTCCACACAACCCTTTTGTACCGACCTGTGAAATGCTACTCTTTGCCCCCTAGGTAGAAAGAAAACTGTGGTAAGATCTGGAGAAATAACTCAACACCAGCCTTGCTTACTACCCAGTTGGTTTTGTTTTCTTGCCACAGATGAATGAACTAACAAAAACCCCACCAAATTCAGGGAAAGGTTTCATGTGCTAAGTGCACACACAGGCATAGGTGCACCAAGTTAAACAGAAGATGAACATTAGGGAAATTCTAAGTGGTTCTAAAGTAATTAACATTCCTGCAAACTCATTACAGAGCCAGAGCTGCTTTATGGAGACTACTGCCACTCAGTATTGACACTAAACCACTATCTTATCATGTTCGCCCAAGTAAAAGTCTATTTCGAGGTGTTATATTATTTTAGCACAGTGATTAATCAATTTCTTTTTAGAGCATCCTCTGAGAGCTTAAAAATTCATGATTCACATTATTAGTATTCTGTACAGCTTTCTGTAATCTTTGAGTGGTATGATTAAATTTATCTGTGGTTGCTAATGGTCACAATAAGTCACCATTGCACACACCCCCAATGGGTGTCCTTAAAACATGCTGTGGATCCCAAACAAAGAGGACTGCAAATGACAAATCCCTTCTCTTTATTCTCACAGGCCAGCCTGAATACACTGTTTGTGCAAAAGGCAGACAGGATGGACTTGTGATGTAATACTGCAAATGGAACAAATAAAACATTATATTTATCACATTTTAAGGCTGGAAATTAGTCCATAAACTCAACTGGGTTCACATCCTCCTGACTCACATTTTACAAGATAAAAACTCATCTAAGCTTTGATGCTATGACATAAAGAATACCCCAAAGCATGATGAACTTAAAAAATGTTCCAGTTCATCAGTAAATTGAGAAGATTTTATACTAGGCTTGAAGAGTCTGGATACTGCCTTATTTACTTAGACTGCATGTTCTAGTGATCCAGGCTTGGTCATCAAAAGATAGTGAGAACTAAGCTTTGCCATTCTGGGCATAAAATGTTAAAAATTTATCAAAGAAATCAAAGTGACTGTCTAATAAGACTGAATCCCTGATCCATAGAAATTGCCAGATACACAGACCTACAAATACATTTTGGGTTTACTGAATGTAGCAAGATACAACAGCACATAGTCTGATTAAAAGCCAATAAGCACCGAGACATCCAAAATGACAATTCTTTCTAAAACCTGATGTCATGAAACAAATAATTGTGAGATACACTGTAACATAAAAAACCTAAAACAAGCAGAGCAACATATCAACCTATGTATCATTAAATAATACTGAGGTTCTAGCAATATACACCATGGTCGATATCTTGAGTAGCTTCTCTGTTGTGTGCATTGCAATGAATGCTCTGGAAGAACTAAGTTCTCCATTACCCAAAAGTTAAATGATCTGTTGTTTGTCCTTTATTATTTTTGTAGAGCTGTATTACTTTTGCAGAGCTGTTCAGAACTATGTAACTCTGTTCCAAAGAAGGCACTGGTGTGACTTTTCAGAAACATTAAAAATAAACCATCATAAAAATAGCACTGCATCGACTGTGACCCCAAAAATGTACTCTAGGCTGTCACTACCATTAAAGGCGATGAATCTCTTCTAATTAACGGGTGATCAGTTTTTTGGGTACAGGCATTCCTCCACCAATGCATTTCACTTCCTTCCTGTGAAAAGGGTGCTTAAACATTATCATCAGATGACAATGCAGACCCACCACAGGGCTAGTGAAGGGGCACTTTATTAGGAGTCTGCTGACAGATGCAACCATTCTGCCAAATTCTGTAAAGCGAAGCATGCCATTAATTTCAATATTTATTACTTTCCATGAAAGATAAGTGACTCAATATTGGGAAGGGCTTTACAAGGCCAGTATTTCATCTCTGTCCAATGCCTTTTTGCTTTGTGATGTGTCTGCCTATTATGAGACTAACTTATTACAAAGAACAAATTAAATAGCAAGACATGACAAGCAGTGCATTTGTATGCAATTTGCTTACCACCTGAGGCATGCCAACGGCTCAAGGCCAAAGGCTGAGCAGCCACAGACATTCAATAAATGCAATAATAATCAAACTGAATGCACAGCACTGGGAGGCTTATTTCTACTACAATATGGAATTTAGACATAGGACCATGTGTGTCTGTGCACTTAGTGGCTGTTATTAAAGAAATTATACCATTGAGAAACTTTTTCTAACCGTTGTTCTGAAAATACTACCCAGTATGAATGAAATGTAGAGATCTATACACATTGTTCTACAACCAGACAATGCTTGTGAAATGATGAAATTACACTGTAGGTCCAGTATCAGTTTAAAAATATCCATGCAGACCATATATATCCATTTATGCATGTATAAATATCAAAGGACTTGATAGCACAGGGCAGAGCAGAAAATCAGCCACTCTAGAGATTTAGCAACCAGTCTGCGCTATCCTGATCATGTACCAATTAATTAAGGTCTAGCTGTGGAAGCAACAAAGAATTAATTTAAAATAATTTATTTTTTCTAACAGCACTGCCTCATCTCATTCTGAAGAGACTGTGCACAGACATGGGCTGTGCTACTGGAACACTGTTTATTTCGCTGCTCCAGCTTTAATGAGTAAAACAATGACATTATTTAGGTTCCTGATCCATTCGCCAGTCACAGTAAAGTTCATCTCTTAAACAAACAGTGAGGCAAGCTGGCTTTAATTTGTACTCACATACCAACCATTGATTTTTCCCATAAACTCAGTCTCTTTTCGCTCTGCCTTGTGACTACACAGTCTGATCCGATTTAACCCTGCTGCTGAGAGCTGCCTTCCATCTACATTCCTAAAACCGCCAAAGAATTAACAGAATGGAGAATAAAAGATGTGAAGATCTACTAATGAGGTGTAAAGACTGGGCAGTAAACTGTTTTACAAGAAAGCACAGCACTTGTTTCCTTCTGACATCTTCATTCTGCTCTGATGAATCTTAATCTGTAAGGAGGAACTATTTTTAAAATGAAGATAGTAACAATAATAATAACAACAATAATTTTAAAACCTGAGAACAAGCAACTGGATCCTCCTTTCCTGTCTTTTCTACCCTACTTCTCCCAAACAAGGGAAAAAAAATCTATCCATAACTGAAAACTGAATATGAACACAAGTAAACCCCAAACCATTTAAACATCAGCACACTGGTGGGTTTTGTGTTCATCAGCAATGAATAATATCACATCTAAGTTCTTGTGTGTTAAAGACAGAAGCATACTGCTCTGGGACAGGCTGCCATTGCTCCCAATGCTGAACTACAAAATGTTATTAAAAATCCAAACAAGGCTATTGTTACTTTCTGATTTAAGAAATTATATCCTATTAAGATGTTTCTTATAGTTCTGTCCTGACAAACTGTTACTCACAATCTCATATCAGAAGATGTGTTATTTATGTTCCAATTTACAGGTCTTATGAAGCATTTTAAATAATATGTATTGAATACAACAGTGCTCTTAATTTTTCTATGTCTTGTTCCAAGTTTGAAAAAGATTCCATCAAATCCTTCTTTTGAACCCAGCCCAAACCCAAAACCATACAAACATGCAAGTATTTCCACAATAAATTTGCACATTGAAGCTATTCATGAGAACTGGGGCTTTTCACAAATGTGAAATCTTCGTGTACATGTAGAGGTGATAGATCTATAAAAAAATAACCAGAAAAATGCTCTTGCACGTCTTCCTTTTTGAAAACCTGACTTTAGGAATATTGTGCCTCTGGTAAAATGGTGTTCTTTTCATGTGAGCACAATCACTTGGCATTGTGCCAAAGAACACGCTCAAAGTTTGGAGTTATCTTGAGGACAAGACACAACATTCTCTGGATATTCAGTTTTAGATTTCTATGGATTTCCTTCTAGCCAGGAGGACAGAATTGCTGTGTTATTACTGAACAATTAATATATGTTGGAGATGAAGTACCAATGACTTATGTTACAGCTGCTGCTGCTGCTGTGCTGTCTTCCACTTTATTGTAGCTGAATAATTAAACAGCCTTTAGTCCTTGTGACAGTCCTAGACTCAGCATGGCTGTTAATCAATATCACATAAAAGGGAATTAGGCTTAGGCAACTGTTGCACAAGGCAGGATGGATAAGACAAGATGGAGAGAGATCTCCTCTTTCACACAGAAGACTAATTTTCTGTATTTTACTACACGCCCTACACCAAATGTGCACACAGACTTGAGAACAGACATATACAGATATGGAGGAATCCAAATTAATCTCTGAGATTTGTTACACCATAGTGGCAATCAACAGTCACTTCTTCCAGTCTTTCCTAAATTCCCTTCTTCACGTTTTTGAGATTGAAAAAAACTCTCAGCACCAGCATATTTAAAGTACTCAGTTTATAGGGAGAATTTGACCACATGGAACCAGTTCTGAGAATTCTACCATATGATTGCAAACAGGAAAAATAAACAAAAGGTATTTAATAAACACTATCTCAGTTCAGCTCAGTGCAAAATATTTAGGAAGACTTATGTTTCCAACAGTTTGAGGAACTTTTCTACAATCTCTAAAAACTGTCCAGAAGTTACATATTTTTTTCATTATGTTCTTGCTCTGCAATGAACCAATAAATTATTAAGATCAACCTTAGGCTGAGAGTACCAACAAAAAAAAGATTCACATGAAGGGGTGCAAATTTTCCTCACACTGCCCTGCATGACACTCACCTCTTCCCAGAGAAAATGTGATACAGTTCCCAAGTCTCTTCAACTACTCTTCCTTTCTGCTAAAAAATGCCAGTATTTTAACTTCCTACCATGCCAAGAAATGAACTCCAAAGTCAAAGAGGTCAATTTCAGGTGGTTAAATAAATTAATTGTGATAATGACACACATCAAGCCATTGACATAGAGGTGGAAGACTGCGTACTCTTTACACTCCTCTGCTATGGGTGTATATTTTGTGTTTAAAGATCGGATATTTATAAAACACACTAATTCAACTTTAACCCATGCACATTCTAAAAAACTCTGAGTAATGAGTAATAGTCAACAATTCAAATGGCAAAACCTTACAAAGTAACTGATTATTCTTGATACTATACTTTTTGAAGCGTTTTACTGAAATTCAAGTTTGCAAAAAGCAAGAACAGTATTTTCCCTCCAATCCTATTGGTAACATGAAAAGAACATGAAAAGAAATTAGATCTAATTTATTACTTATTTAACTTTTTTTCTGTCTCACCAAGATTTGCTTCAAGCTTTAGACAGTGTGCTTCAGTTAGCACCTCCCTCAAAACGATCCAGAAAACATATTCCACGCAGTCCACATGCATGAATCACGGAAAGAACAGCAAAACAACTTCCAACCAACCTGGGCTTTTTTAGCTTCTCCAGTGCCTTCCCTGGAGGTGCTTGGCCTCTGGAAGGCTGGCCAGCCTCTGGTTCCCAGGGGAAGCGATGCTGGAGCGCCAGAGCCGCGCTGCTGAGGCGGCCGTGGAAGGCAGCCCTCGGCAGGAGCTGAATGCCCAGGGTCACCCACCCCTTCTGAAGGGTGCAAATGGTGCCTTGCTGCCCTTATCTTCCCCTCCCAGAGCTCGCCCACTTCGATTCAGCCAACACCCTTCATGTTTTGTGGATCTTGGCCAAAATATCCTGGAGCTGCACAGCCATTTACAACACTGATATTTTCGTTATTCTTTTCAGCGTTGCTTAGCACATGCTGATTACTCTATAATGAAATACAATCTTTACACCAGGCCAATACTGCAACTTGCTTACCATGAAGCTGTGCCACATACATCCCTAAGGAAGAATGTGTGCTAACCTACATTTACTATTCTTACACACCATTTAGCTGGAAAATAATGAATGACCCCTTCTTACATACAGGGCCATAATTTTTTTTAAAATGGAAATTAAACTTTAATTAAAATGAAAAAAAGAGAAAAATCCATGTTTTAAACACAATAGGATCTTTTCAAACAGTGTTTTACCAGTTAATAAAGGTCTATGTAAAACACATGCATGACTCTGTAAACAGTTCTACATTTTGAACCAATTGAATATATATAATAGGAATTATCTATAATTAGAGAAACTGAGTATTTCTGGTCCCTATGCCCTCCAAGATTTCAAAACTAACAGATCTCAGCCCCTTTTTATTTGTTTTCTAATGGAATTACTAAATGGGAGAAAGTTGGGGCTTTCCTGACTAGTAATCTCCCAGGCAGTTTCTCATCTTTAAGCTCTTCGCTAAATTGATGAGCGGAAATGAAGAAAAGCCTTTCACCTGCTGGCAAGGTTACATTTGCCAGATGGGGGTTTACTACCTTGGCTAGATCCAGGTACACAGTTAGGTCTTCTCACAACTGAGTTGATGACTTTCTCTAAAACTCCAGCAGCAAATATTTTCATTAGATCAATGCAAGTAATAATTCGTTAGCTGGTAGGTTGCAATTTTACGTAGGACTCACAAGTCATAATTCTGTATTTCATATTAAATTAAAAAAAAAGAATCTGTTCGGTTTCTATCGAACATCCAAATATTTTCTTTTTAAGCTATTCATACTGAGTTGTGATTCAGCAGAATCTCCTCCTGATGCAGCAACTGTATGGAGTGGAAGCCCTGTGTCAGGCTGTACTGCTAGACTTGCAGAACGCTGATTAAAAAGCATGTCTTAAAAAATGGAGTGGTAAGCACAACAGTAAAGAAAACATCCAGAGAAATCCAAGCAAAAGACTAAAGACAAAGATACAGAAATAAATGCATAGCTCAGTTCCCAAAATAGTTTGCATTACCAAACTAATTTCTCCCTCTGTAGGGTCACAGCCAAGTGTCATTCTATTTGTAATCTAAACCGAAGCCAAAAATAAATATATACAGAATATTTAAAGAGCGCAAGAATATATGTAATTGATTTTCTATGAAGACTTTAGGAGATACCTAAATCCAAAGTAATTTTTGGAAACTATGTTTAACAGAAATACCAATGCTTGCTTAAATTTGAATCTCCCCCAAATGCCTTCATTTAACCCAACCAACCATAATGTGTAACCATTTAGCTGAGTGTACAAAGAGCTTCCATCAAAACAGACTGCCACAGAGACCAGTCTGTCAAAGAGAAAACTTATCACTCCAAACAAACAAGTTTTCCTCTGACAGCTTCCTCTTTTCTTTATTACAGAGGCTCTCTCTGGGATGGAAAACTGCATGAGATGAACCTTCCTTTAATTAGGGTAGATCTCTACGCCACAAATCAACAAACACCAATGTGACCACTATAGTTGTCTTTGTCTTGAAGGTCTATTTGTTTGCCTCCAGATTCCACTAGAACTCAGCTGCCTTAATTCCCCATATGCTACTCACCTTCTCATTTCACTATGTGCCAATTCTTCACACTAAAAGGCAGTCTGTACACGTATGGAAGATTTTTTTAATTATGTCTCCAACCTACCAGCTGTCAAAATCTACTTGACATTTACAATAGTGTCTGCAGAGTAACCTGTCTTTATACCAATTTCTTCCACTATGAACTGCCCTTGCTCTTAGTTTATAAATTTACTTTCTTTGTATACTCACCATATAAAGATTATCCCAATTTTTTGTATACAATTACACTGTGGCTGAATATGAAATTAGAAATAGAGAAACAGTACATTCTTTATGATGAGGATGAATTGCTTAATATGTACTGAACAATTCCTCTTCATTTTGATAGGCAGAAGGCATAATCTTCCCTTGCTGTTCAGGCATTCAATCACCACTTTGGACTTTAGGGAAAAAAAACTAAGCTAAGTTTTTGGTGAAGATTTGCTATGGACCTATTATAAAGTAAAAGCTGTATTAAGAAACCAACAGCCAGCTTAAATCCCAAATGTTTTCATGTTTTGCATTTAAGCTTGGATGATAACTTTGCTCTTTTCCTTTGCTCTGTAGCTCTCAACAATGAGCAGTCTCAAGAGATGAAAACAACTTCTTAATCTGAAAATCATATGGAAAAAATCAACTGCCCTTAAAAAAGTTATAAATGTCTGGACAAACTTTTCCCAGATTTTCCTCCTTCAGTTACTTAATGAACATATGGTTATTTATAATGTGAGTTACACTTGTAGTATTTCAAAAATTAGTTATACACATGCCTGGAGCTACTCAGCTCCTCCCTACTGACCTCACTCAATACCCTTCAAGCATTGTTTGCTTTGGCACATCTTTAACAGTGAACCCATGTTCTTATTTATGTGTCTTCTCTATGCTCTAAAAATTTTACCTTGGTTTTCTTTTCTTAGCAAGTACCTTATAGCAAGTGATTTTAATTTCAGAAAGATTATAACATCAGATATCAATTTTGATGAATAAAAACCTTGGCAAGCAGGCATAGCTGATTAAAAATACATATAAAATGAATGCGAGCTCAGCTGTTTTTTAAACTAACTATTTGAGGGGCAGTAAGGAGTAATTATTTAGGTTAGTGAAAAGTAGCAGAAGCTAGTAGCTGGGCTGTCTTTTTGACAGATACAATATAGACATGTGTCCAAGGGCAGCTCCTCTCCACCTCTGGGATAGTGTCTCACCTGAGGGGTGACACTGCCCCACCAGGAGAGAGGTCATGTGCTGGCAGCACCTAAACATGCACCAGGGATGCTCCAAGGCAGGCAGACACCTCTGTTACCTGACATCTTTGTAACCCACAGAGTTAGGTGAGATGGTCCCACCCAAAAGAAACCTATGCTCCAGACTAGAAATACAGGCTCCTACTTTTCTTTCTCATGTATGTATGTATTGTGTGTGTCTTGTTTTTTTTCTCAAAGAAAAGGAGTTAGAGAGCATCGCCCTGAAAATCCAAATTCATCTTCCATGTTTATAGTTTTTCTACCTATGGGGTTTAATTAACTTTTCATATAAATATACTGATTTGTTCAGAATTTCTTCCTGTTCAATAGAGATTTCATTCCATCCAGTGTATCATTTAATAAATGGCATAATAGCAGGTTTTTCTTCTACAATCCACAGAAACTGCAGATGTAAAACGTCTATCAGAAGATGACAGCGTTTTTCACTCAACACCTAGCACCTCCTCAAGTACTCTAAAATACTGTTTTTTCTACCTCTAAATTCAGTTCTACAGTAAAAAAAACCAAAAGAGGCCACTGACTGAAATGTGAATGGTGCATACAACTATGGCTTCAACCGAAAAAGAAACTGCTCATTTATTACATTTTTTCTTAAAATATATGGAATTACTTTTTGTTTTGGATGTTTCTATTCACTGTTAATTGCATTTTACACCTCATTTGGGGAATCCATGGAGCTCTGTCCTTGACTCTTTTTCTCCATGCACAAGGGAATCTCATTCAAAACTGATTTTAATTATCACTTACGAACAGATACTCTGTGCTCCAGACTTGCCTATTCTATACTAAAGACCAGAATCCTTATCCATTTCTAATGTGATTATTCCCCACAATAATTCTGAACACTCTTTCTCCCTTTGCTCTGCAGCCCTTTTTGCTTTATTACTGCTATTCTTAAGTACTGTCAACCTCACAGTCCTCTTGTTTGTCACACAGACTTGCCACCCTTGATAACATTACCTTAACCTACACATTTGGAAAAATCTCCAAATTTATGTAAACAACTTTTTTTTTTCCTACAGAATCATAGAATAGCTTGGGTTGCAGGGGACCTTCAAGATCATCTTTTCCAAACCCCCTGCCATGGACAGGGACACTTACCACTAGACCAGGTTGCTCAAGGCCTTATCCAATCTGGCCTTCCACACCTTCAGGCATGGGGCATCCACAGCTTCTCTGGACAACCTGTTCCAGTGTCCTTTTTTTTTTAAAGTCCTTTATAGCCCTTCTCAACCTTCTTTATCTGATTTCCATGTTAGTGTCCTTGTTTACTTACTACATTTCCAAATGGTAATCTGCACGTTCTTTTCATGCTTTCTCTTCTATTGGGAATATGTTTCCTATAAACATCCATCAAGCTACTTCACATTCTTCAGAACTTCAGAAAAGATGGATGTTTTCTATTAAAAACATTGCTTTGGTGAAATATGCTATTCTAATGAGAAAAAAATCACTTCTTAGATTCAAACAGAACTTTGAGACGTTTTATTCCTTCAGGTATGCCTTCAAAAATGTATGGGAAGAATGGGTATAGTTATAAAGGACTCCAGTCACTTGTCACTGAAATCTGTTCAGCCTACCAGTGTTATTCCAGATTCACATCCTGCACATTCATTTGGGATTTGAAAGTCAAACAGACTTGCTCTGTTATGGCTAACCAAAGTAATCATGATTTTCCACGTAAAATTTTTTGTCACCACACCTGTTTTAATTCCATCAACATTACAGAGGCAGACAGGATATGGTTTGGCTCTACACTTGGAATTTAATTAATGATCTAGTTGGTGTCTGATCCAGAAAATAATTTAATTTACAATTCCATATGCACTTCTGATGAATAAAAAAGCAGTAGACAGGAACTCTGCATTAAAATATAATGAAAGTGGGGATATGATCCATAGAGTAAGATTTGAACAAACTAATCTAGAGTACAGGCTTTCAGTTTTGTAAAATAAAATTTTCAGTCTTTAAGTTTTGTACTGCACTCTCACCTGAACACAACATGATTCCTTGCCTGTTCATGTTCTGGGTAATCATAATATGACACATGACAAACATTTACAAAATGGAAGAAAAATTACCAATTTATATCCTGTATTGCCAACCAGTGGCTTCTTAAGGGTACTAAGAGAAAAAGATAATAAAGCACAGGTATATCAAAACCACTGAACAGCAATTGCTGTGGCCATATTGAAATGGGGAGCACCCTATTTTCCTGCTCTGTCTCCAGCCCCACTAAAATCTGCACACACATGTCAGGCTCCTTTATTCTGGAAGGATACGAGTAGAAATTAAATGGTATCTCTTACCTACGTGCTGTGCATTCACTAAAATAAAAGTATCAGGGTCATTCTGAAAAACTGGGGGAAAAGTTCCAGAATCCAAACTTGTTATAAATACAATTTTTCTCAGGTTGAAGTGGGGTTGGTACTTTGTCCTGTTAATTCTTCACTGGTCACTAACACTTGCTTCAACTGAGAGACAACCATAGACAAGGAACAATGTCTGAAACAGTGTCATTTAATCCTGGTACTAACAAACTACAACAGCAGCACTGGTTAACACCTCACACCAGTTTGGGGCCATATAGTTTTGTTTATTTTGATAAAGACAAGCACATGAACACAAGAGCTTCCCCAGCCCAGCACCACTTTAAAACAACGACAACAACAACAAGAACAACCATGAGGAAAAAACCCCACAAACAGAACCAAAGACTATAAAAAGACAAGCATTGTAACAAGGTACCAATCAGTCTTACCCTTCAACAAAGCAAAACCTTAATCAAATAATAAATAAGTAACCTAATATCTCCTTCTGCCTTAAATCCTTCCCCATTCCTTGCCAACCCCCACTTCCCTTGAAAACCAGATGGCCCCGGCAATATGCCCTGCAGGTCAACAGATGCACAATGTCTTTGGATAAAGAAAAGGTATATAATGTCTTTAATAATATTTCCAGATGATAAAACTAGAAAACATAAGATGAAAAAAAGCATGAAAAAATCCACAGCAAGGAAACAAAGCAAGCACAGTTACTGTGTTAAAATATTGAAGACACCAATGAAAATAAAAGGCAAATAGTGAACTCTTATTAATGCTATGAATAATAAATAATAAGTGAAAAGAAGATTGATGTAAAAAAAAAAGTAGTGTAAGAAATTACATAAAGAAAGGATACTAGACAGCTCTGGGGACTGGTAATGGATATGGCTGCTTATTTGTCATGGCTGTCAAAAGTTATGAATTTCAAGATTTCCATGCTTTTATAAAATGTGCCCCTGTCTTTTGGCTTCATAGGAAACTGTGTCAGTGGGTGAGTAGATGAACATGTTCATAGGTGAATAAACAGGTGAACAATTTAGCCTGGAGTGGGTTGGCTGAGGCTGTGCTCAATTCCAGCAAAGATGTCTGGAGAGACTCGAATGAATTAGATGAAGCTATTCCAGATTTTCACTGGCGAATCTGAGGTCCAAACGCAGTTCTGTGAGTCTTAATGTGAAAACTGATTCTAGTGGCATTATTGTCTCTGTTGCTTTCTGTGTTCTGCTACTTCTAGATCAAATTTGTCCAATTTAACAATAAAAGCAACTTTTTAACTGCCAACTTTATCAGAAAGCTACACTGATACCTTTCCTCAGAACATCCATGACAAAGTGTTTCATCCTGCTCCCTATCACAACAGGGAAATTGTAAGGGTTTTACCTTTAGTGCATGGGTATGACTGTGATTATCACTGACAGTAGGATGGCTCCCTATGTTGGATCCCAAGACAGAACTGCATTTTAAGGCTTAATAACTGAGGTTCTGTAACTTACTACTTGTAAAAGAGAGAGGTGTATTTCTGAAGATATTCTAAGCTCATAGCACATAAAAAGTAGCACGAATTATCTCAGCACTCTTTCCTCAACATGAAGTAACTTCTTAGCCCCGAGTAACTTGCTCTCATGTTCCTGTAGAAGATAAGGGGCTGATGTGTATTGTATGTCTGAGACACTGATAGCTGTGGAGCCAGCCAAGGACTGGTGTGATAGCAACCAAGGACTGTTGGTAGCAACACCGTGAGAAGGAACAGGATGTGGCCGTAGGGGGCCATACAGAGGCAGGGCAGCACTTTCCTGGGAGAGACGTCCTTGTTCTGGCTTGGGGACATAAACACAACGCAGTACAGTGGAAGCACAGGGATGAGGTCAAGAAGATGGCATGGACAGTAGTGGGGGATCAAGACTGCCAAAGACCCCTGAAACCCTCTGACACATTTTCAGGAAGGTCTAGAAGAAGGAATTGCACATGATAGCTAATTTGCACAGAAAATAAAAAACTTATCTCCAGAGTGGGGAATGCTATCATTAAAAAGGCACCCAACATAGCCTAGGCACATATGAAGCCCAGGATCCTGGCAACCCATCAGATGGATCAATGCTGGAATCAGGAGTGGTGATCTCTCCATTCCTTCTTCACATGCTTATAAAGAATGTAAAGAGATGTACATGTTTCTCTCTCCCCCTCTTTAATTCATCTCTGTCTCTCTTTCCTCCTCCCTTGTGCCCTAACTCTTTATCCATATTCACTGCCATGTGTTTATACTAGGAGATAAGGGACTAATGAACACCAATTTCTATGCCAGGCGTGTAATTTACTAATAAAACTTTGTCTGCTTTTGTAGAGCCTCTGACTTCTGTCATTCCTTTCGACCACCAAGCATCTCATTGGTGCTCCCTTCTTAGGTATTCTTTCCCAAGGGTGGGACACCATAGTCCATAGTTTAAAACTCTAAGCCTCAGAAAAGTTAAAAAAAAAAAAAAAAACAGTTCAGTTTTATTTCCTCATGGATTCAAAACTAACAGAAATACTGACCAACAAAACCTCTCCCAAGAGCATGCTTTAAGAAGGCACCCTGAGTAGCTCCATTGTAAGAAAAGTGGCCTATTTTTACTTAGATTTACATTGCCTTTTGAAATGAAGCTTTTTGAACTTGTACACAAACAGCATCATACTGAAACCATACAAATCAAAAAGCCTTCAGCTATCTGCTGCTAACAACACAAGGCACATGTGGATATGCCACAGGGGCCAAAAGGTTTTAAAAGCCTTCAGCCTTGGAGAGGTATCAGCTGTGCAAAGTAGTTGCCACAAAATCAAACGATGGAGATAGATGGCACTTCACTGGTAAAACAGTCAAGCAAGGACAAATAACACCTATTTCAGCCTAAAGTCGGGTGGCCAGAGTTTGAGTAGGTCTGGCCTTCAGATCTGAGGACCTGTGTCCATTAGAAAGCTGCTTCTGGCCCAGCAGAGACGCCGTGCACACGAGCAGGAAGTGCTGCTTTGCCATCACGGACCCACTGTCTTCCCAAACACCACTTGGTACAAAAGTAGAAGCAGCCACAGTTTGGCAGACATGGTCTCTGCTGACATTTTTTCTGGCCCTGATACTTTTGAAGAGGGTTTACAAGTCCTAAAGAGAGTTTTATTTTCCTCTTCCCCCATCTATGGAAGTCTGAACATACACAGTATACTATCACTTCAAAGCTCAGATAACACAGAAGCCAGAGGAAATATATATCAGACTCCATACATCCTAGAGTAGTGTTGCAAATGCACACTCTATTTCAAGAAAAAAATAGAATAAAGTGCTGAAAAATGAAAGCTATTAATCTGAATAATTTTATACATTTTAATAACCCCACCATAATCACTGAAATCTTTGGAGAGACTTCACTAGACTTTTTTGTGTGAATAAGAAATAACCATCATTGTGTCAGTGGAACAGCATTACAAGCTAGGAAAGGCCTATTACTGATGAAATTGAAAAATAAAGCAGCATGCCTGTCAGCTCAGTAAAGCAAGCTGGTGATTTCTAGGTATGATTGTGTGGAAAGGGAGAAGTTATATGAGAATAAAAGACTGTGGAAGCTGCTCCATTTTTAGAACACAGAGAATGCAAAACTGTAAACATTTTACAGTGGATCAGGTTTGGTGCCTAACATCGGCAGCACAGCAATCACATTGTGTAACAATAATGTCAGCAGAAACCCCTCCAAAGCAGCTCCACATTATCCGACCACTGAAATATTTATTTGGCAAGACAGAACATCAATAACATTATCTCATAAGTTTTCTATTTTAAAAATATTTGGAATCACATTATATGGCCTAATACTTTGTTGCAAAATTTTAAGAGAAGATAAACAAAACCTCCTAGCCTCATGTGAATTATTTGTTTTTCTCTTCAGAATTACAAGCCAGTGAATATCAGTATAAAGAACCTCAGAAGCACTGAATCCAGTCAGCAGTTTTCAAGATATAGCAGGAGACAAGAAAACTTGATCAATAATAAAGTATCATTATTTGTATTAAACTGCTCTTAGAAATGCTAATTGTGAATATTATATGTAAGATTGTTCAAAATCTAGAAAAATCCAGATGAAAAAAGAGACAAGATAGCTCTTGTCCCCAGAAGTTGTAATTTAAGAATAAAATCAGAGATACAGGATGGATTCTGTTAGATGAAAAGCATAACAAAACAATTTTCCAGGCCACACTGCAGAGGATATACCCATAGTAGCTTGAGTACTGCAGGACATGTTACATTCCACATTTTTTCCTGTAGTAAAGTATGACTGGCCCAGGTAAAGAGTTGGCCTAAGGAAGCTGCACTGTTTTGTTAACCATGCTAACTTGGGCTTCTGTACAAAAGCTCCCACTGTGCAGTGCTGTTACAGCCAATAAAGAAACACTGGTCAGCATTTTCGATGCAATAATTTGCTCTTTGTTTTAAAGCAGATCCCTCCTAGCCTGTTGCACTCTGCCCATATTCATGTCATCACAGACCTTGTGGATCATCCAAAATAAGGGACAAAATGAAAGGCAACCAGTCAGGTAACAAGCCTGCTCCAAAAAGCACTGCAGTGGAGCCTTGCTCAGAGAGCTTCCATGCTGGCAGAGCAGTATGAAACAGTTATTCTTTCCAAAGGGCTTTTCAAAACAAAACCTGCAGTTGCCTTTCCAGTTCCATTTTCAGACTCTTTTGCTCCAGTCGTTAAAAAAGGCATGACAGTGGCAGAAGAATAAATGTGGAGCAAACTGTAGTGTCTCCTACAAATAGCATTCCTCCTATTCCTTTGGTACACTCACATTTTGAATGTGCAGTTCTTTGAAAAAGCCTTTCTTTCACCAGTACAAAAAAGGCTATCTGGACAGCTCTAGAAAATACAAAGGGAAGACAGTGAGAGTTTGATCCACAAGAACACATCTTTTGTTTGATATTGGTACAGCTGCAGTGTGAAGTGTTTTCCCTGGGCTTGCAGTGACACTGAAGCAGCACAGCTGACCTCTGGAAGAGAGGAACAGCTACATGGGCACTCTGGTGTTTCCAACTGATGTGCAGTGTAGCAGTCACAGAAAGAGTGCTGCTCCAGCACAGGTCTCACAGTGCTTTGTTTAACTCAGCAAAAGGAGTCCCAACCCTGGCAGTGTTCAAGGCCAGGCTGGACAAGGCCTAGAGCAACCTGGTCTGGTGAGAAGTATCCCTGTTCATGGCAGTGGGGGTTGGGACTGGCTCACCTTGAAGGTCTATTCCAGCCCTTTAACATTCTATGGTTCTATTACAGAATGAACAGACCTTTTGCCTTTAGTACAAATGCAGACTGTGTAAGTTGTGATTATGCTCAAAAGTAACACTGGTCCTGCAAAAAGCTTATTGTGCTATTGGTTTAAAGGGATGGCAGGGAAGAAGAGAAGAAGCCTGCTCAAAGAAATACAAGAAACCTATGTACATCAGTGCCACAAAACTGATATTGCTGAAAACAACAGTTTGGAAACACTGCTTGGAAGCTAGTAGGAAAGCCCATAGCTAAAGGAAATGTGCCTGGTTCTAACTGGAATTTTTGTTTGTTTGTTTTGGGTTGGTTTTTTTTTTTGTTTTTTTTTTTTTTTTTTTTTTTTTTTTTTTTTTTTTTTTTTTTTTAATTTTTTCAACTCTTTTTTCCTCTCCCATATTACCATAAACAGATGCAGATGATTAAGAGCCTAGCTGTGAAGAGCTCTGGTGGTTTCAAAGAGTCCTCAGGTAGGACCAGGTAGAAGGGGTTACATGATCTCAAGCCACTGCTTCCACAGGGTTCACAGGCTGGACTGCATTTGCTTGAGCAGGTGATGAAGTTTATGAGACAGTGGTTTATATTAAAGGTCCAAATACCAAAGAAGCTAATCACTTCTTTTAAAAGACTTTCCATTATATTCCAAGTAAGTGGCTTTCTTACTCTCTTAAGAGCTTATAGTTCCTTATGCCACTTCTGCCTTTGCCAGCAGGACTGATGGAGTGAATTCATTAAAGATCATTTGAAGAATGGAAAGAAACAAACTGCTGCAAAAAGCTAGAACAATTTGCTAAAAATTGTTTTTATTATCCCACTTAATAATGGGATAATGCACTAGAACAGCAGAGAATTTTCTAGTGGGTTATTCAGGGGGAATTGTTTTGTGCAGATAATTTCTGTATTAGTATTAAAACCTTTCTGACCTCAAGTTACTTCAGTGTAAGGGCTATATGTATTTCTATTTCACAGCATATAATGTCTGCTCATAATGCAATACTGTGTCACTCAAACCGTAAGAAAATGAAGAAAGTAATTTTTAGAAGCACTAAATACTTAAGGAAACAACACTTCATTAATATAATCACTGAAAAGCAAGTGATTAGATTACCTCAGAAGACAAATTTCAAGCCTAAAGTCGTGCCTTGTATATACATACATTTCTCTCTCTATATATATGGAGAGATATGAGAGCATGCACCCCTGTCTGCGAAGGGTTTCCTAGGAGTGCTGGTGAGGGTCTGGAAAGGCTCCTTCCCACCCCTCCTCCCACTGTGCTGCAAGGACTAATGTGAGGCAGCTACCTGGAAAGAAAAAGGATGCTTCATAGCGTATTTATAAATGTTAAATGACAGGGGAAACTGCTGAGAGATTCCTGAAGCTCGGATTCCCATTTTCTCCTGCGTGGCCATCCCTGGGACACGGCTGGAAAACAAGGCAGCCATTTTCTCATAAGCTGTTACACTCAGCAAACCAGATTGAAGTGCTCGATAAGCTGCTGCTCTCTTCCTGCAGCGATCGAGGGGAAAAACAACCCATCACCCACAAACAGGTACAACCACAGCCATCTCTGTGCTCCTGCTGTGAGCCTGAGCAGGCAGGGAGGGGGCCAGAGAGGGAGGGAAGGAGGGAGGAAGGGAAGGATGGGGAGGCCTGGATGAGAACACATCCATATTCCTGGGCCTTGCTACCCTTGATCTGTGCAAAACCTTCAGGATGTGCAACACGGCGCTGCTTGCTCACGGTTTTGTGTTTCCAAAAATAAACTGCCACTGTGAGAAAATGCTTGGCTTTTGCAGAACCTGTGTGTCTGAGATACTGCCCTGTGTGGAAAAAGCCTCCAAACCTTGTGGTCCTTATGGAAGAGTGATTTTAATTGTATTCAGCACAGGTACACATGCACCTGTATGCACACACACACACACGTGACGCAATTTTCATAGGCAATCTGCCTGTAAGTAACTTATCTCACATTTAAGGAACTTCACTCAAATAACTTTATAGGGAACCAGACTGTCAAAAATAGTGAGCACCCTAACTCTGTACAATTATAGAGGTAAAGCAAGAAGTCATGGCACCTATACTTAGGTTTACTTCTGTCTTCTATTATAATTCAGTTTCTTGTCATTTCTGTAAATCTCCCTATTTTACAGGAGTGTTTTTAAACTGGGCAGCAAGAAATCCTGGGAGATGCTCTTTCAGTCTCAGCAAAATGTGTTCAGCCTTGGCTATGCTCAAAACAGCCTGGAAAAGAAATCCCACTTACGTTACGTCAACAGAGACTACTAAAATGCATCTGCTGAAGTCCCCCACTACCCTCTGCATACTGCATGCTCAGCCCTGGCTCTTCTTTTCAACACAGAGCCAGGCTCTAGCCAGACCCCAGCAGGCAGACCAGATCACCCAGCCAGGCCCAAAGGAAGTTCAGGAAGCGGGGTACATGTCCCCATGTGGCCACTCGCAACGGCTTCTGCTTGGCTGGCCTGATTGTGCTGCACTGGGTTCCCTCCATCTGGATGGAGGCTTCACAAACAGAAGGGGATTCCCTGAAGCCATCACAGTCCCAAAGTCCCCAAGCCTCAGGCTCAGTTCAACCCTCACAGGGTCTGGTGTGCATGCCTGGCTTGGCTCTGCTGGTGTAAAGGGGCACATTGAATTCATTACATCCAACTCAGACATCTCTTTCCAGTGACTGGTCCACAAGAGATAGCAGTACAATCCTGTTACCTAAGGTAATGATTTTGGCCAGCTTTAAGCAATTTTGTCACGGAGTATCAGTGCCAGGAATACCAAAACTAGGACTGCTGGTTTTAGCACTATGTGTTTTTAGCACTACACCTAGGAAGTTTCCTTTCTCTACAGGGAAGTGGAGAACAGACAAGGAGATGACACACAAATGAAAATGCTATTAAGACTGTAGAAAACCTAAATGTGAGAAAAGCACACCTGAGCCGCCAAAACCTAAGACACTGCCTCTGCTTTTCTTTTTCCAGACAGAAGCAGAGTCTTGCTCTGACCTGTCCCTTCCTATGCCTGCCTCCCCAGGCTGCCAGCAGCTCCCACCACCACCTGCTGCTGCTCCCACGCTGGGCAAACAGCAGGTGAACTCAGCAACACTAACAAGACATTTTGTGCCCCAGTACCTGCTCCAGGTCTTGAGCACAAGCATTAAGTTTGCCCCTGAAAACTTTGCATTTGTACTTCCACGCATGCTCGCTACGGTTGTTAAATCAAAACGGTTCCCAAAACATCACTCCTGATGTTGCAGACTCTGGAACTGCTTCCTAAAGTTACTGCATGGCTTTGCAGTGAGCCTAATGTAAAGGATGGCTGTACACCAGAGATGATTCTGGCCAGCTTTGTAAGACAAAAAGTCAGAATAAACAAAAGTTGAGCACCAGTACTTAAAACATGTGATGCCCTCATCAGTCACCAAAACTACTGAAACATAGCCTTGTTCTACATGATTAGCTGGTGAAGAACATGTTTGTTCTGTGGCCATTGATTTTTACTGAGTAAAATAATAAGTTTTGTTTTTCTGCCAAGTATTCATGCACCAAGACATTTTTATTTTTTAATGTCTTTTATTTTAAAATGCAGGATAGCTTAAGTTTTAGAGTAGAAAGTCTCCTCACTCCACTAAAATTCAAAGTATGTAAAACCACAGCTCTATCAATCATGCCATCTGTGCTAAAAATGCCCTTTTTTTTTTTTTTTGGCCACAGAACTATTATATCATGTGCAGGTGCTAACATCTAAAAATGTATCACAGAAGATATATGTAAAACCAGACTACTCTTTTTCTTGATCCAAACAGTAAGTAGAAATGAACTCATGCTGATCTAGCTTATATGTCTTGGCACTGGAGGCTTCTCACTAGACCTGCAACTCTCATGCTGAAACATGGATTCCAGAAATGAAGCACACGCTTCCCTACACCTGTTTCATACCATCAAACCAGATAAAATGGCTTGATCTCTTCCAGGAAGGAAGGAGTTCAGCACTGGATTGAGGAGTCAGACAAGCACCATATGGCTAGAAGGGCTGGGAAGACAAAAGTGAGGGCTGAACCACCTCTCTCAGTAGCAGCAAGAGTTACATTGGCTCAGCTGTGTTGTCTAATCAAGTATTCTAAATCAATTAAGAGTGAAGCCAATTTGTACACATGAATCTTTGTATTTATAAATGAACCTAAATATTCCACAGTAATATTCCATACGGTTTATTTCCTGTAGTACATGGATAGAAACCAAGGGCTGACTGAGCTCATTAGCCATGAAACATGCTGTTTTTTCAGGCAAGCTTTTGTCCAGCAATACAAAAAATGAGCAGTGAATGGATGAACACTTCCTGCCCTACAAAACAATGGTTCCCCATGTAGGAATGTCAGTTAATGCCAGTTAATAGCAAACATGCTCTCTCAGTTGTTTGGAATTGTCACCAGGTTTGTAAATAATTCTCATGCATCTTCCCAGAATACAACATTTCTCACAGGTTTTAAAGAAAACAGAAAGATGCTTTCTGTGTATGGAGAGTATTTTCCCAGGGTTTAGTTTAAGCAGTGATGCTCAAGCAGAGCAGGGCAGCTTCAGACACCTGCAGAGGTGATCTTCCACAGATGCTTTCCTCATCTCCCCATGCAAATGGCTGAGTTGCTCATCGTTCAGTGGCCCAGGGCAGTGAAGCATAGCCTGTCCCAGGCAGACCTGATCTGGCCATGGCTTGCTTTAAAAAGGTGCACAGCAAAGTAAAGCATTTCAGCAGTGACTCAGCACTGTGTATTAACAGCCAGCCTAAGCTTATTTAAGAGCCTATGGCTGCCATGTGTCGAGGACACACTGTCGAGCTGGCTGGAAGCTCATGCGCATCCTTGAGCACAGGGCAGCAGCACAGCAGGGCTGGCAGCACCCTGGAATGGGAGCACAGCTCAAGGAGAAGGGGAAGCAGGACACTGCTTTTGAATTGGTTCAGGGCAAATGCTAAGAGTTGGATTCCCTTGGTCCACAGGAGGAAGAGGAAGCCAAGCAGTTGATGAAGTTGTAAAGAATTAGGCATCTTTATACCCTCCATGCAAAGTGAGTGGAACAGAAAGCACTGCTCAGAAGAATCTTGTAGTCATCCTGCATGTACATACACCCCCATGTGCAGAAATCAAGTACATGCTTTTGGTCATACTGGAAAGCACAGGAAGGTAAGAAATAAAGAGAGTCATCATAATCTGATTAGCTGTGTAATTAAGACTAAACTGGGAGATCAATGAGGGAAACTATAAGGAGGTTTTTTTCAGCACAGTATGCTGGAAAAAAAATGAGAAATCTGCTGGAAATCTAATGGGATAAAGTAACAGATGGTAGGTGGACACCCAAGGGACTTGGAATATGCTTAAAGATGATAATGGCTAACAATATGATTAAGAGTACATGCTATCTCACAATGCACTACATGGAACTGAAATGTAAGCACTAAGGCCATAAACCCCTTAATATTATAGATTAGAATTACCTGCTTTTATAGATTAGATTTATACACTTTTATACAAGACATTTGTCTTGTCCTACAAGACAAATAGGACAAACACTTACAAAAAGGTCCTATGTAACACAAGTGTCTGGGCTATTTAAGGGAAGGGCTCTTGTCACCATCTTGAGAACCAGCAAATAACTGTCTACAAATATGATACAGGACCACAGGACACATACAACAATAAATGACTCACTACAGAAGAGAACAAGCACAAACCACCATCACCTGAGTGGCCTGAAGCCTATCTGACAGTACATCACTCTACCAACCTGTAAGCACCCTGGGGGGAAGGAAAAGGCAGATCAAACCCTACACCCTTTTTTAATCACAAATACACCAGCAACTTCCAGCAAAATCTTCTGCATAATGCACTGTTCTCCCAGTTGGTACATATGCAGGAGTAGGGATTGCAGTCTGAAAGCTGGACACACAAGCAGATCAAGTCAGGGCGGCCACTGATGCTCAAGCAATGCTTTCCATTTCCTCTTGTGTACCACCAAATTTGCTACAGCACTTGCATAAAACTATGGTGGTCCTGTGCCTTCTAAATATTTGCCAACAATTAAATAATAGCTATAAACAGTACAGCCCAGCTGTAGAATTGCTTATTTCTCCACAAAATAAATGGAAGTTATACATAAAACTGCCAGATATATACAGAGAGATGGATACATAGGCACACACAACAGTCTTAAATGGAGTACGTGTAAACAAATGATAAAAAAGATATAAACCAACACTGCATTTATTATAACCCAGTTATTTATGTAGATTTATTTTAAAATATGTCTGATTGCACCCATAGCACTGATGAAGACAACAGTAATTCACTAAATATCATTAAACACTTAAACTAGAATTTCTCCTTGATCATCCCTTCACAACCACTTTGATTTTATTCTGCCACCCCAGGACAAGAATAACCTCATAACCAGAAGGTCAGAAAATTCTTACTCTGCTATGAGAGCAAAGTAAACAATTTCCAAAAGCAGAGTCCTCTCCCAGGCACAGTCCTGCTTTCTGCTCCCCCATCTCCAACTGGCACTAATTTAAATTAGGGGACTGGTAGATTTAGCACTTCAGCTGCTATCAATTACTGTTGTATCACGCAAAGCACTCCCTGAAGTAATCAAGAACTAAGCTGCTTATGGAAGTAGTGTAAAAACGACACTAGAAATTAAACAGAAGCCAGTACACAGCAGAGACATAACCATCCCCTCTGTAAGAAAAAGAGATTTAAATGGGCAGCTGCATTCTGCATCAGCAGAATTACAGCCATTTCTGTGAATGGTTTTAAGGTGCATAGAGAGGTCACTGTGTTCCACAGATTAGGTTACTGCAAAGCTAACAGATAATAACTACATAAAAGAAGTAACTGGGCACTGGACTGCCTTAAAACAACTGAGGAGAAACAGAATAAGCTGGAATGATGCTGACTCTGATGCAGCTTCAGAGAAAGCATCATCCACTAATTTACTCTCAACTACCTTATGAAAACTTCCCAGTGTTTTCACCATCATAAAATTCAAAAAACCAAGCCCCAAAACACAGATTTTTTTTAATCCTAGCGCAGGAAAATGGTGGGAGGTAACAGAAGTGGGCCCAATTAAATGTGGTGCGAGGAACCAACAAGAAACAAACTCTTCAGAAGCCTAATCTGTAACAGCTGTCTTGCACTGCTGTGCCTTTGCCTGTTCTTGGGATCCCACCTGAACAGCTTCTGCCCAAGGACAATTTTGTTTTAAGGATGCTTAAAGCAGTTCTTGTCATATAGGGCAAGCTCACTCAGCTGAGGAGACAGCTCAAGTCACTGCGTGCCCCCCGTGCTCCGAAACAGCAGATATAGATAGATAGGCTTCCTGGCACCTCTCCATCCTACAATTTCCTACTGCTATTACACTGATGATTCAAATCTAATTTTAACAAGCAAGCAAGCCTTCTGCTGTCAGCAGCCATTGTTCCAAGACAGAAGGAAAATACTTTAAGCACATTTTCGTGCTTTTCAACATCTGCATTCTTGTATTGCTTTTTGTTCCTGGAGAGGGGCACAGAAAAGGAAAATAAGGGGAGCACTTCCCAAGATAAGGAGCTAAGATACCAGTGCTGCCACTTACCATTTCCTAAACAAATTTAATTTTCCCAAATAATACACGGGTGGCAGAAGGGTCTTGTTCATTTAAGGACTACTGCTTTGAAAATTTAAAAATGTTGCTACTGTAATAAAGCAAGATTCAAATCCTATTCCCCTAAGATCACATAAAAACAATGTGGGTTTTTTCTTTTTCGAAAAATAGAAAAATATTTTCCACATACTTTGAAATAATTCAGTCCTACACAGCCACAATATTTGTTTTTTAAAATAACTAAATATATGAATCACTTTATAGCTAACTTTGTGTGCAAATGAAGCTGCTCTACCGGTTCAGAAAGAATCTAAACATTTATTTGATTATATACTATCTCACAAGATGTGACCATTCACCATGTTTCTAAGTGTTGGCCTAAGAGATCCGAAAAAGGAAAGTAATTGGAATACTCTTTTACATATTGTTCACATGGCCTTCAAAAGCCAAGTTAACACAGAATAACAAGCTGAGTTATTAGCTGAACAGCAAAAGAAATCATCCCATAAAATGTGCATTATCAGTGAAAAGTTGCAAGGGTTAAGATATTCACTGAACATACTTAGTTCTGAAGATTGCTGTAGAAGAAGGGCATAAACTCAGTTCCAATAACCAAGGATAAGACAAGAACAAGCATAGAAAAGTCTTGCAGGCAATAAAAACCAGCCCAGTTTGTCCTGAGTTACAGCACATTCAAGTTAGTTGTATGACATGTCTTGATGTTTCTATCGTATGATTTTAATAAATCTACAATAGAAAATTAAATATATCTGCAGGTCTCCTAAATAAAACAAATGCTATATTGTGGTGCTGAAATATGTAAGGTATTTCCATTACCTAGAATTCACATCATAGAAGGTTATTTATACATTGGAACAGGAAATATTTAATAGCAGTTAACGCTCTAAAAGGTGCAGAAAATGTTACCTGTGCAATACACTGCTTTATTGCTGTCCCTATGGCAGTAGTCAGAACGTGGGGATCAAGTGTTGCAGTCCCCTTAGACAGACATGGTAGAACTTGCTCAAGGTATTTAATTTGATCTCTTTGTTCAAGTCAGTGGCAATTGCATTCACTCACATTCAGCAAGTTATTAATCTAAAAAAGCTAAGGAATCTTTCATTTCTTCTTTTCTCCAAACTCCATTTGTTCTTCTATAAAATTAATGCCATAAATAAAATGCTGCATTTAGACCTGCTGTGATACTGCCAGCCAATTTTGCTGCAGATAAAGGTCAAGGAAAAATTTATTAAAAAACAAAATAACTTTTTTTTCCAAACTCCCTATATAAAACAACAGTGCCAAGCATTTAAATGAACTCTCAACATAGGTCAATCCTTAATGGGCTTGTAAGTGAGCTGTGTGTTTTCAGAGCTAACCTTTGGAGCTTTACTGAACTATTTCTTGCACAGCTACTACTCTGTTGCAACTGCCCTCCAGAAACCTGTGACCATCGTCTGAAACAAATAACCAGCGTCTATGAAAGCCCAAACCTTAACTGAAGGCCTTAATAAGCATGAATCCAACAAGAGACAGAAGTACCTCCTATCTCTACTAGGTTTCCTCAAAAACACAAGTTCTGAAACTCAAACATGCAATTTTTGCATTAAATACAACGTTCAAACACTGAAAGAAATTGTATTTTAGAAATTTATCTGAGCTGGATGTAAAAATTTCAGCTAATTCCTTGTCTCAACTTCAACAGTTTTGCCAGCTTTAAAAGAGCTATGAATGTTGGGGGAATAACAAAATCTGTTTCCTGTTTGAATTCTTCTTTTTCTTATTTCCAGTGCATCTTTTTATTTCCGTAACATCCAAACAAAAGAGCCTTCTCATATCATAAATCTGCACATGGTTATTACCAGATGATGGCCAACTCATAATTTCAGTCTTCTTTTAATAGAACAGAATGGATTTCATGTTTTCTACTAGAAAAATTAGGTACTGGAGAACCACCGAAGTATCTCTGCAGTAAATCCAAATTCTCATCCACGCTGCACCCCCATCCTAACTAAATATCCTCTATTCCATATGGACAGCAAATACACTTTCTATTTGTTAGTCTTGCACTCTTATCACTGAATGGGAGATTTAAGTGCAAGCTGTACAGTATGGCCACAGTGCACCTTCAGGATACACAGATGACAACTTCTGAAGGAGATTTAGATATTATGGGCTTGCACAGATTAAAACAAGAAGACATCACTTTGCTATTCCCCATCACTCTCAGGGTAATGGGAAACAATGAACCGAGGAAGAGCACAGTAAGAAAATCAGAAAGCTAACACCTAAGCCCTCCTGGAGATCCAAAGCAGGGAAACAGGAAAAAAATGCTGATATTTAGTTCAGAAACAGCTCAACACAGCTTTTTAGAGTGACTACAGCTGGAGCAAATAACTGCTGTATTTGCTTACAGATTCAGTCAGTGTTTTAGGGACAGAAGGCAGGACAGGCTTCAGCAAAAGTAGGCAAGTACTTCACATGTGCTATTATCATACACTATTACCAGAGACATGGCCCTGTGCATCTGGCTTAAAGCAGAGGGGACACTGCAGCCACTGCCTTCCTCATGGCAGGTGTGCACACAAACCACTGGGCTATTTTGGATGGATGTTTAACATTGACTTGATAGATTAGAACTTGCAGACACAAGGTCTTGGGATTTAATGCAATGAAAAGTAAAAACAGAAATACAAATGGAAAGCAGCAGTGAGATATTACTTGGGAAAATGCAGGATATAACAAGTTTGGTATGAAAAAATTTCAGATCAGTAATAAGGAAGGTAGGGAAAGAAGGGAGAGAGTGCACTAAGACATAAATGAAGTAGGAGGTAATATGGGCAGTCAGTCTGGAGAGTAGAATTTTAAAAAAGGAAAGTATCAGGAATCATGCTAAAAAAAAAAAAATCTCTACAGATTTAGGAGAGAACATGGACTCCTGAATCTCCTGATTAAGTGAAGATGGGTCTCTCAAAACAAAAGGGTGAGGAACTGACATTTGAGTAAAGAAAGAGGTAAATTTTTTACAGGTGAAAAATGGTAAAGTGGGGCAAAGAGATAGTGGGGTAACAGTTTACAAATACCTAAAGGAAGAATGTGCGTAGCAGAAAAAGGATGACATTTTCTAATAGCTATGGAAACTCAAGAAGGAGTACATGGAAAGTGGGGGCTTTTTTGTGGCTTGTTTTTGCTGGAGTGTTTTTACATGAAAAATATTGAGGGATTAGAAGGTAAGGCTTTTTGGAGGGGAACAAGTGTTGGCTTGTAAAAAACTGCTAGAGGGAATACTGCAAAGATACTGCTGGACTAAGTAACAGAGAATGAACTGATGGGAACAGTCCTGTATCAGCAAGGAGGAATGCCTTGGATAATGTAAAAAAACACTTCCTGGTCTGCTTATCTGTACATTATGCATACAACTAAGATACATTACCTGAAAATTTTTGCTCTCTTTTTAATACAACAGTAATGTACTCTATTACTGATTTTAACAGGCTTTAATAGGAGGAAGCATACATTCAATTATTTTATTACATGCTTTGAATATAAATGGTGAGCACATGCACTCCAGTTTACTCCTTCCATCCTCATGCTCTGAGAAAAACAGCACTGGTACATTTTAGAATTCAGAGCAGCCCTCCCCAGCCCAGCCGCTTTCTTGGCTGGTTTGCTGGGATCTATATATCCAATCTAATTATTTTGATTCCCATTTCCAACCCTATCAGTGGTGCAGTGGTGCAAGAAATCAAAATGCCAGTCTCCTGAATGTGTTAGAACCTAAAAGCTAACAGCAACTCATTTGCAGAGGCATCACTGCATGGCCCACAGCCCCTGTCACCAGGCAATTTACGTTCAGTGTTCTGGATGTGACTCGAGAGGGGTTTCCCAGCCTACCAATACAGAGCATTTCATATAGCATTTCAGACATGCTACAGGTTGTTGCATCATCTTATTTTGTAACAGCATAACTGACTAACAAAAAACCCCCAGCAAGGCTTTGTTCAAATTTTGTCTCCTTGTAAAGACTTGATTCAACCTTCGTTATTTTTTCCCTTTGTTTTCTTAAAAGGCAAAAAATAGGATCATACAAGCTTATCTTCCCTTAAGTGATCAGAAGAGAAAGTCAGCAATAATCTTGCCAAAACACCTACTACCCTCTCAGATCACAGGGATCATATGTTGCTCAGTAGCTGAATTTCCCTGTGGGTCTTTTCTCTGCTTATAAGCTGTCCCCCTCTTGAATTACAGTCTTACTTAGATTACTAATGCTCAGCACCACCAAAAATATTCCCATTCATTTCTCCAGCTTTTACAAACATGATAACATGATTTGTGTTTAAATATAAGCCTCACCATTTTACTTTTTATTATGAATATCATATGTTTGGCAAGCTGTCTGACCTTCCTTATGATGATGAATGCTGCAGCAAACAATTTGCTGTATCTTTAAAGAAATGGCCAATTCAATTACATTATGCCAGAAGCTTTCAAATCCCTCTCTGCCAAATGTCTTTGCTATATCCTGCCACAGACAGCCCATTTGTATTCCAGCACAGTAGGACACTTGTTTTGTTGAAGCACACAGTTCTAGTTAGGTACTATCAACAGAGCAGTATTTCAGTTCTCCAGCTCTGTGCTCCTTCCACCCCCTCTACCCTCAGTTATCAGGATTTTCAATTTTACTGACCAAACGTGTATGCATTACTAATTATGTGCATGAAATGCAGTAGTTATCGACTGCTACAACAAAATACATTAGTGACCAATTACAGGAGTTCTTGGCAGCAATGGTTATCATTTTAGTGAATTTAATCATTGCACTTAAAGTGAAGCTTGAGATTCCCTTTGAGATTACACCACTAATTGCTTCTGTTTTGCCAGTTACTGCATGAGCTGTTTGCAAAAAGGATCACTAAAGATGCTTTCTAAATATGGGAAAGCAGCAAACAGATGAAGCCTCCTGTAATGAGTGTCCCCCCTCCCAGTAAAACCACAGTGTCAATTTATTCATACCACAATGCTCCTCTCCAATTCATATCCCCCTTGTCACCTCCTCTTTCCCTCTCATTTCTTGTTATTTGGGCAGGCAGCAGCAATACAGCTGCATTGCTGTTCATGTGAATCATGCCACACACTATCATTTATTTATATAGACAGTGAGAAAATTACACTGAAAAAAAAAAGCTTCCCCCTCTCTTCTGTGTTTGCTGAGAGGATACTACTTATGATTATGATTATGACAGAATGTTTAAATGGTCTCAGACCTAAAAAGAAAAAGGAAAAAAAC
>VZRX01010086.1:121-25082 GCA_013398075.1 Notiomystis cincta
AAACAACAGCAATTTAATTGAGTTTCATTACTATTTTTATAATTAGTGTTACATTATTAGGAAGAACTAAATGTAAGTGCAACCTGGAAAATTACATAAGCTTAAGTCCTTTCAGCTGAGAATGGTTTAACTGGAATCAGATGATGCCAGTTTAAGCATAATATTTTGCATTTTCACTTTAAAAAGACCAAGTCTAACAAGTATTTAGTCAACACATTCTTAAATTCAGTAATTCTGAGAGTAGCCTGTTTAAGGCAGGAAAAAAGATCTGGATGGAGGTGAGCTTAGCCTTGCACCTGGACAAACCTATGTTATTGTTGTTCTGGTAAAACATTTTTGGTGTTTTCATGTTTTGTTGGAGACTTTATATTAGTAGAAAATATGTAATCAGAACCAGTAGAATTCAGTTGCTGTCCTTTCATTCTTTGGGTTCTTTTAATCTCGTGAACTTTTAGGCCCTCTCTGGCCCAATTTCCCATGGATAGACTGTTATACAACAGTTCATCTGTATTGGATTTAGTTGTAAATGTGTTGAAGTTGTAAAAGTAACACTCATATAAATTATTCAAGCAGCCCCTTGATTCAACTTGAGTTTTGCTGGCGGTTGTTATACAGAGCTCAGTTGTCAAGGCAGGCACTTGAAGGCAGTCATTTACTAAGCATCAGGAATACCACAGAGGCCGAAAGAAGAGCTAACAAGGACAGACAGATATTTAGAGCACTGAATCTGTGTCTAGATGTCTCTTTAAACGTGTATATGCAGCAAATATCCCTGACTGCAGTCAAACATGCAGAGCTCTGATCCTCCAGCTCTTTCCACTTCAGTAAAAGGAGTCTAAAAGTCACAACAGAGAATCCAAAGCAAAATATACTATACCTCCTGAATAGCTTTTACTGCTATTGTCGAATTCTTGAAGACAGAGACAACAACTGTCTGCACTCTTGAAGGAGGCAGATGCCCAGTTACAATTATGATGGTGGCAGTGGTTATTGAAGGCTGACTATCAATATAGAAAACCTTCTCAAGTGACTTACATCAGGAACTCTTTATGGTCACAGGCCTGTTCATTTCATCAACTATTTATCTGAAGAGCAGATGTTGGGCCAGACAGTATTCATCTAAAGTGCACAGTTGTACAAAGCTGGGAGAGGTTTCAAGCATGGTGAAGTAAAGGTTCAAAATCCATCACAACACTACAGTAAAGGAGTTTTAATAAAGGCAGTTGAAAGGCCATAAATTGTCATGATCAAATTATATTTCATGAAGAGTTATAAAGGCAATCACTACAAAATTGCTGACCTATGAACTGTGGCGTACAACTTTACCGTTTAAAATGACCCTGAGACCAGAAGAGTCAAATCTGACAAATTTGAAACTTGTTCTCAGGAAGAGATTCACAGCAGGTCTGGGTACAATAGATGAGTACGTTTGACTTCTGTACTGGACACTCTGGACAAAGCCATAATAGAGACACAGTAATACATATGCATAAGAATGACATAGGGGGAAACATTCAGTTTGACATCTGAAGAATGAGGTCATGCCCTGAAAATGTATTAGAATTCCTTACAGATGGAGATTATGTGGCCAAACAAGACCCCGTGGTTTTTATATAAATGTCGCAACAACAATATTAATACTACTCCCACTACTACTCATTCTACTACTACTACTACTAGCACAAAAAGAAGAAATAATTGCCAAGTGTTGCAGTATTAGGAGTGGAGTTAAGATATATGTTCACATATTCACTAAAATTACAGAGAAAGTGGACATATATTGAGAGAGAGAGGTAGAAATATTTGCTGATAGTATAACTTTCAGATCAGTTAAATGCAAGCTGATTGCAGAAGTGCTGAAGGACACCACAATACTGAGTGACTTGGTGATAAAGTGAAAGATAAATTCTGTTCCATGAAAGTAATGCATCTGGGAAAAATCCACTACCTATGTGTACACAGGGTGTATACATTCCCAGGGATGGGCTCTAAATGAACTATTACTCTTCAGAAGGAAGATTGTGGAGGCATTGTGTCTAATTCTATGAAAACATCAGCTTAATACCCAGAGACAATAAAAAAGGAAAATCAACTCTTAGGACTTACTATGAAAGAAAATTAGAGCAAACCAGAAGACATTATTATGCCCCAAGTCCAAGATGTGCATATATCATTAATACTAAGCGCAGCTCTCCTTATAGCATCTCAAAAAGGGCAAAATAAAACTAGAAAGGGAGAAAGATGACAACTATGTTCCATTCATTTCCACACGAGGATAGATTAAACAGACTAGGCTTCCTTAGTCTGGGAGGAAAAATGACTGGGGGTACTAGATAAATCCAAGAATGATGAGAAGGAAGTGAACAGGGACTGATTAGTCACACTTTCCTGCAATAGAATGAAGAGAAGAAAATGACATTATTTGGCAGGATGTTTACAACAAGGGAAGATTTTTCCCCCCACACAATACATAATGACACTATAGGATTTATTGTCAAGAGAGACGCATTCAGAAAGCAACTGAAAATATTTTAAAAATAAAAGTCCACCAAGCACTCCTACTTCCTGTATAGAAACTACTTAGTTTCTAGATGCTAAAAGCTAAGAAACCATACTAGTGGAAGTGTTATTTTTCTGCATTATAATTTGCTTTAAGCACCACTGGCATCATTTAGAGACACAATACCATGCTGTATGGGCTTGTACACCACAACTTCCCCAGCTGAATGGTAGGGCTTGGAGGGTCACAGTTAATGGTCTGTGTCCTTCCTGGAGATGGGTAACAACCAGGGTCCCACAGGCTCTGTCCTGAGAGATGTTCTGCTTGACACCTCTATCAGTGATCCAGGTCAGGACACGGAGGATGCTTGCCTCAGGATTGAAGATGACAACGAGGGGAGCCAGTTGGTTTACCCAAGGGATGGTCTGCCATTCAAAAGTTGTTGGAGCAGGAGGAGAAAGGAGCTGACAGGGGTGCAGTAAAATTCAACATGGATATTGTCCAAGCTCTATTCCTAGGAAGGCAAAGCCCTTCAAGGATGGGCTGTGGGGCTGCGCAGAAGCATTGGTGAGATGGCACCGAGTCCTGGCAGGCAGCACATTGAACCACTGCTGGGAGACCTCCTGAAGTCTAAGACAGCCTGAATTATCCTAGGAACTTCTGATCATATTCTGTGATTTGATCATAGGTGGCTTCTTCTATGTTCTCTTCTTTCAGTTTTAACATGTATACCTAACAGGGCATTCCTTACTACACAGGTTGTGCAGAAACCTGTTTATGTGTAAGACATCCCTTGCTCTTCAATAGCCTAATCAGGAAGGCAAACAAATTCTGATTTTATGTCTGATTTTGTGTCTCTGTTACCCAGGTAACCAGACTCCACCTCTATGCAGGAACTGGAAAGAAGAAAACTAGTGAAGGCTTTTTTTACAGCTGAAGAAAATGGGAGTGGGGTTGTGTCTTGATGGACTACAGAAGGAAATGGCAATATATCCAAAATACATCTATATTTTGTAATGGGGCAGTAAAGTTAACCAACTTTGGAGGCCACTTTATAGGCACTGTACTGGGAGAACATTTCTCCTAGTAAGCACCACAGCCAAAACAACTGAGTGGCATAATCTGCTGAAATTTCTGAATTATTCTGCCTGCAATGACTCATAGCTGCATGCAGAAATAAATGGGCTTAAAAGCACCTAGAGGTAGAAGCTTCCCATCCTTTCCTTTTGAACACTTTGTGACTTTTGATTTCTTAGAGGAATTATTTGTAGAAGAGCAACATATAAGAATGTTGTTGCTGGCTTTTGAGGAATATTTTTTATTTAGAAATCTTCCTTACTTCTCAAGGATGCCATGATTCAAAGCTCTGTATCATTTATACTTCTGTATCATTTATACTTCTTTTTATACTTTATTTATACTTTTATACATTTATACTTTATTTTATGTCTCATTTAAATTATTTTTAAGCTTGCATCAACATTTCTTTTCCTATCTAAAGTCAGTTGGCTATGGCTTAAACATCAGAATTGAAATCTGCTACAGGAAGGTGAGAAATATCTAGGGTCCAGTGTCAATTCATACTAATTCATGTATTTTTTTTCTGGCAGTCCTTCATGCTTCCAAAGCAGAATGAAAGTGAGAATTATCTTCCTGAGTTGCCATGAGTCCTGAACTGCAGCAATTTCATCTTACTTGGCCAAGAGTGTTCTGAATGCATAGGTTTAAAAAACAAATCTTCTCTGTAAATGCTCCCTTCATATTATTATAATGGCATTACAGGCTAAAAATGTGCTGATGGTTTTCCCCAGTCTTATGATGCATAATGGCTGAATTGTAAGACTGAATTGTAAAACAGAAACAAAAGAGGAAAAACATTTTAAATATTTCTGAAGCCAGTGTGATGACTCAGAATTTAAACAGATTGGTTCTTACTATCATTTAATAACTGATAATTTACAAAATTTTTTGTGAAGCAGGAGTTACCTAACTGCAGAGATGCAAAAAAATTCTCAAAATTGGTTGCAATTTTACTGTTCAAGTAGGTGAATTTATTTTTTGTTGATATAAGGTATTTGCTACCATAAAAGTAACCTAAAACATACAAAGGGACAACATTGCTGAATTTAGTCAAATGACATAGTTAATATTTGTCACGAAATACATCATTCTCCAAAATATGTGCAGTATAGATTAAGAGAGGGTTGCTTAATTTTAAAGCTGGCTGTAGTCTGTTTGAATATGTGTTCCAGATTTTTGAACATGTGCTCATTTGTTATTAGACAAGTCTGCAGTGGAGCCAGATGCTTAGCTATAGGGGACACTCTGAGCAGCATTTGCTGAGACACATTCACCTTCAGCAAGGGCCAAGAATTGTAAATAGCTATCTTGGGTCAGGGACCAAGTTGCTCTGAAAATCTAGTATGTCTAAAGAATTTGCCTTCCTCTTTTGATTTGTTCAGTAAATCCCTTTACAGACTTTATATTATTTCAGAATCAATCTTGATAAATACATAGCGCTCTCTATTTTTTCTCGGTGTCTCTTCTTAGAATATGGCTCCAGGTGCTTTAGATATTCTTTGGGAATACAAGGAAGTAGTTAGCTTTTGTTTTTCTGTACCACACATAAAAAATAAGGATAGTATGAGCATCCTGGGTTGAGAGAAAGTTCTAGAGAACCTTTAGGCAGCAGATATGAGTGATGCTCTGAGTCCACAGATTTTTAAACATGTGGTATGTAGAATACATACATACACACATACACACACACACACACACAAACACATATATATGTGCAAATATATATTTATAGAAAAAATCTATTTGAAGCAATGAAAATAGAGCTAATGGACTCTCAGCAACATTTTTAAAATGTCACTTCAGCTGTGACAGCTGGGCACTAGAAAACCTGCCCTTTATAGTTAAGAATATACAATCCCAACGTATCAATCTGTTTCCCCAGAAAGTATTTTACTGAAAGCATTGATCTGATTGCATATCTGAATTAATCACATGGATGCTGTGGCTACTTCTGCAAACCTCTCATTAAGATTGTGACTGAAAGCAGTATTGTTCGGAGCCTAAATCCTGTAAATCCTTGAAACTGACAGTGCCTGCAGAAGCACTGCTATCATGACACTCGGATGGAAATTCACTTGGAAAAAGGCAGACAGAGGCTTCTGCTAACTTACTTTCCATATCAGTGTTTGATTTATTTCTCAAACCTGTGAATTTTGAATACGTGTGTGTATTTAACCACTTTTGGCAGTGATATTTTCTCTAATTTCTTCACAGTTCCACACCCTGGCTTTTGTGCATTAACATATTGCTGCTGTTGCATGTGATTCTTATATTTATGTTTCTTCCTGGAAATCAGATGATTGTTGTGGTCTTTGATGCTGTAGCTGATCTTTGAGTTCCAGAGTTCAAATCAGTATTGCAATTTATATGGTCCACGAATTGCTAATTGGGAGTGATAAATAGCAGTGTATACTGGGATTTGTACAAGAAGACTGTAGGAGAACGCTCATATTAAATCAGAAATATCCTCTACTTTTATTAAAATCATGGTCTTAACATTTTTGTCAAAGTTCAGGAAATCATAACTTGGGCCCATGGCTGCAGTGGCTAGTCATCTACATGTGAAGCTAACTTGTTTTTTTAAAAGCATTGTCCAAGTGTGCATGGATTGCTGAGAGACTGGCCTTCCCAACACTTGTTTTTCTCTCTGACGTTGACTTGAAAAATAATGGTCAGAGTAAAACAAGCTTTCAAAGGATGAAATCCCATAAGGGACAAGGTTTGGTTTTCTGTTCTGATAAGAGTTTCTCATGATTGACTTCCCATCCTTTAGGAGGAAGAGGTTTGCAGCAATTGCTACTCACTACAATAATAAAAACTATTCTTACCTAATTTCCTAAAGCTACTTTAAAGTCTTTTTCCAATTAGTCGGCAACTGTTATAGGGATTTTTAATCTAAATTAAAAAAAGTAATCAAGGCAGTATGACTCTGCTCAGCCCTTAGGGAAGATTATCCATATTCAGCCTCTTCTAATGGCCTATTGCAACCTGATATATTGGCAGTCATCCAGCCTGCATAGCAGTCCTAAAAGAGGCTCAGGCCTTGAGCCCTCAAAAGACTTTCTTTTAAAATAAAGCAGCCTGTTTTTTGACATATTTCCTTTTTCTTTTCTATTTGTTTCTTACATCTTTACTTGGAGTGATTTTTACCCTGAGCCCTTAAAAAGACTTTTGTGTAAAATTAAAACAACGTTTTGTTTGACATGCTCCTTTTCTTTCCTTTTTTTAAAATTCCCTTACATTCTTACTTGGTGTGATTTTTACCTTGCTGTGATTGCTGCCAAAACCTGAGCTCAAAACTCATCCAAGGGAAAGGGATATATTCTGCAGTATTAGAGGCGATAAATGCTTTGTACCACAAATATTCCCTACCATTCTTCAATCCGTCCTCTTTACATCAGTGTTCAGTTTATAAATTGCATGACATCCAGGAAGTGGGGATGGCTAGGAATATTCTCTGTTGTGTGCAGAGTGACAAATGAATCTTGTATCCAGAGGAATGTCCCTGATACAGAAACTAGAAATGTATAGAAAGGTAGGATCTTGCCATCCTCAGTGTATAGTGGGTCCAAACCTTTAGCATGAATTGTTAGCATGACTTTGGTTGATGTCAATTCCTCAGAATGATTTCAGCAATTTGTGTGAAGTCAGGTTTTCTTGCCTCTTCATAGGAGTCTCAAAACTCCCTGAGAAGTAAATAAGTCTGAGGGAATTAAATTTAATTATTTGTTCATCAGTCAAAGAATGAATTACAGCATGAGAAAGGGCGATGTCCTAGAACTGCTAGACAGTTAGGGGGAGTCTGGTTTCGGGAAAGGACGGAATTAAGCAAGCTTATGTAGACAAGTTTTATTGATTAGGTTTCGGGATTTTTGTCTGCACAGCTCACAGACCAGATTCACAAATCTCCTAGGAGTGTTGCAGACTAGCTTAAATAACATTAAGAAAAAGATATCTGTGGGTTCAGGAAATGTATCTATGTACCTGTATCCATGTTTACATATATAGGGAGGATTCACGCCTGTGTTGTGATTTTTCAGATTCTGGAGTTTGTGACAGCTGTTTGTGTTTTCCTGCTTACTCTGGGGTTATCTGATCATCACTGTGGTCATTTGGGGGCAATAATTACATGCATATTCACTCACATCTCTCCATCAGGGCTTCCTCAAGGTATTTCTTTCCGGCCTGCTTTTGTTTCATTGAAGCAATGCTCACACTGACACTAGAAAAACACTACCAGAATTCACCTTCTACCATTTCCCTGCTCTTAGACAGGCTGACCCTAAAGAGTGATCAGGATCTGATCAATTCAGGGTGCTGTTTGTACCTAAATTAAAGGAATTTATTTATTCCTCATTCCCAGTCTCGTAGGCTCTCTCTCAGGTCATCAACATAGATGGTGTCCACAAACTCTGCTTTGGAACAAGGTTAAGTTATACTGCATCATGGCTCAAAAAATAAAAATGAAAAAAGGGCTGTTTCAGTGAAAGTTAAAATGAAGTACACACATTTATACACTTGTCTGTGGAGATGAGTGTTCATGTACTGATGAAATACCGATAATTTTCTCATCTGATTATTTTTCTGCACATTTCAGGAAATGGTTAGTTAGTCTAGCTAGTGCCCATTAAGTGAAGCATATAATGAAAGTAAGATTTCTCTTGATTAAACTCAGTATATATACCCAAGTCAACAATAATACAAGTCTTCTAAAAATATGCATGTTTCTCATATGTCATCATTGCTCAGGATGCCAGGAAAATGCAATTCATATGCAAGTGTAATAAAGTGGAAAAATCATCAGTGTTCTTGTAAGTCTTTTTGGTTTTCCTCACTTTCTAGAGATTCCAGCAATTTTTAAAAATATGCACTGTCTTTGCAATTTTGCTGCCAAGAAAGAAAAGCTAGTTCATTCTGTAACATAACCCTGTAATGTGTCTGCCTTATATTCAGCTTTTATATTATTCAATACTGTTTGAAGTGTTTCCAAGGTGACATCTAGCACACCCTGGCTTAGTAAAGAATTTAATTAGCATAATGACTAGCCAATATGATGAGGGGAAAAAAATCCTCTCTGGGTTGAGTCAGGAGACAAACTTACCCTGAACTGTATCTGAACTGTTTTAAACAAACTGCTCTTTTATTAGAGAAGCTGTTTTTTTATCATAAGTACTTGACCTTTTTTTTCTGTATATTGATTTTCCCCTCTTCCTGATTTTTTAAGGGGAAAAAATATTTGAAGATGTGTTTGTTAGGGTGACACCACTTCTTAAATTCTACAATTTTTGAATTTTATATTTTTTTTCCTGCTAAATACATAGTAGTCTTAGGTTCAATTGGGAAGATATTCTTTGTCTTTTTGTCACTTACAGATGCATCATAGAAAATGGTATATAAGATTTTGTTTCCTTTGTAGATGATGACAAATATTGCCAGGGATTCAATAGGTGGCACTCTTATCCACAAGCTGGACTCATGTAATGTTGTTATGCGGAGAGATGTAGAAGAAAGCCAAAACAAAAAAGAGTTTGATATTAAAAAGTGAATGGTGCAGAGCAGGGCTAATCTGATCCTGAAATTAGCTGCTCTTTTCTCTTAATTTGTAGCACTCGCTTAGCTCTGTGGAAAGGCATTATTTGGAGACCACATTAAGTGAGAAGACAGTAAAAAATTAAAACGTCTGTGGGTAAAAATATGAACAATACTCTTTTTTGTATTCAAAGACAATGTTGAAAAAAACCATCCCTCATGGCCTGCAGCCTCTGAGATTAGGAACTGCCTACCTGCAGCACCTGGAGTAGAACTGGTCATTCCAGTCACAAGAACACAAATGCTCTTGAGAACTCTGCTATTTTGTGTTACACAGTGCTTTAAAAAAGTAATACCAAAATCCTTCAAAAAAGGCAATTACTAGATTATTTCCTGGCAGTATGCCAGGAAGTGCCAGAATCTAGTCCATTTTTGGAGCACTAGGGGTGACTAGGCTCAGTAAAATCTTCAGAGTACAGTGTGTTTATTCCAGTAGAAAAAAATTCCCATTTGCATTTATACATTTAGGACTGTGCCTTTTCTGGTTGCTATATGATATCTCAGGGACATTTTGCAAGGTCCTGAGGTTACCAAACTTTGGCTAACCATTGGCAATGGTCTTAGTTAATATTGCAAAGTAGGAATTAGGAGATCTGCTTTCTCCTGACTACGTACCACAAGCTTGGCAGGTTGTTCAACTTTCCTGTCTTGGTATCTCTATTAGCAAAATGAGGATAATAATCTCATTGCCATCTCCCATTCTTACTCACCTTGCTGTGAGAATTCATGTATTTTTGAAATTCTTAGAAACCCTCAGAGAATGCTGTGTGAGTACAAAGCCTTGTTTTATTTTATTATTCAGTGTACTCTCTCTGAGGCTCAGGAGATATTTGGTTTCCATTTTGAAACTTGCCATAGGAGGACTTACTAGTGAGAGCTTCAGAAAACTATTAAATCACACTGAGATTTTAGGAAAAAGGAATAAAGAAGGGAAAAATTAAAAGTGCCTCCCACCAAACCTAAGCCTTCTATCTAAACAGAGCAAATTTTTGCATTCTTTGCTTCTGCTACGAAAACTCACAGACATCTTAACTGAAATTTATATACAAAATCCATCAGAGAGCTCCCTACTTCATATAACAGGTCTCTGGGATTCAATAACTTTACTATATTTTAGGATTGCTTTTCTGTAAGATAGCAGAAGGATTAACGGTCCTGTTAGGAGACACAAGACAAAGCTTTCACTTTTAACTTGCACATTTTGGATGAAATACATCATGATATGTTTGAATAAATGAACAGTTCAAAACTTGTCTGCTGATTTAATGGCATTTAACATAGTTCATGTTTGTTTTGAAGCATACCCTTTTTTTCCCAAATATTTATTGAATTTCAACTGCAGCACAAACTGCACACACTCTTTTTTCAGCAATAAACACAGAAGCTTGGGAAGAGGGAACATCATGCAATTCTCCAGAGGTTGTAGTGCACTACACACTTCCTTTGCCAATTTCTTACAGTGGATGTTTTTCTAAAACCTTTGAACTGCAACTTCATTCTAACAAGAGGGAAAATATCCTGTTTAATCAATAAGACATGGCAGGGCGTGAATAAGTGCATATTTATGATCAAAGCTGCTGGTCCTAAATGAATATCCTCTAGTACAATTCAAACAGTGAAATGTCTGAATAAGAGAATGCAATTTTATAATAAAATGTTACTTTTTGTCAAAGAATTTGCATAATCTTAATTAAATGAACAGACTAATAAGCTCTGAGTGGTGAATTCTGCTGTTTTACGCTCCAGCCAATTAGATCATTCAGTTTCTCAGGCATTCTTTATTGTGCAAACTAAATGGTTGTATAATGTTTGGTTGATTTTTTTTGTCTCCATCTTAGCAGAAAACAGAACTAGCAGTAAACAGAAAATTATATAATTGACTAAAAATTAACAGAATTCTGGCCAGCCCTAATAATTAAAGCAACATAGAAAAACCCAGAACCAAACCCTTAGATTGCATGATGTGAGAAACTGTGCAAATAAGAATTTTCCTGCTGATGTATCTCTGGAAAACATTTAAGTTCCAGTAATATTTTGAGTGTTGTAACAAGTGATATAAGCTACTAAATACTGAGGCAGAAACATGCAGAAGTGATACCTTTCTTTTCTGCATTAGAGCTCTAATGTTTTTTGCCTCTCCAGTGCGTGTGCTCCTGTCCTCATCTTCCGTTGCTGTGCAGCAAATCCCTCCTGCTAAACCCAGAACACGACTGAAAATGACTACTGAGAGCAATCCCCAGCTTTTTGGAAAAATGTAGGAGCTGGAAAGGGAATTAGATGGAAGCAAAGACAGAACTGGGATCCCATCAGTTCTTCTCTCTGATAAAGTAATTAAAATTGAAAGCCAAAAGTTCAATGTGGGCTTCTCAAGGGATAATGAGAGTGTGTTGTGAAATTTTGCTGTTTAGAAATATTTTCTGATCACAGATCAAAGTAATCCATGTATGAAAAATTACAGGAAATGCAGGGTATTTCTGAATCCAATATAAAAAAGTGAAATAAGTTTTATTAAGACCAGTAACTAATCAACATCCATGACATGTAAATGTAGACAAAGTAGAACATCTTTTTTCTACTACAAGCATTCAAAGGAGGTGCTCCTTGGTTTGATTAAGTCTGCTTTTCTAACCTTGTAAGGGGTACAACTTTCCTTAGGTAATGCAGAGTAATCTTGTCTGGGTGTTTGCTCTGAGGTTGCAGATCTGAGCCATTTTCATCATTCCAGAATGTCAGTATCAAAAATGACATGTCTGGGCAGAGGGGGTGACTCAATCAGTGGGAGAGGAGTTTTGAAAAACTCTTGAGATCCTCTATATCTCTAAAGTAAAGTTGTCCCTTCTTGACTCACCTTCGACAATGTAAGTTTGATCTGGAAAACCACAAAGACTTTTTCTGGCAGTTTCTGTACTTCCTCAGAACTCAAGCATACTTGTGCTTAGTGAAAAATCAGAGACTTAGCTAGCCAGAAGGAGGTTTCTCAAGCTCCTTGATTCACAGTACAAAACAAGTAAAAAAGATAGATAATTTTCAAAGAACACTTTCATACTATTTATTGTGTGCCCTTTTGTAAAACTGTTTTTTTTTTCTAATGACATTCTCATTTGGACCCCAAAGAAGGAAAATAAAGATATAAAAGGCAACACTTGAGTTGTAGGAAGAGCTAATCCAGCCCTCGGGGGAAATTTTTACTTTTGTTTCTTTGTTGAATTTGCTAGATAAAAGTATTTTGCAAATGGACAATATTGTGAAGAATATTGTACAGATGTGCAGAAGAGCCTCTTTGCTGGAACAGAGTAAATACAAAGAATGCTTCAAACCCAAGCAACTCTGTGTTCACCAAACAGGAACTGAGGTCTCTGCTCACATTCTAGTCCTGTTACCATATATGCTTCTCAAAATATTCACTCAACTATTTTTGCATTTGTTGCAAGCACATATATCTAGGGAAAAGATGCCCCTTTGAGATCTACTTTAAATGCAGCTTCCAACTTTTCACAATTGCTTAACTCCCTCCACCATTATATAGGAGATAAAAATTACTGATTTTACTGTCTCATCGTAATAGTCTTTCAGCAAGAAGTCATCTTCATCTTTTTAGAATTCTTGCTTAAATGACAGAAAATCACTCTGTCTTTTGGAATTATTTTTTGCAGACTTTCTTAAGCCTTTTGTATTGTAGACTCTACTTCTGTAGCATGAGACTCTACTTTTTTATTTCCCCAAAGCACGCCTATTGAGCACTTCATTACACAGACTTTAAAAGGAAGGTGTTTTTTAACATGTCATTTCAAAATAGCAGTATTTCCACGATTGTTTTTCCTTGCAGGTGTGTTTTATTTCAGTCTATACCTGTCACAAATACATGGTCTCTCTTTTGGTCTGTGCACAAGGGTGTATCCATTCAGACAGTTTTGTGCCATTATAGCTTGAAATCCACTGGTGCTTTTGTCTTCCAGATACATACATCTTTATGGACAAGTTAAAAGACCAGCAGAATATTTTGGTCTTTATGACTATAGTTTTTTCAGCAATATAGAAATAAATTGTTTTAAGAGGTCTGTGGCTTCAACCACTGGTCTTAAATTAGACTCCAGGGTACTATAATGTTACAGGAAGTACCTGGCACAGATATTTGGAAAGCAGTGCTTAAATAACAAATTATTTGATTCTATCTACTTTGCTTTCCCTACTGCCTTTTTCTGAAATGAGTTAATGGTATAGTTATTGAAAGATAAACATGCCAAGAAAACGGAAGAATAACAATTGCAGTTAGGTGCAGCCATGTTTGGAAAGGGCTGCACTGTTAAAGGGCTAGATCCCAGGATATGGTTAGGAATCATTAGTAGAATTAAACTAAAATCACTAGAACAATGATTTATTTTAAAGAATGTGCTGTTCCTGTGTAATGATAATTGCTCACCAGATTAGAAAGTGAAGTCACTGTGTTTACCATTAGGAGGAGATGTTACAAATGAGAGGCAAGGCACTTACTTTTATTTGTTTCTTAACCTGATGAGTTCCAATTTCTCTGCATATTCCTTTGGGAAAGAAAGAGACTGAGAAGCTCCCTTTATAATATCCTTGTGATATGAGATAGCAACTATCTTTTCAGCTATGTAATTATCTCATTCCTTACTGTTATCTGTAATACTCACACCATCACTGGCATCCTGGATGGTTTCACTGTTCATAAATATGTACCTGTATCTTTTCTGTTTCCATTTTATTGCACTTCCAGTTAAGATTAGTTTTTCTGTTTGTTTACCAAATATTTTTGAAAGCATATACAATTAAACACATGCTATGGCTAAGTATCTTAACTTTTGTCTGCAGTTAGTTTATTTCTCCCATTTAGGAACATTCAGAAATAGAAAGAGTAGAATCCAAAATCCATTGATAAAAACTGAAACCTCAATGTGCACAAGGGAAGCAAGCTAAACCCTTGAATGCTTTTATTTGTAGATGTAACTGATATTTTATTTGTGTTTTTAAATTGGGAAAAACTGAAATATGCTTAGTGTTTTGTAATAAAACAGCTTTTAAAATACATAGGTTCATCACTCTTTTGGGAACATGTTATTAAAATAAGCAAATTTTTTTACATCTTTCTGCAATGCATCCCAGAGGATTCAGAGAAGAAAAGCATGTATGAGAAATTTTAATTTCAGCCTGTCCCCAATAATAAAATGGTGGTAGTTGCTCTCTTGTTATTTGTTTCACGTTGTTTTATAGTCCAGAAAATTACTTACTGTATATGCTCAGTTATCTTTTACATAAGGTTGCAGAAGATTTCTTTGACATTACTGACCCCCTGCAGTGAAATGCTTTGATGTAGTTATCAGCTGTCTTGAAACTATTGCTTATGGAGAAGACCAAACTTAGAAGAAATTACTAAAAGACTAATCGTTCCTCCAAGCTTATTAGCCACAATACTTCAGCTTTCTGTTATGGTTGAAATATTTAGTTGTTCTTGATGTTTCAGTGTTTTAGAGCTGTTGTGATCACAGTTATTTCTTCTATTTTCTCTAAGAAGCGAATTATTGGCCGTTGTGGAACCTTTCTTGTCACTCTTCTGTCTCTTCTGTTTTGTGTGCATCTCTTTTCTGTGGCATTCTGTTTTATCTGTTTATGGTTTTGTGACTTTATATACAGTTTCCTGTTGGAAATTTTACATTTTGAAAAGCGCTCCAAAGACTTTGTGTGTGTAGCATGAGTTCAAAGTTATCTCCACACCTATATATGGCTTCTAACTATGTACTTTTAACCTTCACTAGCATTGTAAATATAACAAGGCTTAACCAAAGTGACTTTTAAATCCTGTGATTTTTTCCCCCTCATCCAAGCTGCCACATTACGGTGGTGAGGCACTGTAACAGGCTGTTCACAGATGCTATAGAGGACCCATCCCTGGCACTTTCCACATGCTTGTCCGGTGGCAAGTTCCCTGCCTATGGCAGGGTCCTTGGAACTAGGGGATCCTTAGGGTCCCTTCCAATTCATGTCATTCCATGATTCTATGTAGTGATATGACAAGGTGTAATGGATATAAACTGAAAGAAGGCTGGTTTAGGTTAGATATTAGGAACAAATTCTTTGCTGTAAGGATGGTGAGATACTGGAACAGGTTGCCAGAGAAGTTGTGGATGCCCCATCCTAGGAAGTGCTCAAAGGCACGGAGTTGAAAAATCTGGTCTCATGGAAGGTGTTCCTGGGTTGGAATGAAATAATCTTGATGGCTCCTTCCAACAAAAATCATTACATGATTCTATGAAACAAGCCAAATGCCTAAATATTTCCTTTCCAGGATAAATATTGACATTCTGTATGTAGTGCCCAGAACCAAAGAGTTCTCGTTCACAACTTACTGTTCGTTAGAGAGTTTTCTAATCATGCTCCTGGGAAGTGTAGGCTGGTACTTTCTAGGTCTCCTCAGATGCAGAAATAATGCATGTGTAGGGCATAGGGAAAGCAGGTAAGAGTGAGCAGGATAGAAAGTCCAGTTATCAGAGTAAAATCCTTGGAAGACAGAGATTAGGAAAGAAGATTCTGTTTTTTAGGACTGTTCAAGTGGGCTACAATTAAGAGAGCTATTGAGGCAAAACAAAACTGTTCCTTATTCCACACTCTGAGTAAAATTTCATTTTTCCTCAGACATTAAATTATCAGAACTTTACCTCTCTGAAAAATAATTTAAACCTTGGAAGATCTTGCTCTGAAAACCACCTTTGAGTTTCACTGGCTATGCAAGAATTCTTAGCCAGTGCAAGGCACCTCAAAACGTGCCCCAAACCAGCAGTCTCTATTGCATTTATAGGTAATTAATCAAGCACATTTTATTTTGCTGCCATGTTAATATTCTCTAGCTTCTTGACATACTCAATTTTCTCCTCTGAAAAGGAGGGGGACTGGAAAAGTGTGCTCAAGATCCAGTTTTCTGTCAATCCCAAGCAACATTCCTTAGCAAAGGAGCAGTTTACAAACTGGTTCTTAAAGTGCAACTGGATAAAGCCAAATAACAACTCTCACAGCTGCTGTACCACTAGTAATAATTACTGTACTTGCAATGGCCTGGAAACTGCCTGGGGCTTCTTGGTCCCAGTTTTCAAACTCCTTCCTTATCTTATGGGTAACATGGATATGTCTTTGCTAAAAATACAGTTGAGCACAAAATAAACAATTTTCCAAGACCATTGGGACACTAAGGAAGGACTCAGGGAAAGAGCTGAAGAGGAGAAGGAAGGGCAGAGGAATCTGAGGTATGAGGAAAAACTTATAACTTCATAGTTTTTTTTAAGTCCTCCTTTTCAGAAAATATTGACTGAAACGACATGGAAGGTTTCTGCTTAACCACATTTTTAAAAGCTTTCATAAATATCGCAATAAAGTTAAATTCATTGCTAGTTAAACCCTAACACTGGCATAAGCTTATTTCTTATTCAGATGACTGAGCTGCAGCAGAGAAGCAGCACTGGAAAAGCAGAGGATTTATACTGCAAAATTTGAAATACCCTTCTTCATGGAATAATAAAGGACACTCTCCATATTCTATTCTAATAGCCAATAAAGTATAAGAACAGCTAGAAAAATAAGGTTGGCAGAAACAAGGAATAAATTAGGAAATTATATTTACACTACAGTCAATTACCACAGCAACATTTTACTTTATAATGCAAACTTTTCTTGTAAACTACAGCGTGCCAAAAATATTCCAATGAGGGAATAGGTTGTCAAATCTCATTCCAAACTATCAAAAAAGATTTCCATTACCCACTACCATTTTCCCATTTAATAAGTTATCTGCAAGAGTTTGGCTGGAAAGCACAATTGAATTCTGGGAAAGGGAGCATAAAAGGGCCCTAAAGGCTTTTGTGTCCATAGCTTGTCTGCCAGCGAAATTCAAGACAACCTTTAGGCCTTGAATTTGTGCTCCTTGGCAAAATACAGATAAGGTTTGATGCTGAATTGGCATATCTGATATCCTCATAAACACTTCTGGTGGTAGCCTACATGAGCCTGTAGCCATGGCTGGACATCAGAAAAACTCCAGTAGCATGTTTGGTGTTTTGCCTTTCTTTCATGCATGAGGGAATGCCATTTGTCACAGTGTCTAGCTGTCTACTGGTTGGCATAGGTACAACTCAACTGCTTCCATGCTTTTCGGCAGCAGCAACATCTGAGTCCCATAGGGAGAAGATTTTAATGCAAGGATAAACATATTTTGCAATGTATCGATGGTATGATCACTCTACTGGTTTCCATCCAGTTGTTGAAATTAATTTCCAACTGATTCTTGGAAAACAATTAAGGTAGTTATTTTTACCATCGAAACTCTAAAGAAGTTATGTTTTGATAGTAGCAGATCTGTCTGAGGGTTGTCATAAAAAGTGAGGTCAATTGAGGTACTTGGGCTGTCATTCTTTACACTGAAACAGAAAATGATGGTAGAGTTAGGGTCCCTTGATCTGATATTTTAGTATGGCCCCAAATACTTGCTTTCATGCTATGCCATTGGTTGGGCTGACTCACCCATGGATTACTTATTCTTTTGACTTTTCATGGCTCTGCAAGCAATTAAAGTGAGCATTTTAAAAAATAATGTAAGCTTTAATCCTAAATTTCCTAGTACTTTCAGTCTAACAAACATTGAGGATGTTATGCACAGTGCTGTAATATTAATTAAAAAATACAGTTATGAAAACATACATTTCAAAATCACATAGTGTACATGCTATGCCTATGGGATGCTGCCATTTTTGTGTTCTGTGGCAAAATATGAAGGGAAAGAGATGCCTGAGCTGGAAGCAATTAAAGTTTGTTGTACTTCAGGTTTCAAAGTGCACACCACATGGTTGCCTTGGTCATTTTTTGTTATTCTGGTATACTTAATATCTTAATAAACATATTCAAAAAAGAGGATATTACAATTTAGCAGATATGTCATGATCTCCCAAAAATGCAGCTGTGTAAACTTTCAGTTATGTAGGTCTTCATTCCTACATAGACAACAGTCTTTGATAATACAAACCCCAGCTGGGCCAGACATGTTCAATAAAATATCCTACAGTAGCTCTTCTGGATAGTATGATATCATATTTGTTTTAATCATTCTTAAATTATGAAGCAGTTTCCAAAGTCTTCACTAAAAGCTCCAAAAGTTAGATTGAAAGCCTAAGAACCTTTTCTTACTTTCTCAATAAAATGTGAGGCTGCTTAGATGAGGCATCATTTCTTACCTGGGATTGTTTTTGCTTCCAGTCGTGGATCTAAACCAGCTCTTTTTGGTGGAGTTTCTATTAAGACTAGGTACTGATTCGTGCTGAACTATATGCTGTTAGCTAATGTTTCCAGTTAAAGTAGTTGTTTAGCATAATCCAAATATACCTTATATGTGATAGGCTGCAACTGAGCTTTATATTCCTTTGTCCTCTCTCAGAGCTGGTACTTGCCATATCATCTCATCCTGTATCATATTTTTAGAGTTTTTTGAGTGGACAGTTACAATGCTAGCTGTTGGTGTCCTAAGAAGTCACTTGAAACAAATGAACTGGTATCCTGAGACCATTTGTAGCCTCCTTCCTTCTTCAGCTGTTACACCTGGTACTGTCAATGACTTACCCAAGAAATAGATGAGATGATAAGAGACAGGAATGCACTGTCACTTTCCAAAGTGAATCCCAAGAAAAGCAAGTCTTACTCTCAAGTTTTAAAAACTAATCTAAAAATAGGTGCATGAAATGATATTTGTGCTAATTAAATACTATGTTGAGTAGGTCACACTCACTCTGCAACATGTCAGCAGTGTAATTTCCAGTGGGGCCACTTTTTCTACCTTCTCATCTTTCACCAGTCAAGGCTTTCATGTAGAGGGAGATTGGCTAAATGTCTTGTTGCATCCCCTAAGAGAGTTTGTTCAGGGTTAATTAAATAATCTAACAAAGCAATTAGTGGCTGGTTCAGCAATGTGCTAAGCCAGTCCCCTGAGGGTGAAGGACATTGAGTATCTTTTGAGGTTAGGCCTTTTGAACAAAACCAAACTTTTCTGTTTCCTTCTCTTCAGTTGCAAAGACAGACATCTTCCTACACTTGATCACATTGAACTAGTGTGAGTATACAGAGCATATCTTACCCATCATCCAAACAAGATCTTCTTCCACAGGTGAAAAGTCCAGCTTTTATAAATATTTTCCATTTTACCTTTCTGCATTAAATAACTGGAACCTCAGCCTTCTGTGTTCACCCTTTCACAAATCTTAACAAGGAGAGATTTATTAACTTATCAAAATATTTTTTAAATCTGAACTTTGCATTCTCAGCTTTAAATGCAGCTGAGAAACATCTAGGATTCCAAAAGTCAGGGCTATACATTTTGCTTCAGTCTATTTTATTCAAAGGAAACTGTGCAATATCCCCTGAAGTAGGGATTGATAGATAGCTGAAAACACAGAGGTCATTTAAGCAGGGAACTGCCACTGACTTGTTTTTACTTCTTACTCCCTTGTTCTTGTTTTCACTGACTTTCTTCCATGCAATTTAAAGAGAATAAAGTCCAGTTTTATTTGTACTGTCCAGCCAAAAAATATGAGTCCCTTAACACACAGTGTGTCCAGAATAAAACCATTAGTTTCTAACAGACAACATTTTAAGTCAGTTGCTTTCTTTTAAGGAATAATTCCTCAAAATGCAGCATAAACATGATCAAATAACATACTATGAAGCAATAAGTTTATGGCCTTCCAAGTCTGGAAGAAGCTTAAAACACTTTGCTGTAGTAGCATAGGTAAATATCTTTGTGTTCTTGAGACACAATTTTTATGGAGACCTTCCAATAATGATGAGAACAGCTGTTTCCATTTAATGCAAAACACACCAACAGGCCTTTCCTTTAATGCAATGGTTCCTATGACTTAATTGGGATAGTTTCTTATTGACTGCATCAGAACACCAAAAATACCATAAGTGTGCTCAGTTATAAGCCTTCAGTGACAAGCCAAACTAAGTACTATTTTTGATTCTTTTACCTGTGTATACAAATTAAGAAATTCAACTGGAAAAAAATTGGTTTTTCAAATGACTAGCTGTTTTCTGTCCTTTCAAGAGGTTTTAATACTCTCAAGATCAAAACAAATATTTATGATTTTTTCCTTGTCTCATCCTTTTTTTTACAGAGCCATAAATGAAAATATTTTTTAACCCATATTTGGCATTTGTCACTTTTAGCTCTGGGAGAGTGATCACTGGGATATGCCAAAGAGGTTTTGTTTCTTTCTGTGTTTTCTCTAGCTGAGAAAATATTTATCTTTCTATTGAGACTGGGACACTAAAAGAGACACTGAAAACAAAATCTGCCATGAACCTACAGAAAATTACAGTCTGAGGTTTCCTTAAGCCATTTTAAAGCAGCAAATATATGTATTCGTAATCTGGGTACTAAATACATAGAGGCATTGTCTTTTTGCCCATATAAATTACTCCACTTTTGGAATAGTTAAACTGATCCTAAATCACCACCTCTTCTGAAGAAAATAAAAAACCAAACCACACCGAATCAAATAGATTTGGAAAATCACAATTTCTTATCCTGGGAAAATAATTATGAGAGGGTATCTGCATTAACAAAAATAATTCAGGTTAGAGCACCTTGGAGATTCTTTGCCTTCAACATGATGATGTTTAGTCATTTTCACATGGCAAACATGATTTTTTGTGGTGGCCTTAGCAAAGCAGTAGGCATAGGGAAAAAATTTCCAAGTCCTTTCCAAACTTCTGCTTAAGTAGTAACAATTTACTCAAAACTCTGCTTCTGTTGTGTTTGTGATTACTCAATAAATAAAATTTTCTTTCAAACTTTTTTTCAATACAGATTATAGATCAGCAAGTAAGTTGCCTTGAAGCTGAGGCAATTCTAAACTCTTTTGACCCCATGAAACATGGGGGACAATTCGCTATCAAATTAAAGATTTTATCAAAACCCACCACATATCTTGCCTATTTGTGTAGAGAATGTTACTATATTTTTAAGCTATTCTTCTTGTTAGTAAAATCTATGCAATTTTAACAAGATCAGTTATGATCACTTTTTCATTTAATGTTGCCTTTCTGGTTTGGAGTTTTTAAGCTTTGGGCTAAGAGCAAATAAAAGGTGTAATAAGAAAAGGGGTTCTTTAAATTTGACAGGATGCTTAGAGAAGAAATATAGGTCCTCTCTGGAACTGTCATTTGTTGTAATTTGGAACAAGACAATTCACGAATGGGTCAATGTAAATACTTGAGACTGCTTTTTCTAAATAAACTCAAACATATTATAAGATTTCCATTCATATTTTTTGATTTAATTTTCAACCATAAAAACTCTCTATATTCTAAAACTTTTTTCTCAAAGTGGTGAGATTTCTTTGAATGGCTTGTTGCCTTTGCATATTTGCGATAATACACTTGCGAACAAAACACAGAAAAGGAGCAAAGTAATTAGGCAATTGAGAAAAACCCCGAAAGGCATCTTCCCTTTTTTTCCCCCATTTGTTTGTTTGTTTGTTTGGTTTTTTTTTTTTGTTTTTGGTAGAATTTATCTCAGTTTTTTTCAGTATTCTGTTTTTCATAGTGGAGGAGTTTTCATTGTTGAATCGATGCTAGCCTTAATATGAAAAACTGGATCTAGTGCTTATCTTCTCTCAGAGCCACTCACAGCTGGTAACATGACATTTAAAACTTAACTCCTTAGTTTGAATCTGGTTGAGTCGTTAGAGATATTGGTTGTCATAGCAGTCTGCAGGATGAATATGAGATTACAAAAAAATCCCAAAACCACAAACCCAAAAAGCTCAACAAATATATGGAAAGCAGTAAATGGCACTTGCCAGATTTTCTTCTGATTTTTAGGGTGTACTTCTCATATACTTGAATCTGATAACTACTCTATAGCTTTCTTGTGCTGTTTTCCCTTTGGTGGCATGCCTACAGCAGAGTGGTTTGTTTAAATTCCAATTACCCAGTTTTGATCTCTTTTGTGAGATTTGTGAATTTTATTGCAGTCTGAAACCATCAAGCTGCAAGCTTTAGAACTGAAGTTAAAGGAAACATGAAAGCCCTCTATTAAGATGACTAATATTCCAGATGAAGCTAATTAGTATGATAACCTATGCACGTAACAGAATTGTAAAATTAGTGAGATCAACCCTGCAATACCATTAACTATATTATAACTCTTCACATGATTTTCTTCCCCCACTAATGAAAGGTCTTAGAAATGTGAGATTTCAATTTGTGTTATCATCTGGTGGAGCTCATCAACACCACACGCTACAGTGAATATTGTGGTTTTCACAGCAGGGCCTTTTTTATCTTTGCAAATTTGTAAATTAAAATAATTTCACCTGGGGAAATCCTGCACCAGAGAAATGTTGGTGACCTTGACAACACTTTTCCATTTCTTCTTTTTATTCTCCTGTTTTTCCCTAACAAATCACGATGGCAAATAAATGATAGAAGACAGACTTGTGCTATACATCATATTTATTACATTCATTTCTGTGCTCTGCGTTCCTGTAAGGTTGCATAGTCAGATTTAAATGCTATCCTTATGTGGAAACCTGCTTTCAGAAAAAGAGAAAACAAAGAAAAGAGAGAGTAATGGAAGAATTGTATGTCATGTATTCCACTGAGGCAGGGAGAAAATGGGGGGACATGCAGTACAAGTAACAGCTAGTAAGTAGTTTTTGTGAGGTGCTTATGCTTAGTAATGAGCAAATATGCCAGCACTGTATCTGTTTGTTTATCCTCTTATGTTCTCTGGCATCATGATTTATCAGAGCTTAAGCAGCTTCTGTTTCTTCTTCTTCCTTCTTCTTCATGCTATCTAACCTAAAGTCTTCATATTTTCAGTGAGAAGTTTTCAAACAAAAATGAAAGGTAATATTGGAAAATTTTAATGTTAACATAACCTCCTGGTTTTCCATTCAGCCTCTAACAGCAACTGGTCTAAATAGAGTCTAATGGACAGAAGAACATATTTTACAAAAAGAATCATAGAATGGTTTGGTTTGGAGAGGAACTTAAAGATCATCTAATTCCAGCCCCCTGCCTTGAGCAGGGACACCTTTTACTAGGCCATTAAAAAATTATTTTCTTCTGGCTAATCATGTATGAGATGACAGTTTTCCAGTCGTATTTTTGAACAATCTCTTCTATTGTTATTTCTTGGCTTGTTCAAATTCTGCACCCCAAAATATGTAAGTCAGCAATAGGAATAGTTGTCACGATGTCTCATCTTGGTTTCAGAGTGAAGGCTGTTAAGATCAAGGAATAATGCCTTTGACCCTTTGTAAATTGTTTATACTTACAGGATTATCAGTATGAGTGTGTTACTTGCCACTATGCTTTCACCAGAGGCTTGAATTCGTGAGTTAACTCACTCCTTCATTCTCACTAAGAGAAATGACAAAACTTTAGAAGACCAGAGCAAGATTCAAACAATAGAGGAACGCAGAAGGCAAGTAATACCTATGCTAATAAAAACTACAAAGGCTTATGAAAAAGCTGGTCCCAGTACTATTCTCTATGACAAAAAGGCAAGACTTTATAACATGCTACTATACATTTGTTTATTTCAGGGAGAAAAATTAGTGTCTACTCCAGATCTTCATTTGCAATACTCTAAAACTGGTGGGGAAAATTATTATAATCACAACATCTAAGGTGAATTTAATTTAATTTAACACTCAGTGTATAGCCTGAGGACAGTTAGAGGGGAATATTAGTGCTTCCTGATAAGAGAAAAAAAATTAGCTTTGATGGCAGAAGAAGCTGACACAGCAACTAGAAGCATCTGTGCATATGGTCAAAGGCCAGGAACCCACAGTGCTCCTTACCCTGATGGCACTGCGGAAAAGGCTGGTTGCAGCCAGCATGGACAACGTGTACTCCAAAGGCTTGGGTGGCACAAGGCCCAGTAGCAGTCATGAGTGACCAAAATCCAGAAACTGGAAGCAAATCTGAGGGATTCTTTGTCCTCTCTTCCTCACACCTTTGTGCTTTTCCTTTGTTTTCTTGCAACTATCAGAGTTCAAGACAAAATGTCAGCCTCAGCTGTTGACTACAATCTGAAAATTGAAAATAAGAAGCAGTGTGACATTTTAGCTCTGAGACCTTTGTTTTCTGGCTGGGGGAAAAATAGACCTGGCTGCATTTAAGCTTGTTGTCATCATTCTGAAGCCAGGAGAAAGTCACACTGCCAAAATATCATCTGAGAACATTTTGTTTTGGTCCCCCATTATACTTCTAGGGATTATGATATTGTTCTTGGGCTTAAAAGGGGAAGAAGTCAGGGTTACCCTTGATTAGTCTTCGCCTCATGAAAATGCTGTGCCTGTTCTTCCTGGTTCATGGAAATACTTCAGAGCACTATTTTCAGTGAATGTGAGAGTGATTTTGGTCCGCAAACATTGGATGCAGGTTTGTACAGGGATACTTAACAACCAAAGAAACCATGCAACTTCCTCATTAGGCTCTCTCAGAGCCTCTAAATCTACCTCTGTGATTCTCTGCAATACTGGGTCTCACCAACCTGGGCTGCTAGGACAGACTCACTGATAATGTATGATCATGGTGCTCTGTTGCCAGTCTTGCACTGTAGGCTCAAGCAACATCAGAAGCTTGATTTTGCTTGTAACCAAGCCTGGTAAGAACACTGACTTCCTATTGACTAAATGCTGTCCTTGCAATTTTAAGTAACTTTCTGCTTAGAGGTACTTTCCTTTTCCCTATATCTAGATGTCGATCTAACCTGAAATCTTTGCC
>VZRX01010086.1:25110-37331 GCA_013398075.1 Notiomystis cincta
TTTATTCACTGTTCACCCTGCAGCCAGTGATAGGACAGGCCATGAAACATCAGGGAAATATTTTCTACTAATTTTCTCCTCTGCTTTAGCTTCACCTCCCATTTTGAATAACACTTGGCAGATGCAGAAAGAGACAAGCACTGCTTACAAACATGCTGTTATGTTTCTCTACATCTAGAACTCTATAGACACTTCAAGTCATATTCCTGGTCAAGAGGGGCTTTAGGATGCTTTATTCTTTTGTAGTTCCTAGTTATAAATCCTTGATATCAATAAGTAAATACAAGAAATAATGTAGCTGGTGAATTTCTGCATTGATTTTAATGGTACTTTAGGAATCATTTCCTAAAGCACTACAGCTGATTCCTGAGGACTGCTGAGTACTCTTAAGGCTGACCAAAGATTTAAACAGCAGGAAGGATATTTCAGATTAGAAAAGAGAAGCACTGGCAGAGCTCCATGTACCATATGTTAGGCTCTGACCATGGTTCCTCATTTATTTTCTGAGTACAAAAAGGCAAAAAACATAAATAAAGGAGGGAAGGATTATTCAGGAAGTCATTTGTTAGCAGGGAGAGTGGTCTGAATTTTAGGATTCACTGTGTTGCATGGAGAACCAATAATCTTAGTAAAACCTTCTATTTACATGAATTCCTAATTGAACCACTTTTCTTTGGATATATTTTTATTCAAATGTATTTGATGAAGCTTCTAGGCAAATTTTAAAAGCAGCAGATGAGTGTGAAGTGCTCTCTGTGAAACTGATCTTTCAAAATACAAAGAAATTAAACATGTAACTCACGAAATACCTATTTTGTCCCATTGAAGAGGGTAATAGCATTTCTAATGGGATGGTACTTTACATTTAATTTTCTCAATACTTGTACTTATAACTAGATTTTACAAACAGTGACAGGAATGCACGTAATTGAATATAGGAGGTAATTTTGGCAGAACGTGATTCATCCAACAAAGAGGAGCCCTGAAATGTTTTAGGTAATTATTTTTAGGTATCCTAAGATACTGTAGCATCCCACAGATATATTTCATAAAAATAATAAATTTTTTTAAAATAAAACTTATCCCCCAAAATATTTTCCCCGTATCTATATACAGGGCCCTTAGGTTTCCAAACATACTGATAGGTATTTTCCCTGGGTGTCTAGTAATATTGTTTACTGCATCGTTTTCTGAAACCATGATCACCCCCACAGGGAAAAGAGGCCTGCACCTGGCAGGCAGGCTTGCAGAGTCTGCTTACTTTGTAACAGCTGGATATCGTGATTGTTCTAAACCCATCATTTATTTTGCATAATTGTTGACCTTTCTGCCTATATTCTCTGGTGAGGAATTCAGACCATTTGCAGTACTGCAGAAAAATAGGTGTTTCTGTCTATTAGAAATCAGGAGGTTTGGTAGTTTCCTTTTAAATCATTCTATTTGGATGTTTGAATACCCTGAAAATGATCTTTTTCCAGCTTCAATCAAACTGTTTAAATGTGTGATTCTAAAGATCAGCTAACCAAATAAATGTTCATAACAGCTCTGTGATATTGCAATCCTTTAATATTAAGCAAATTGGAACATAGAACAAAACATTTAATGTAAGTATATTATTAATATTTACTAAGATCTGAAAAAAGCACCAGTTGCTTTATCTTTATGAGAAAGTAGTGGCTTATTAATATAAAATTACGTTAATAGTTCAGTTGCTTGAGTAATAAAGGAATTTACTTGAATATAATTTTTGTAGTAAATTATGGTAAATAATAACCAAATTATTTACTGAAATGTTTTCTTATTGATGGAGTTAGTAGTTTGAAGAAAAAAAATACTCATTTTAATTAAGAAAACTATATTATAAAAATAAAATTCAAATGCTAGTTTACTCAATTTACTACAGGAAAAACAGTTTTCTGACTAAATATTGTGCCTAGTGTAAGAACTGTTACAATACAGACAGTAACTGTTACTATTAACAATAAGAAAATGACTTACTCCATCCTTTGGCCTTCTTTTGAGTGAAAAACAACTTTAATCTCTTTCCCTGCTATGGTCAGGCTAATACTTTTTGATATGAAAGTTATAGTGATCTTGGGCTCTTATTAATTTGTTTATATCTTTTCTGTACCTAAAACATTTTTACTTCAAGCAATTTCAGAGGCAGCTCCTGGCTTTAGGATAAGAAGTGATAAGAAGGTCTCCAGGTAGTGAATGCAGCCTGCCTTAACTTCTGACACTGAAGACCTAGGTGTAAATCTTCTCAGAGGCCAGCTGAAATAATTTCCCCAGAACAGTGCTGCAGAGGCAGCCTCATTCGGATTCCCTTCAAAGAGATTTCATTTCATTAAACTCTAGACTTGACTCTTTTGCAAAGAGGTCAGGAAAAATGCTACATGCAGCTCTCTCTCCCTTCAGTAATGTCACCATTTCTGTGATTTATAGCAGCTGCATCTTTATGTGCCACAGAAGGGCCATAGAGATAGAGTCCTTTTTTCCTGAAAAATTAAGGCAATCAGATTAGTGCATAATATATATTTCTGAGTAAAATACCAGAAAGCTGCACTCCATTGCAACATATCATTGCAACAGCTTATGTTTGTCCAAAAACCATTTCAATTAAAAATGCAGTAAAAAAAAGGGGGGGAAAGAAATGTCTCTATTTTAAAATTTTCAACATGGGAACATGATTTTGATGTTCTTCTGAAGTTAACCATCAGACACTGTAACCATAGCAGACTAAGTCAGACTTGTTAGTAAGATGCTCCAGATAAGATAACAACGAAATAAGTAAAATTATAAATTATTGTTAGCACATTATCAATACTGTTAACATTACCCTTGAAGCTGAAGCTCTTAGTGCATTCTCTAGTTTTTAAATAGGGACTTATTCACATTAAGCAAATTGTTTCTCAGTCATAATCATATATCATTAAGTTTTGATCTCACATCCATTGTCTGCCATTCAGCTTTGGTGCTCCTGGGTGTCAAAAGGCTCCTTTTTCCCATAGACAGCTTGGGTCAGGGTCACATATATCGACTTGTAATTATGGACTTCTGTCTTTGCTGAGACAGACTATTCATTTATCTTTTTTCTCAAACAGCCAACAGCCAGTTGTTTTTCTCAAACAGCCTACAGCCAACAATCCCTGGCTAAAATGGGATTTATATTTAGCCTTTAATAAAAGTTATGCTATTAGAAGGAAGTGTCAATAGCTATGGTATCCAAAGTTCCTAATAATTGCTGCATTTGTTTCCCTTTTCCAAGAGTCTGGCCTGCTGGACAAGTCTGAGGTGAAAGTAACTTAGTAAATCAAGAAGGTGGTGTGTATCCCACAGCTCTGGAAATTACGCCTTTTATCTATGGCATCTACCTGTGTGACACACATATGTTATGCTACTACATGTGATCTTGCAGTTTCCTGCCTTGCCACTTACAGGGTCTTGTAGAGGGGATGGAGAACACTGGTCTCACCACAGGTCCTAGTGGTCCCTGGGCATGAACTGGTTCTTGGAAATAAGACACCAATTTTTTTCTAAGAAAAGGAAGTAGGAATTACCTCCAGAGAGAAGCGAATAAAAGCTTGTGAATGGTGTACCCTGTGCTAAAAACAACAGTATGTTGGTTCAGTATATATTTTATTGTGAACTTTATTGGAACCTGTGCAAGAGAAAGAGTTGTGAAGTCTCTCTTAGTAGAGCTGCATGTGAAGTATTTTTCTGACTCACAGCTATTGTGAGACTGGAAAGAGTTACTTCAATTTCTGTTCTTTCTTCATGTCCTTTTTATCTTCCATCTTGGTTGAGGGCAAGCATCCATTGGTAAGGGCATCAGTCTGCGTCTCTCTCCTTTTCACTGACCTTCAGTGACAGAAATTTGCTTTACTTCTAAACAATATAAAAAAATGTGCCACTAAAAAGATCTAAATGCAACCCAAACATCAAGTAGCCATGTCTTGCTTTTGTCTACATGCCAGGAAAAAAGAAAATTTGTCATAATCTCCAAGAAAAACAGGAACTCTAGGTAGGAATTAGCATCATAGAATTATATAATCATTTAAGCTGGAAAAGACCTTTAAGATCATTGAGTCCAATTACCTACTGTAACTTGAAAAAGGACTCCAAAGTCACAAATCTCATTGAATGACCTTCTCACACCACTTTCAGCTGATGTCTTTCTCTTCCAAATTATTATAATTAAGAGTGCACTCATTAAATTTTTTTCATTTGTTAGATGGATGATGCTATTTTATAATGTGGCCAAATAATGTGCCCATTATGAGTTTCAAGTCTGGTGCCAACAAAATGTCTGCAGCTCTTCTTAAACTGCATTTGAAACCTCAGAAGGAGGGTCATTGAAATGCAGTTTGGGAAGGAAGCCATGTGAGTTTAACCAGTAACTGCCCATGTTTGGATGTCACTGTCTGATGTTTTCTTAATAACTGAGGTTCATAAATACAGTGGAAGTAAAGCAGGGCAAGATAATTAATGGATTTGAGTAAGCCAAGCATGTTGACCCTGTGTGTGTAAACATCACATACAGTCATATCCGAATGAAGTTTGGAATTGTTTGAAAGGCATAAAGAATCAAAACAGATTTGTCTGCACTTGCATTTTCCAAATCAATGCTTTTACAAAGTTATATAAAACACTCGTGTTCTCCTTTAGATTTCACCATGTTTTGTAAGCAAAACCAGCCCAATTATCTTTCCTACTTTGGTGACAATTGTCCACTTTTGCCTACTTATGGAAATCTCAGGTATTTCTATCACCCATTCATGTTAATTTTATTTTTATTTTCTTCTTATTTTCTCTAGCTTTCTTTCTTTCCTGTATATATCTGAATTTAAATCCAACAACAGTTTTTAAAAATACCTTGTGGAAATTGAGACGTTTAGAGTAACTTTTTTTTTAACAAAGTTTCTTTCCAACACCACCTTGATATTGCAAGATACTCATCACTATTCAGATGCTGGCTATGGGAAGAAAAGATTAAAGTAGTATGACTTTTTTATTCTGCTTTTTTAATGTTGAGCCGAAGAGGTCCTCTCTAAGCAGGAACAAAGCTTTCATATAACATCAGAGAAAAACTTTAGGAAATCAAAATTTGAATCTAAGAACCATTTAAGCCCAGCAGCAACAGAATTAGAAGCAAAGTAGCAACTAGTGTCCTTTCATGATGCATGAGTAGGAAATGAGAGTTGAAAGCATTGCATTATGTAAATCAAAGTATATTTGATTGAAGACAAGTGTCAATGATTCTGTCCACTGGTAGCTAAACACAACCTTATGAGACTGTCATTTCAATACAAGAGATAATTTTCTTGGTTTATAATGTGGGTTTCTCATAACAGTAGGCAAGTTTCAGTGTTTTCTTCTTAGTTGTGAGAGATGAAAAATGTGTATTGCTTTTCCTCCAATAATACCAACACGTTTTGTTTTATTCTAAAATCCCAAACAATACATGTATAAAATGCAAACCCATTTTAACACAGAAACGTGGATATTCTGTGTTGGAAAGGAAACACAAGGATCTTCAAACGCAACTCCTGGTCCTTCACAGGGCACCTCAAGAATCTTTGTCTAAGAGCATTGTCCAAACACATCTTGAGCTCTGTCAGGCTGGTGCTGTGACCCCTCTCCTGGGGAACTGTTCCAGTGCTCAGCCACCACCCATTCTGGGTAAAGAATCTTTTCCTGATATCCAAGCTAAGCCTCCCCTTCAGGCCATTCCCTTGGGTCCTGTCACTGTCACCACAGAGAAGAGATCAGTGTCTGCCCCTCCTCTTCTTGTAAGCTTAATTTTTTAAAACAATAAACATAATGAAAATGTGACACATTTCAACAACATACAAGATAATCTGTTACAGAGGTGTTATTAAAAGAACATTTGATATTGTGCTATTTTTAACATATTTCTGTCTTTCTCAATTTACACTGTCAATTTTCTTTATCTTCTTAGAGTATGACATCTGTGATTACAATATGGTGCTTGTGATTATAAATTACAATAGCTACAAATCTAATGAGTTTGGGGTCAATCTCTGACTAACTCAAAAGGAGGAAGCATTGGCAAACCAGCTCATACTTCTGTTGGAATGAGACCGAAAAATTTTTGAAACCAGTTTGACTGGTTGTTCAGAAGCAGAAGTTTTGAGATCATGGATTTTAAGGCATTTACATGGTGATTTTGGCATGCCTTTGAGCTCTATAAATAAGTGAAGTTTTGAGTCAACTTCCATATTTTTTATTTTTTCAAAAAAAATGCTGAGGACAAAAGTCATGAATCATGACTTGGATGGAAGTGAAAAACTTCTGAGAGATTCATGCAAGCGGCTTGGGAAGAAACCCCTTGCTCTTCTTAGATCTGATGTCAAAGTTTCCAGTTTCAGTATGTTCTGAGGTTCTGTTCAGAATTAGCTGTGACTTATGGGCTTTAAGGATGTGCCTAAGGAGATGAGATCAAGATATCCCTTATGTGTTCAATTCAATGAATTTCTGATGAAAAAATATTTGAGAGAAGCTGTGGGTTTGAGGACAGGAGCATTCAACAGAGTTTTTGTAATAGTATCCCTTACCAGCTACCTTGTAGGACTGAATTTCTGTAATGATAGAATTTATCTCAATCTGACAGTCTATAGTCATCATGATCCTATATCAGACAGTCCTATGATTAATTTAGGTGAAATAATTTGCTCCTAAAATGAATTTGTAGATACTTTTCTTTTTAAAAGTCATCAAACATCTGTTAAAAATCTAGCACATTGTATGTTATCTGTCTTTATAGCATGATTTGTGTATTTTCTGTAGGCTTATGCAGTTATAGTTAACTTTTTCACTGTTATGAATTTGTCTTGGTATCTTTCAATCAGCAGCTGATAAACAGGAAAATGGATTATTCAGGGTTGGGGCATTTTTAAAGAATGAATTAAGCTTTTTTTGTTGCAAAACTGACTGTCTAAGTTATAAAAAAGTTTCCTTATTTCTTCTTTTCATAAAACACACACACTTATATCCCCCTCCCCCCCCAAAATTTACGATTTTCCTTTTACCTCAGAAACATTTATGTTCTACTCCTGATTCAACCGCAAAAAACTCAGATGATCAATAAGGAAGTATTTTCAGAAAAGTTTTGCTGAAACAAATGTGGCACAAATATGCACATGGTTTCAATTTCCTGAGAAGCACTGACATTTTTACTCAATTTCCTCTTAATCCTGCATCACTCTCAACTCCCTTGCTTCTGGATTCCTTTCTCAGCAGCCAGGGGTGGGGTTAAAAAAACATTGAAATGGAAGAGAGCTCAACCAGCTCATTCTGTGTAATAAAATCCATTCCACTGTGGTTCTAATTTCATCAACTAATACAAGTCAACATCAAGCGTTAATGAGAAAAGGTTTCCAATTAGATACAGTCTGACACTGACCCAGCTTTTCAGTCACCTTCAATTGTCAGCGATAAAAAGGACGGTTCAATATGATATGGATCATTCACTCCAAATCTCCACAACTCATTTATGACAAACACAACTAACAGAGCATAGGGAACTGCTGAATTGTTTTTCATTATGTTGGCACATTGGCTTTAGACTACAGTGGTAATGATCTTTAGAGGTTTTCCATACAGAGTATCACTAATGAGCAGACCAGGATGGGGCGATGAGGTGATGACAACCCACATTTTCAAGTGACAATACCAGCAACACGATCATGCTTAAAATTCCCTATTATTTCTGGAAAGTAATTCACTACCATAGAGAAGAGAGAGTTAGGAGGTTAAGCTATTAAATAAAATGAGTACAGAAAGTGAATAGCTCATTAAAAATGAAACACTTTTACAAAATACACAAGCCTTGTCTTACCAGTCACTGTAAAATGTGCTTCTGTCCGTCTTTCCATATACAGTTACTTAGACTGGCATTTTTGTATGCTAGGAGTCCTAGGGCTGTGTTAAAATCCTTCAGATGTGCATTTTCCAGTGCAGTATTCATCTACCTTCAAACCCAGAGCTCATATGGGGAATAAAGTTAGGTAGTAGATATTAAATTCATTCCTAGGTCAAGGGCTTCCTACTGAGCAGGACATTAAAGGGCAACTTCAAGATGTTGCCCTTTATTCCAGAAAACTATTCCAAAACCACTGGGTTGTAATGAGCACTTGCAATTTGTGAAAATGTTAAGCATGGCAAGTCAGTAAATTACAGCACAGCTTCAATTGTTAAAAAATGAATATAAGGTAACTTAATAATAACACATAAAAGCTATCTGGATACTATAAAATACAAGAGTCATAGATGATATTCTATTCTTTGAGACTGTGCAGAACTTTTACATCAGCTATTGTGGTTTTTTCTTTCAAACTCTCCCAAAACCCTTTTATTTTGGAATGGAATGAATTCCTTCATATCATTGTGGAACATGTGTTTTGAAAACTTGAATTAATTTCTGTCCATATAAAGTATTTCCTGGAAAATACATTTCTAGGATCAGGGTACTTGGAGAAGAAGAAAGGAAGGCTAGGACAGTAAAAGAAAATGTGTTGAGATTTTTTTTTAGCAGAAGCCAGAACTTGAAGGTTTCCATCAGAGACTATGTTGCAAGATGAAATAAGTTCTAATCATATCAAACATATTCATCAGAAATGAACTCAGTAAATATCAGCTTAGCAAAATATGCAAATGACTACTTTTTCAGTTAATATTTGACTGTAGTGTCAAACAGTGTAGACTGGTCAGATAAAAATCTTGTCTTGCTATTCCCCTGGAAAGCTTGCCTATTTTAACGTTATGTCAGACTACGCTGGAAAACCCAAATGTATTTGCTTGACATACCCATAAGTATGTCAAGCTGCTTTTTAAAATTGTATGAAAGTTCTTGAGTCTGAATGATTAAAATCTATTTTGCACATAATTTTCCATTTTTCTCCTTTACAGGATAATTTTGAAACTCTTTTTGATACTTGAGAGAATCATTAACTCTGTGGAAACACACTAAGAGAATTATTCATGGACTTTGTGTTTCTTCTTTGTCCACAGACAAATGATGTAGAAAGAAACTTGCTACTGTAATTTAAAAAAGATTTCATAATGCCATGCCAGCAGTTCTGATATATGGGTTTCATGTGTCCTAAATTCTGTTCAACATTGCAATTTTGCCTGATACATGTCTGAAAGTGTAGACCAGTGATTTCCTAGCTTGATTAATCATTCTCTATTTACTAACTGATTTCAAAATCACATCATACAATACATAATTTAGCTACACCCTTCCTAGGAAGTTCTGCACCATCCAGGTCTGTCTATGAATCTACTTTGTCTTCTTTGCATCAATGGAAACAAAAACTTTCATTGAGTGTCATTTGTACAGCCAGTTTACAAGGCAGATGCACCTTGCTGTTAATGGATCTGGACACTTCAACATGTTTCATTGTGAATACCCTCAACAGGTGAAAACCTGGTTAATTTTAGTGTATAAAATGGAAATCTGACAAGTTTTTGTGTGTGTGTGTGTGTGTGTGTGTGTGTGTGTGTATGTATGTATATATTCATTCTCATTTTGGACACAGAGAGTTGTGCATGTTTCACAACTCAGCACTGATAAACTTGTCCATTCTAAACTTGGGCTTTTGTATACATGTAATTGTTGTATAAATCTGTATAGCTGTGTAAACTTCGGACACAGTGTCAGTATGGAACATGATTTGCAAACATCAGGAAACAGAAGCAAAACAAAAATGACAAAGGCCTCCAGAAATTAGAGAACTTATATCCTGCTGGGTATGAATTCTGAGTATCATGACAGGAACTCTCTTAGGGAAAAGGAAGAGGATGTCATCCACAAATCTGAGAAGTGTGTTGATATTTCTGTAATAGAAGGCACCAAACTCTGAAGATTCATTTGTTTTTAGGGTGTGGAAGGAGGTAGGCCTCTGAAGAGTCTAGTTCAGAACAGGAGGATATAATATCTTACACTTGTGATTCTAGTTACTGTACAGACAGCTGTTTGGCCTGACTGCTCCTCATCATGACATGCCAGTGTGGCCATTCTTTGGACATGCCAGGTGTTCAATCTGACAAAAAAATGGCCATGTTTGTGCTGGAGTCTATTCACTTTGTTTGTCTGGTCTGGCCCCACTGCTCCTTTTGGGGGGTACATAACAGGAGCCACCATGCAGAGGGCTTTTGCTGCAGTCCAGAGCAGTCTAAGGCACCTCTACCTCACACCACTTACCTTCTATTACATAAGTGGGGCAAATCATGGGTCAAACAAAGAGCTCACCTTGATGTAGCACAGTAGTGCTACATAGGTGTATGCTGATTTCCTATGAAAATTCTCTCAGTTTTGGGGCTGTTTACAAATCATAGCTAAGAACTGTTGGAATTTGTTGATTTTTACCCCTGTCTAGGGCATGCCTAGTACAGGACTTGAGACCGTCCAGTGTTATAGCTTAAAGCAAAATATTTTGATGGAAGATATATTAAATATTGGGAAGAATTCTTAACTGTAAGGGTGGTGAGGCACTGGAACAGTTTGCCCAGAGAAGTCGTGGATGGCCTGTCCCTGGAAGTGTTTAAGGCCAGGTTGAATGGAGCTCTGAGTAACCTGGTCTAGTGGAAGGTGTCTCTGCCCACAGCAGAGGGGTTGGAACCAGATGATCCGTAAGGTCCCTTTCAGCCCAAAATATTCTATGATATATCCATTACATTCCTTCCATGTATGAAACACTTCTTACTCAAATGTATTTTTATCCCAAGTATTTTCACAGCAAACGCATAGAATGCTAGGATTTACTTTCTGTAGTGGATTATCAGTGCAAGATTGAAGACAAACCCTTTTGATTTAAAATCCATTTAGTTTTTACAGTAGTGTAGGAGATACGCACTATGAAACCTACCCATGTGCTATTGCCTGGCTAGGATTTGTACAGGGATTTACTAATCAATGTCTTCTACCGACACGAGCAAATGGAAGAACTGCTGCATTTTCTTTGGGGAACTGAGGCTGTGAGTGTCTTGACTTAATTTGTCAACTTCTGTGGTTGTGCTAAAGTATCGAGTCCTTTGGCTTGGAGGCAACAGAAACTCTGTAAGTTACTACACAGCACTGTGGTGGAGTTTTGCAACAATACCCTTGGGACATATGTTACCTAACAGAACAATTTGCAATTTCTCTCAATCTATTTATCTTCCTTTCTTATTTCTTTAGTTTTTAACCCCAATCCCAAATTTATTGTTCCACAACCACTAAGTTTCTGTAGTGAATATTCATAATTCTCTTAATTTCAGTCTTCCAGAAAGAAATGAAAAATATTAAGCTAAGCTTAGGTCACTACCCTGTAAATTTATCTGTATGTATTGTAAAAGGGACAACAGAAGTCATATTTGGCAAATATTTTCCTCTTATGATGGACAGATGTGACTTGTATAGACAGATAAATTTGCAGATGCTTCAGGATATGTGCTTCTCCTAATTGTTGGAAGTTCTCTTCTGCCCTTAATTGTTGTGCAAGGTTATGTGTTTTTCCAATGGCAGTTGAAGTTAGGCAGAAATCCAGCTTGGAATTATTTTTATTTACCTTTTTTGTATAAAAGCAAGACTTCTGGGGAAATGTTAGGATTTTCCAAAGGTTCAAAGTACTTTCCAGCTCTAAATTAGGTCAAACTTATTAGGTCAAACTTCAGAGAGTAGACTTCCCTGATTTGTTTTCTAATTTTTGCTATTAGTAGCTGCTGAAAAAAAATGCAAAAAACCCCAAACAAGGCAGACAAAAGTTAATGGAATTCTTCTAAGCATAAAGCTACATTCTCTGCAATTCAGGGTTTTGGCAGAGCTTCAGAATGTTTTGCTTGAACTGTCACATCTATCAGAAGTTAGAGTTAGCTTGGCAAAGGAAAAAGTGTTCACCATACCTAGACAGGATAAGTGTATCGATTTCATAACAAATAACTGAAAAAAATGAGGTTGCATTTTTTAAGCAGCATCACTCTATAGTCAACACAGCTGAAATCATATTAAAACCCTTAGAATTTTCATACTGTTAATCAGATTATTATTGTATGAATAAGGTGTTCTATGAACTCAGTATAGGAACACATGGACCTGATTTCTCCCTTGAGAAACTGAGTGATTTGATTGTTGTCATGGTGTGCTGATTAAAAAAAAAAAAAAAAACAAAAAAAAGGAAAAAAAAAAAAGAGAAAAGGAAAAAAAAAAGAAAAAAAAA
>VZRX01010088.1:15732-28840 GCA_013398075.1 Notiomystis cincta
TTTTTGTGTGAAGGAAGAAGGGAAGGGGGGGGGGGAGAGGGAGAGGGAGAGGGAGAGGATGATGAAGGAGGTGCTGTGCCATGGAGGTCATACAGGAATGGGAGCAGTGCAGGTCTCATTCCCTTTGCACTGTGACACTACTTCTGGGGCCTTACATGGCCCTGTAGAATTGAACTCTGGCACAGAAAATGTTCTTTTGTAGAATTAAATCCTTTTCCTCTCCTGATCTGCCCCTAATTCCGAGGGGCAATATCAGCTTCATAACACAACTGCAGAGCAGTAAGGTTTGATTTGTCCTCAAACCTCCAAGAACTTGAAAAAAATGAAAGACTTCAAATCCTGCATAGCATAATTCAGGAAATGTGCAGACCTCTTCAGGAGCCTTGAAGCTGATCCAGAAAAGGTTCCAGAGAGCTGCTCTCCTGAAAGGCCACTGTGAAATCCCAAGTCCTTCACCGTTTATTCATAGAATAGTTGGGATTGTAAAATATCTCTAAGATAATTGAGTCCAACCATTAACCCATTATTACCAGGTCCATCACTAAACCATGTCCCTAAACACCACATTTACACATTTTTTGAACTCTCCCTGGCATGGTGATGCCCTCAGTGCCCACTCCACCCTCTGGAGCAGATAGGAAATCAAACACTGATAACATCACCCACACTCTGGGTCTACCCAGCCCAGTACAGGGGAAAGTACAAGACCAAGCACTGGGTAATGCAGATATAAAATATCCTCTAGAGAATAGAATCAGAATTATTTCTGAAGTATCTTTGTATTTGCTAAGAATTCCATGAATGTTTTCCCATTAAGTTGTTTAACATTTTTCCATTGAGTAAACTCCCAGCACTTGCAGTATCCCTCAGCAAAGGGGGAATATATCTTGATTAACTTCACCTTGTGTGAAGCAAGTCCTTTGTTCTGACCTGTTATCATCTCAAGCACCCTTTTTTTGTCTTTTCAAAGAAGAAAAAGAAAAATACAATAGTTACTCTCTTTCATCCTCTTCATGCCACTCATAATCTGATAGACTATTATCATACTCTGCTTCTGTCATCTCTTATTCAGATGAAATATTCCTGGAGTACTTCATTGTTCTGTACCTTTGATCACTCTGTTGCCCTTCTACACATCCTTCCCACTTCTGCTGCATCTTTTCTGTGGAGGGAACACCAGAGCTGCTCAAAACATCCTCGAGGCAGACACGCACTGAATTTATGCAGGGGTGTAATAATGGCTTCTATTTTGATCTCCATTCCTTTGCTATTAATTCTTAACATTCAATTTGCTTTTTGTCACCGCCATTGAGCACGGAGGTGACATATTCATAGAACTGCTCATTATAAACACCAACTCATTCCTGAGTAAGTAATAGCCCATTCAAAGCTCATCACTGCAGGTAAAGTTAGGATTGCTTTCTTTTCCCCCTGTGTACCACCCTGTACTTATTCCCCCTGAGTTCCAGCTGCTCTTTAGTCACGGAATCACTTGTCAGCGTGACGTGTCTCTGCAAGCCTCCCGCACCATCCCTCATCGTTACCACCCTGCATGGCATCAGCAGAGGCTTTCTGTCACCTCTTCACACCTCCCAGCACCAGCACACCTGAGTTCTGTCCCACCTGAGTTCTGTCCCACCTGAGTTCTGTCCCACCTGGGTTCTGTCCCACCTGGAGCTCCCACTCACCTTTCCAGAGCTGCTGGCTGGGCTCTGCCATGAGCAGCAATAATGCAAATCCCTGCAGAGAGAACGCTCGAGTGCTGCCTGTTCCTCCAAGTCCTTGGGCACAGGCAGGTGGCCCTGGCAGGAGTGGTGGCTGTGCCTTCACCTGTGGGATGTGTGCTGCACTGGGGGCAAGCTGGTTTGATCAGGCTGTGGGACAGAGGCCTCCATGTGTGTGCGCCTCTGGATCTTTCCATCCGCCGCGCTTTTACATCGCGTGTGGCCTCCTTCGGGATTTGTCCCCTCCCAGCTTTTTGATCAGAGAAATAATCCCACTGCTAAAAAGGAGCCTTCCCCTTTAAATTCCCCAGTACCAAGAAATGAACTTTGAAAATATGAAGGTTAGCAAAGACTTTGGGAGCAACTTTGAAAGCAGCTGAGCTGTGAGCGCTCTCCTCGTCCTTTAATCAGATGCTCGGCGTTGCAGCTCCAGCCATCTTCACGGATTAACTCCCATGAACTTTGTGAACTGCTTTTATGGAAAAGCACATCAAACAGATGACTCTGCTAAGAAGGAATTAATCAATTAAGCAGAAGCAGGGAGGCCTAGTCTCTGCTGAGAAACCTCCCCCTGCCCACCTCCTTCCTTCCACCTTGCCCCAGAACTTGTTTTGTTTACATTAGGTAGAGATTGAATTTTAGATGTGCACTCACCACACACACAGAACTTCTCTTCCTGCCATATTTTCCTGAGATAAATATGTTTTTTCTAATGTGCAACTGTGAAATTTTTCTGGTCCAGCAGCCCTCAGCTGTGGCAATATTCCTGGTGTGCATAGTCTGGTAAGCCAGACTAAACCATCTTGCACTGTCCTGCAGGATGAGCATTGTGGTGGAGGGTCTTAGCTTTTCTGTCTGCACCTCCAAGAGGAGATATTTGGGATCTGGCATTCCCAGAGCTATCCCAGAGGCTGGCTAGGTGCCCCAGTAAATCAGTTCTCTGCTTCTGCCTGGTCGTTGGGTGAGTGGTGCAGGCTGAGATTCAATGTGCACTTTTAGCCATTTTTCACAGGTATCTGGTCCAAGCTGGTTTTCCAAGGGATTTCTAGAGTCCATGGAGAGAGAGAGAGAGAGAGAGAGAGAGAGAGAGAGGGAGAGAGAGAGAGAGGAGTTCCTGAGGAGAAAATTACCCTTTTCTGAAAGAGGTGTGAGCCAGGAGTGGTCACTGGAGGTGTGAAGGGAGGAACCCAACTCTCTTGGGCCCATCCTGCTCCTTCATTCCACCATAAATATCTGTACCCATTCAGGGCACTCATCAGCCTCCTAGAATTGGATTCACAGTGTTTTACCTCCTCTTTGTGTGCCAGTAGAGGGAAACAAGGAATGCAGGCTCAGATTTGCCTTTTTCTCCCCCAGATCAGGCTTCTTTTGACTTAAAAAGGGATCTTTCATGACAGCAAGAGTTATGAAATTATGGTGGTGCTGCAGATGGAGTTTAAGGGATGTTCCTCCCATCTGCTCATTCCTGAGAGTGGAAAATTTCTGAAGTAAAGGGCAAAGAATCTGAGTTTTTATTTCTGAGAACATGAATTCTGAGCTGCCATGTCAGCCACATGGACAACAAGCAAGGGGATGGTCTGAAGAAAATTGGGTTTATGGCCTCTGTAAAAGCAGTTCTGCATTTCTCCTGCCATTTGCAGCAGTCCTCTCCCAGGAAAAAATCTATCCCCAGCTTCAGGAGTACTTGGGGGCCAAGTCACAGCTTTTATTAACAGGAGAGTTGGAGTTTCTCTTGCAGAAGTGAGATAATTCCTACATTTCCTTTCAGAAACAATTCCTTGTGACCATGTCTGGGATAGGCTCTGGTATAAGGTCATTCTCTGCCCTGTCACATTCACTCCATCACATCAAGTGAGGAGGAGGCAAATTAACACTTCTGTTTCTGCTCCTGAAGGGAGGCTGATCTACAGCAGAGGGTGAGTTTTAATTCCAGTTCCCACCCTAAACCAATTCCTGGGCTATTTATCCTCATTTTTACTGATGTTAGCACTGTCATTTTTATTAAGTGTCTCTTACTGGTGCTTACCCCAGGTTTGTTTAGGAAAGTGCTTTAACACATGGAAAACTGTTTTTCAGCTTATTTCCAGCTGGGAAGGTGTTTGAAGTGTGGCTGTGCAGGGTTCAGGTGGTAAGGAGACAGAAATGTGTCAGAAGAACCACTTAACATCAGAACTCCTTCACACAGAGATCCCTCCTTCTTTCCAGAGGCTACTCCATCAGGTTCTGTGGGATACCTCTCATTTTTGGATACCACAGGAACACCAGTGGTCCAATAATTCCTGCACAGCTCCTTTCCTGCTGTCACCCATCTGGCTCCATGGATGATTGATGCTTTTGGTTATAGTTTGGGATAAAACTTCCAGTTTTTCAGAGAAACATAAAATCAGATTGGTTTGGGTGGGAAGAGACCTTAAAGATGATCCAGTTCCAACCCCTTGCCATGTGCAGGGACACCTTCCACAAGCCCTGTCCAACCTGGACACAGCCTCTCAGAGTAACCTGCTCCAGTGTCCAACCACCTTCCTAAAAAAAAAAAATCAAAACTTTCTATGTTTTTATTACTATAAACAGATTTTCTTTATATATATATTTATATATCCAGTGTGTCCATGCCTCTCTTGTGCTGGGAAGCACTCCAGCTGTGGCGTCAGCAGAGGGGAAGGATCATCCCTCTCAACAAGCTGTCAATCCTGTTCCTTAAAAAAAAGTCCTTCTGCTCTGCAAAACCCAGGAGCTGAAAGCAAATCTGTGCTGTCTGCCTGAGAGCTGCAGCACACAGCTGAGCCCTCTCAGTGCCCAGCACACTCAGTCCTCAGCTAAGATATTTTTGTAACAGGGAATTCCAATAAAGTCAGAGGATCTGCAGCATTTTTAAAGTTTATCAAGATCACTTTTGCAGCAGTAAGCACTGTTGAAATGGCTTGGGAAGAAATAAAAGGGAGAGGAAAAGGCGTTTTTATTTTTGGACTGAGAGTTAAGACCTTTCAGATTGTACNCCAGTATGTCCATGGCTGTCTTGTGCTGGGAAGCACTCCAGCTGTGGCCTCAGCAGAGGGGAAGGATCATCCCTCTCAACAAGCTGTCAATCCTGTTCCTTAAAAAAAAGTCCTTCTGCTCTGCAAAACCCAGGAGCTGAAAGCAAATCTGTGCTGTCTGCCTGAGAGCTGCAGCACACAGCTGAGCCCTCTCAGTGCCCAGCACACTCAGTCCTCAGCTAAGATATTTTTGTAACAGGGAATTCCAATAAAGTCAGAGGATCTGCAGCATTTTTAAAGTTTATCAAGATCACTTTTGCAGCAGTAAGCACTGTTGAAATGGCTTGGGAAGAAATAAAAGGGAGAGGAAAAGGCGTTTTTATTTTTGGACTGAGAGTTAAGACCTTTCAGATTGTACCATTTCCTGACTTTAATGAGCAGGGTATCTTGATCTAATCTTTTTCACTGCATTTTTGTCCCCCAGTCACAGGATTTTTTTATTTTAAAGGACACAAGCCTGCAAAGATTTTACCCAGCTCTGCTTGAGCCTTCTGGAAAATGATAGGGCCAGTTTTGGAGAGGATTGCAGTGAGTAACTGGCAAAAAGACTGGGCCTGTGGTTTGTATTTGCATGTTCATTTAGATAAAAAAGAGAAAGTGGCTGATCACAGAGAGGCAGCTGTGCAGGTTCAGTGCCCCTTCATTTCCTGACCCTCAAAATCTTGTTAACAGGATACACTCTGTCTGGAGGAAAGAAAAAAACCCTCTTATTTTTGGCATAATTACAGTATTAACTGTTGGATCAAAATATAATACTCATCATTAGTCTAGTTATACTAACACTCAGCCCAAAGCAGCACAGAAAAGCAGCATTAATAATGAAATCAAAAGCATTATGTGAAATACCTGTCCCTGCAGCCTTCATTCTGCAGGTGCTGGTGGTGTAAGGATGCACTGCTGCCTAAAATCGACCCCATCACTCCCAGCAGGACTCAGGAGACCACCCCACAATCAGGTGTCTGTGCTGGACCAGCTGTGGCCCTAAAACTGACCCCAGAAGTGTCTCAAAATGTGCTTTTCTGGAAAAAATCCTCTGCTCTTCGAGCAGTTCCTGTGCCATCATCACCATTCCCTCCACGCTGCACACTGTGCTGGGGGAGGCTCAGCTTTCCCATCACTGGGGCTGAGGAGGGCAGACAGCACAGGAAGGTGGGTGAAGGCTTCCATGAGGCAGCCAGCTGTGCTTTGTCCTGGCTGGAATGCCCTCGGTGGGATCCAGCTGCCAACACAGCCACTGAGCATCATCTCAGGTGCCCCAGGGTGTCCTACCCCCCTCCACGTCCAGCCCAGGAGGGCACAGCTCTCCAGCTGGTCCTGTGCCACCTCTCCCATCCTCAGGGCATCCCAGGTGGCACTTGGTGACACATTGAGGAAAGTGCTTCACCCCTCCTCTGACCTCCAGGCCAGGCAAGCTGTCTGACATCCACTGTTTTACTAAAAATAGGCAGGAAACAGAGGAGATGTCCAGGGCTGTTGGCTCCAAGCTGTTCCAAAGTCAGAAATGGAAAAAAAGAGAGTTTTTCTTTATAACTGCTGGGCTCAGGGACCTGTTTGTCTGGGTTTCATGAGAAGAGAATTGAAAGCCAGGCTGTTTTGTACTTCATCCTGCCTTTGGGCTCATCCCCTCAGCCAAAACTTCCCAGAGCCCCTTTTAATGATGAGCACAGAAGCCTGCTTTTCAAAGAACATCTTTTCCTGTGGTTTTGGTCCTGCTCCTAAACAGAGAAGGCTCAGAGTAGTACAAAACAAACACATTGGGTTTTGCCACCTGGGAACAGCCTCCTCCTGATCTCTTCTTTAGTTTAAGAATTTCTCAGGGCTCTTTTCACTCTCAGCTGTGTTATGGAGGGGCAGTGTAGAGGATCAGCACTTCCTCCCTGCTCCAGAGCCCAGGGGGTGCCCTGTGGAGGTCCATAACTAACAGGATGTCTCCCTAGGATGTGCCACCAAAGCAGGACCTGCAGATATTTATCTGTGGTTCTCTTAATGACACCCTCCAGCACTCTTGTCTGAGCTGGTGGATGCTCTAATGCTTTCCATGCCATCCCTTTCCTGGTCCAAGGGGTTGCTACCACTCTTACTTGGTGTTTTTAAACAGTTTGACTTCTCTAAAGAGTTGCAAGGCTGTTCTCATTCTCAGATATTGTTTTTTTTGGTCCTGATCTCACCCCTGTCAGAGTCACAGCTTCCCTCCAGCCAGGAAACAGGAAGGTCCACTTTGTTCCAAGTGTCTGGGATAAACTTTGTGCTGAAACTAAAACCACATCAAGAGCACAGTCTTCAGTGTCTGTGCCCAGAGTGAAACCCAGCTTTTCTGAGTCCACAAATCCTCCTGTGCCTTGCAAATAAACTTGAGAGTGAGCCCTTCTCCAGGTTTTAAATCTTCAGCTGCTGGTCTGGTTGCTGCTGGAACACCCACCTGGGCTCTCCACCACGGCCAGTTTAAAGCTGAGATGGGGAATCCTTCCTACATTTGCAAGGTTTAGATTTTACCTGGACGAGAGAAGTGTAATTTTAACACATTTTCCTACTCAGAGCCTGGGGAAGGTGATGGTGGTGGTGTTACTGGTCAGAGCACTTGCAGACACAGTGGAGAAGTTGAGAACTGGGGAGAGGTGGAGATAAAATCCCACCAACTCCTGTCTTCAGGTGGGTCCTCTGCCCTGCTGCTTTCTCTAGTCCAGGTGTGGAGGTGTTGGGATATTTGGTCTGCAGAGAAGGGTCCTGGTGGGCTTGGGAAGGGTTGGGACAGCCTGGTGAGACCTTTCTTTAAGGATTCACATGTCAGGAAGGTGAACAGCAGCTGGGAGGTCGGGGGGGCTGCAGGGAAGGGAAGGAGCCTGCAGTGCAAAAAATTAGGAGTAAATTGGTGCTGAGGGATGGAGATTGTGTGACCTCAGCTCCCTCCTTGACCTGAGGAGATGAGACCCGACTGCAGATTGGTGAGGCATCATTTTAGGAACAAAAAGCAACACTTTGAACACCTTTTATTGCCTCATCTTGAAACCTGGAGAGAACTTTTCTGGTTTTCACCTCCAGGCTATTGCTTCTGGTGTGGTCTCACCTACCTCTGCCTGCCTTCTCTGCCACATCACTGACCACACTCTGACCCACATCACTTCCCTGCCTCTTTATATCCTGAATTTCACCTCAGCAGTGGGGGGGTCTAGGAGGCAGTTTTGATGTGGATGGATTAGGGACTGATGGACTTCATTCCATGGTTGATGAACACCTCTCTATCCTTCTCCATCAGGGTAAATGTGAGCCAGACACAGCCCTGGAGAAAGGACTGGTGCACTTGGTTAATTTTTGCTTTCTCCCTTGCTTGTTCCTTATTCTGACAAGAAAAAGAAGGGAACAGCAGAGGGGTTGCTCAACTCCTCATCTGACAGTACCCCTGGAAGGTCAAAGTAACACCAAATTGTGATGAGACTGGCACATTTTTAATTCTCTCTCATTACAGCCTCTGTTAAACTACATTACAATAATTGCTTTAGTTCTGCTATGGTATTTTCAGGTCTCTTAATGCAGCTGTCAGCTCAGTGTGCTGGGAAGTAACACCAGCACAAAAAACCCCCAGAATTAAAAAAGAAAAACAGAAAGGAGAAGAAACACAAAAATGAAAGCTGGTTCAAACTTGGGATGAGAGCAGGAGATGGTGAAGGAGAAGATGCCAGGGCTGCTGCTCAGATCCTGCTGCTGAGGGGCCTCTGTGAGCTGGAGACAAGGTTTGGATTCTCACATCTCACCACAGGCTTTGCACAACCCCACCTCTGGTCATAGAAAAGGGGGAGGTTTGCACTCTGCAAGGTCTGGCATGGTGGAGGAGGATGCTGAGGAGGCATTCTGTACTTTGGATTTGCTTGAGAAGTTTTGAAGCACAGCTCCCTGTGGGGCATTCCTTCTAACAGCCCCCTCCTCAGGGCAGGAATCTGGGGCTAACTCAGCCCTGTGGATTCCCTGCAGGATTGACATTTACTGACCAGAAATGGACCATGGAAAGGGAGGGCTCATCATCCACCCCGAGGTGTTTGCTCAGCTCAGGGGCCCTCCCAGGAGCTGTGCTCTCTGTCATTTCAGCTTTCATAGAGTTACAGAATCATGGGTGTCAAAAGGGACCCACAAGGATCACTGAGTCCCACTCCTGGCTCTGCACAGGACACCCCCAAAAATCCCACCATGAGCCTGAGAATTGTCCAAACACTTCCTGAGCTCTGTCAGGCTTGGGGCTGTGAGCATTCCCTGGGGAGCCTCTTCAGTGCCCAGCCACCCTCTGGGTGAGAAACCTTTTCCTGACACCCAGCCTCACCCTCACCTGGCACAGCTCCACGCTCCTTTGTGCAGCCCCTCCTGCCCTGTTTGTTGCCATTCCCAGACAAGTGAACCAGCTGTGGCTGAGCTCTCCAGGCTTGCACAGCCTTGGCCATCCCAAAGCCAGCTTTGCACCCCAAATCCTTGTGTTCCTCCACATCTGCAGCACCAGCTGCACCCCAACCCCACAGAGCAGCAGCTCCTCATGCAAAGCCTCCCTCCCACCACAAGAGAAACCTCCTCACCCCCAAAAATGCTGCCCTAAACCACTGCCTGCTTCAGAAAACCACAAACACGGCCTTTAAAGAACACAAACTCCTTTCCCTCCCCTCGAGTGCACTCCAGAACAATCCCACCACAAAAATCTTCCCCTTTCTCAACCCCACACCCTTCCACACACACTGTCACACTTTCTCCATTCCCACAGCCATCCCACATTCATTAATGCCTCCATAGGAATTTTCAGCTGAGTGAAGAATTGTTCGTAATTAGTTAACAAGAAAGGAAAATAAAGTCTCCTAAGCTGTCAGCAATCCTCCAGAAAACCAGCAACAGATCTGAGCACCATTTGGTCTAATTAGTCTTGATATTTCACACAACATATTTCTCAATTTTTGGTAGAGAAGAGGATAAAAAAAATCCCTCTGAGGAGAACAACAGGAGTATTTTTGTAGAGGGATTCAGTGGCAAAGCCAAAGGGGACTCTTAATCAACAAATGTGCATTTATATTCTTCTACTGAATCTTTCACAACAGTTGCTTCATCTTCTGCTTCTGTGGGCATGTGCAGGTCTGGGGTGGGGCCAATCTGCTGATGACATGGCTCAAAATAGTTCTTTTGTCAGTGTATCCTCAATTTTCTGTTTTCTGTCCTGTGGTGAGGTTGAAAGCCACTGGTGTTGCAGGAGGGTGGGGTGTGTTGGTGGAAGGATGCTGAGATCTGCATCCAAGTGCATCATTCCCACCTCAACACCTTCATGGACACCCACAGACTGCAGCAGCAGTTGGGCTCTGCTGTCCCATCCCTGGAGGTGTCCAAGGCCAAGCTGGAGAGAGCTTGGAGTAAAACCTGGTCTAGTGGGAGGTGTCCCTGCCCATGGGTTTGGAACAAGACAGTTTTTAATGCCCTTTCCACCTCACGCCTTTCTATAATTCCATCATTTTGTGTCTCTGAACAAAATCGTGCAGAGCAAGCGAAATCTGCCTCCAAATGGTGTCTCCAGGGTTCCTCACATTCTTGCAGGAGCCACCCAGGTTTTGTGGGTGACCATGGTGGTGGTGGTGTTGTCCCATGGCGTGGAGCAAACTGCAGGTTGTGCACGAGGTGTGCAGGAGAGGAGTGTCCATGTCCCATCAGGAAGGAGGAGATGGGAGCTGTCACCCTGTGAGGCATCCCAGAGGGAGGCAGGACTGCAGGTGCCACCCTCAGCAGTGATCAGGGCAGGAGTTTGGACAATTACCTGGGGATTCAGCAGAGAATCTGTCTCTGAGCATCTCTCGGCGGTCTCTGCCGGGGGAGACAGTCGGGTGTGGGCAGTGAAATTCTGTGTGGTTCCTGATGGTCTCAGCTCGATCCCAGCTGCCTGGGGGGAGCCAGGACACTCAGCTCAGGTGCAGGTTTGGGGATTAAAAATGCTCCAGAGGGGAGGGGAGTTTAGCTGTGCAAACAAAGGTGTTTGATGGCATTTGTTGTTAAGGGTGGATTTACAAACAGGCCCAAACGTGAGTTCATGAAGATCCCAGCATCAACATCAGTGATCAACCCAAGGCTCACAAAATCCTCTACTTTGGGGTGAGATAAAGCACTTTTTAGTGGCTTTAGGTTTCTGTTAGATTTGGCAGGAGAATGGACACCCAAATCACATGGAGATCTGTTTCTCACAGACCCCAAAGCTCAGGTGTTCTTGTGGTCTGGTTGGCCAGGTTGGGTCATAGGTTAAATCTGATTATCTCAAAAGTCGTCTCAAACCTGGCTGATTTTCGGATTCTGTGACAGGAGATATTAAATTTGAGGTGTAAATATTCATCTGAGATGATGCCAGGACTGTCTGTGCAACACAGAGCACAGTGGAAGGCTGGAGCCCAGTGAGCTGCAGATCCTACATTGGAATATGATGAGTGGCAAGGGAAATTAATTCCCAGAAACATGTGGGGCATCCCATGTGTCCTGCTGATAAACATCCTGGCATCTTAAACATCCTTAAATAAATTGCATTTCTGATGAACTCTCAGCTAACAAACTGCAAAAATTCCCCCTCCCCCCCCAAAAAAAAACCCTCTGCAGGAAGTCCAACAGCTCCTGTTCTAAGGATTTGAAAAGTATTTACATTACACTCCCAAAATATTTTAATTGATTTTTCAGCAATTTTGTTTTGTTCAGGGAAAAAAAAAGAAAAATCAAACTGTGCTGTTAATTGATCCCTTGGCAGCTCCAGAAAAACTCTGGCATTGTTTACGCAGAATTTTGTCAACCTTGGGAGAAAAACACTCCTGGGATGAGTTGCAACTTTTACCTCTGCAGTGTTAGGATTGAAAGAAGCAACAGTCACTAAGTGAAGGATGAGCTCCTTTGACATAATTACTGAAAAATAAATCTTTTCCACCCTAGAGGGATTGGAGGGCACAAAGGACTTTGAAAATAGAAACAACATGAATTTCTTTCTCCAGGCAGAACAACTGAGGCCCGGAGATGAGAGGCCAGCAGGTCATTCCCAGCAATGCTGAGGTGCTCTCCCATCTCCTGGGACATCTCCCATGCCCAGGATTTAGCATGATGAATTCTGGAAGCAGTCTGGGAATTCCACCCTGGGAATATTCATTTTCCAAAATGTTTTCAAGCCTATATTTGAGCTTATTTCAATAGTTAGGAGTAAAGGTGATCACTTACAGGTATTTTCAAGGTATTTAGTTGTAAAAATCTCTGCCTTAAGCTCTTAAGACTCATTATAACCTGAGGAATCCTGTCTCCTGGTAGACTAATAACCATTAGTTCAAGAAGCAGGGTCACAGAGCACATGGTGGGGACAAATTTAAAGATTTCCCCATTCAGCCATAAATACAAGAGAGCAAAAGGTGATTTTATTCCTTTATTTCACATGGTGCTGAGGAAGGAGGGAGAGGGTTTTGTGGAAGCAGGAAGAGACATTAAGGGGAAGATATTTAGCATCTGGATTGGAACCTGTCTGCAAGTTTAACAGCTGTTTTCACCAAATGGGAGCAAAGCTCTCCCAGAACAAACGAGCTGTGGTGTGCACAGCTCTAAATCTTCCAGGAAATAAAGAGGAAAAGGGGGCAGGTGAGAATTCAACTGGCCTGCTCTCTCCATCAGTGATCCTGCAGGGAATTTTGCAGTTGTTGGGAGGTTAATGTGGGTCCTGACTGCCCACCTGACTCAGCCTCCCTGCTCCCCTGTGCTGGATATGGAAATCTTTTCCATTTGCTGCCTTCAAGTTGGGTACAGCTCAGCCAGGGAGTGGTAATGGAGCCCAGCAGGGAACAGCTGTGTTCATCTATTGCTTTGTGGATGAAAAATGTTGCCTGAAATACACAGAAGAAACCAAATCCCTGCTCACTGCAAACCCTTCGTGAATGTTTGGTAACTGTGAGGAAACTTTTCATGCTCCAGAGGGGAAGAGCCTGAGGCTGTGAGAAGAGAGGTGGAACAGTAAAAATCCAGAATTCTCAGCCCTGGCTAGAGATATCACCCAGGAATCCATCCCCACTCACTCCCTCCTCTGCCACAAAAGCCAAAGGATGTCCCCAAATGTCACCTGGTGTTGATGTCCAGTACCAGAGCTGTAAATGACAGGAGGGACAAGGGTTTGGATGCTTTAGGGGCAGGTTTTGGCCTTGCTGGTTTTGGTCCTGTGTGGTTCAAGGCCATACAGGAACTGCTGGAATAAGGGCAGGGAGTGGGGCCTCATTGTGCACAAACTTTTGGAGCAGTGCTCCCCTCATAAAACCCAAACTGCTTCCCAGGGCTCCATGCAGTTCCTTCCTTCCTTCCTTCCTTCCTTCCTTCCTTCCTTCCTTCCTTCCT
>VZRX01010088.1:28976-43015 GCA_013398075.1 Notiomystis cincta
CCTTCCTTCCTTCCTGCCTTCCTTCCTGCCTTCCTTCCTGCCTTCCTTCCTGCCTTCCTTCCTGCCTTCCTTCCTGCCTTCCGCGCCTTCCGCGCCTTCCGCGCCTTCCTTCCGCGCCTTCCTTCCCTCCTTCCTTCCTTCCTTCCCTCCTTCCCTCCTTCCCTCCTTCCCTCCCTCCCCCACCAGGATCATCAAGTCCAACTCCTGGCCCTGCACTGGACCATCCCCAAATCCCTCCCTGTGCCTGAGGATGTTGTGTTTTATTTCCTCTTTCCCAGTCACCAATCCCTGCTTCTCCCTGCCCCTCTTACACACCCTGTGAGGTGCTCCCTGCCAGAGGACACTCAGGACACACCAGCCTTGTTCTCCCCCATGGATTTATCCACTCCAGCACAGCTTCCCACATCCCTGGGATGGAGATGCAGGGGGGAGCAGGACCCAGTGTTTTGGGTGCCCTTGTCACCATCAGATTGATGGGAGCTGGAAGGACAGAGGGGTCACAGCTTGTGCACCCTGACCCCACCAGGGCCCTCCCCTCGGGCACAGCGATGATTTCTGCCTCAGTCTCCCACCCTGGCGAGGTGCAGGACAAATGGTGAGAAAAGGGTCCCTGGTCATCCATCACAGGGCTGGGATAAGGTGGATCACATCCCTGGGGTTCTCCCTGTGGTGATGCTGCAGTCCTGAGAAGGCTGGACATGATTTTGGGCTTCCCACACCTCATTGTTTCGTCTAGCCTGGCTTTGTTTTGCAGCTCCCTTTGACATAATCTCAGAAAACACATCTAAATTTCCTTCCTAGACAAATGTCATACATCTCCTTTCCTTGTGCCATCTGAGATGCTCCAGGCTAGCAGATGTGACACAGACTGAGCCTCCCAAACCCTTTGGAAATTGTGCTGGGGCCAGGTAGGGGATGGGATGTCTAAAATGACACCTATTTGCAGACAACCCAAGGGCCTGGCTTCTCCCAGGCTCAGCAGCAGCCAAGTAAATTCCTCCTCGTGCTGGAAGCATTCCCACCATTTGATTTGCACAATATTCCTTCAAATTTCACAGTTCCTGGCAGGAGGGAGGTCTGAAGTCACCCCCAAAAGCCACGACAGGTTTATTCACTGAAAGAGTGCCACCACTATGGGTTTATTCAAGATTTTCTGACAGCAGGCAAATAAAAATGTCAGAGAGCAAGAAGTTATTTTAAATAGCTGAGGTTCTTAGTGAGATGAAAATTGATATTATTAATATGGGATGAAGTCACATTTGTCCAGGATCCCAGCTCTCATGTCTGTGGCATTGCTTGCAGCTTTTAATGGCATTTTTAGATTTAAAATTTACCAAAAAAAATTTAAAGAAACCCTGTGCTGTGACTTAGTGGAAAAGTAGAGAGAAAGGAGGAAAAAGTTTAACATTTGGGGATTTGTTTTGGTCAAATTATGCAGGTTTGAGTTTCCCTTGGAAATGTGCAGTTTATTATCTCCATCCCAGCTGTTGTCTGTCTGGAATACCGAGAAGGAATTTGGATGTCTTGCACCTGGGGAGCAGGTGGATTTTGGGAAGGACATTGATTTGCCTGAGGTGCTCCTGAGATCCAGCCCAGGCTCCCAGGAGCAGCTCCAAGATGGAATTTTCACCGGAGATTGAAGCAGGGGAGGGACTGAAGAATGAGGAATTGCACAGGAGATAAGAGCAGGAGGAGGGTAAAAAACAATCCCCAAAGACATTTCCAAAAGGAACATCTGTTAGGAGGGAGTGTGGGAAATAAAATAATAAAAACAACAACAGCAGCATAAACAAGTCAGCTCCTACCTGCCTCTGCTTCCCTCCTTTTCTCCCTCTTTCAGGAATAACTTGGCTGATGATCTCCTCCCTGCCAGGGATGTTCCCTGGTGTCTCAGAGGTTTGCAGAGCACATCCCAGGTGTCAGACACCAGAGGAAAGTTAAGAGAGAGAAACAATTTGTTCAGCAGAGCAGCAAAAGCAAATATTCCTTTGCCACTGCCATTGATTCCACACCTTGCCCAGGAGTTCCTCGCCGTTATTTAAATCACTTTATCCTGTTAATCCACAAAAGGCAGGTGAGATTAGGATGGGTTAGCACAGAATTGCAAATATATTATTGGGATACTTTCTGTGAAGACAAATAGGCCTTAAAGCACCTCAATGCCTGATGCCAGAATGCTGTGCTTAATTAAGCAGCTACAGGGGCCATTTACAAATGTGATTTCTGCATTGATTACCTATAAGTCTCTCTGCAGCCCCTATAAACAGCCTCCTATGGAGAGGGTTGTTTCCCATAAGTGCCTCATCCAGGAAGATGGGGTGGCTGCCTTGGCCAGGCATCTTATTCCAAATGATCAACCTGAAAAATATTGACTAATCAGCAACAAATGTTGATAGGGGCAGAGGAGGAGGAGGGATAAATCTCCTCGGGGGCTCGTGGGGGAAGGACAGCAGTGATGAATCTGCAGATTAAAAGGCTGTTGCATTATCATTAAGAAAGCTTAGAATGTGTAAATGTGTTTTAGGCCAGATCCCAAGGCTTGTCCTGCTTGTTTGTGTAGGAGGCTGGATGCAAACCTTGCCCAAGATAAGAGGGAGAGATGTGGGTGCCCTGTTGGAATGGTCACTCATTAAAGTGTCCAGAGGAAACTGTCAGAGGCAGGACAGGCTGGTTGTAAAACACTTCCCAGGAGGGCCTCTAGAACAATATGCAACATTTTCTAGTGGAACTTCCCATTGATTTCTACAGGGCTGTTGTGCTGTAAATCACCTCTTCTCTGTCCTTAAATAACCAAGTTTTACAGCCTCTCTGCCAGGAGGGATAGCCAGGAACAGAGCTGGTTCTTTGTCTTCCCATCAGGAGCTGCTGGCTGCCTTACATGCAGCTTGAAAAACAAGATTTGGGCAAAACTGGGAAAAAAGCACGAGAGAATCCCCCTAAAGAGAGAATCCAGCACACAAACACCTGTCCAAAGGACACTTCCAGGGTGAGGCATCCACAAGTTCCCTTGGCAGGAGAGAGGGACACCCAGCATCTCCAGCAATGGAAATAACATGACCCAGTGCAGAGAAAAGCCTCCAAATTCACAAAGGAAGGGTATTTTGGGGGGAAAAGAGGGCATTTTCTGCTCTGGGAGGAACAGCCTTGGGCCCACTTGGGTCAGTGCAGCAAAGGCATCATTCCCCAGCTGATGGATGGAGCCATCAGCTCTCTTGGATTTTTCCTGAGAGGACCAGGGAGCTGCCTGGAGATGAAATCTGCCTCTTCCCACCTCCCTCTGTGCCCTGGGGAGGAGGGGGAAAGGCAGTACACAGAGAAGAATTGAAAATGAGGGGGAAAAAAAGGGAAAAATATGTCAATAATTAAAGAGACAAAGCTCCTGCCACGGAACCCAATCTCTTCCAGGCGCCCGCAGCAGCTTTTGGACACCTTGATTAATCATAACTGGCTACATATTATTTCCCTATAAGCAAACTACAATGTTACTCCTACAAACAGCTTAATCTTGACAGCTGCAAAATGCCAGGATTTAATGTGGGATGGAGGGAGCTTTGCCATATGGTGCCACTCCAGGCCTGAGACGTTCTAATCCACAGCATATTGCCTGCCGGAAACAGCCATTTCAGGAGTGCCTCCCTCCCCTTTTAATTGCATTTGCTGTCTCCACTTCACGTTGTCTCCTCTTGTTCCTGCCAGCACAGAATAAATCAGGCTCGCAGGGGGAGCTGGGCTTGGGTTGTGTTGCTGTCTTGGTTTCTCTTCTGGAGAGAAGGGGTTGGAAAGGCACTTGTAGGGCTCGGAGTGAGGCGGCCACCCTGGCTGATCCCACTGCCAGCCCACCATCCCACAGCCTGCCGGGTCAGGAGAGGTTTCCTGGGCATGTCTGCATTCACTGGAATGGCCAGAGGGCTCCTGCAGGGGAGACTTTCCATCTCCTGCTTGATAATCCCCTTTTCTTTCCGAAAACGACCTGGGCATGGCAATGTTAACTTCAGTTTTCCTGCTCTCTGTCGGAAATTTGAGGATGTGCTCAAGTTCTCCATTCCTGCTTGGAGATGTGAGCACAGGGTGGCCAGAAGGAGATGCCAGGGTGGAAGAGGAATTCCTTGGTTGGGTTATGTGTGTCCCCACCCTGTTCTCTCTCTCTAGACCTGTCCCTGTCAGCGGAATGTGTGGAAAATCCACTAGTGCTGCTTGGTCCTGGGCAGGAGTGAGGTGTTTTGGGCACCATCTCTGTGGTGGTGGGCAACAAATAAGGGAAATGCTCTGTACCCTTCATTTTCCAGCCCCACGTGAGAACAAGTTGGAGTTTTACAGCACCTCTGACTGGAGCAGCACCCAGAGAACACAGAACTGTGCAGAAATGACCCAGAAGAAGTGGAAATCAGCCAGCTCAGCACCTTCCATGCAAGATCTCTGGTGTGACAGAATTTTTAGGCTGGGAAGGACCTCTGAGATCATCACTCCAGCACTGCCAAACCCAACACTAATCCACATCCCAAACAGCCCTGCCTGCACACCTGTGTTTGCTGTCCCTTGGTTTTCTGCAGCCCTAAGGTGATCATCCTTTCTGAACAAGGAAAGGAAGTTTTTGTACTTTTGTGGGTTTTTTGCAAAGGTTTGGTTTGTTTGGACCTGTGATTGTCATTTGCAGCTGCTGAAAAAGGAGAAACTTTTGGCAGCTAAGCTATTACAGCTCCTTTAGGCTCTCTGGAGGCCTGGATGCAGTTTCCAGCTCTGTTGCAGAATTCCTGGGTGACCCAGCTCATGCAATTTTTATAGTTTTCATTTTTTCCCCCTTATGAAAAAGGAAAATAAACAAGATACTTGTTTTTCTCCCTGTTCCATTGCTTTTCCTGCTGGTTCCTACCAATTCCTCTGGCAGCAGCACTGTTACACCCTTATGGGGTGGATAAAATCTCAGATTTAAATCCCTTTCTCTGACAGTGGTGTCCACCTTGCAGTCCCTTTTCATGCCATAAAGACAGGATTCCCCATGGATTTTGAAGGCAGGACAGGAAAGGCATGGGGTGAAATTGCAGCAGAAAGATTAATTTTGATATCAGGAAACAGTGAAAAGGGAGGGAAAATGGAGAAGGTTGTTCTGGTCCTTGGAGCAGTTGTGGTTGTTGCTTTGTTAGGGAGCAAAACCATTGTCCAGCTTCTTCCTGGATCTCTGATCAAGGGGCTTTTCCCTGTTCCAGCAGCACCCTGATGTTCTTAACCTGTCTTTTCCATGGGCTCAATCTCCCCTGTCATAGTAAAATCCCAGACTTTGCTCTCTCCTGCCCAGTCTCCAGGAAAAGAGCCCACATTTCTCCCAGGAAGGTGCCTGAGGGCAGACTGATACATGATGCATTTTGTTAATCAGATCCGTGCCGTGACTCAAATGATGGAAAGGGGCACATGGTAATTCTTTGAGCTAAATAATTCACTTTAAAGTGCTTCTTTGTTGCCCCTTTTACCACAGAAATCCATAACTCAGTGTGGAAAGGGAAAAGGAAGGTTAATTGCCCACTTGCCCCAGTGGAATCGAGGTGGGATTCACCTTCCCTCATTTCTGATGCCCAATGACAGTGCCCACAGCTCAAATTCCTGTTTTTTTATGCAAAGCAATCTTTGCACAGCTCCTGTCAGGAACACAACAGGAACAGAAAGAACTGGAAAATCACTGGGACAATATTCCTGGCTAAAAGGCAGTGACATCCTGTGATCCTGCTTCCTCTAGACGTGGTGCAAGGGCTTTACCAGTGCCTGGTGTGGGAGCTGCTGGGGTGGGACAGGGTTAAGTTATGGCTGCTCATCATGGACTAGCTAATCATGGAATCTTGGAATGGTTTGGGTGGGAAGGGACCTTAAAGATCATCCAGTGCCACTTCCTGCCATTCAGGGACACCCTCCACCATCCCAGGGTGATCCAAGCCCCATCCAGCCTGGCCTTGGACACTCCCAGGGATCCAGGGGCAGCCACAGCTTCTCTGGGAATTCCAGCCCAGCCAGGAATCCCTTCCCAATCTCCCATCCAGCCTTGCCCTCTGGCAGTGGGAGGCCATTCCCTGTGTCCTGTCCCTCCACCCCTTGTCCAAAGTCCTTCTCCAGCTCTCCCATAGCTCCTTTAGGTACTGGAAGGTTCCACAGGGTCTCCTTGGAGTTTTTTCTTCTCCAGGCTGCTGAGCTGCTTGGGGAGCTCCCATTAGTGCTGGTTTAAGTGACCCTTAAAATAAAAACAACTCTCTCCCAGTTACTTGGACAAACCTGGTGAGCAGTGGGAGAAAGGGGCATGTCCAGACACCTCACACCTCATCCTGCAGCCACTGCCTCCAGGGGAAATTGTGGATTGTGCCTTGGATTCGGGAATGGTTTGGGGGTGGCTGGCTCAGACACAAACTCTGCTCAGTGGCCAGGGGATGTCTGAGGTTAAATCACAGGAATTGCAGCTGGAATTCCATGCTGGGCTCCATCCAGCCTCAATCACACTCAACACCAGACCAAACAGCTCCTGGATAATTGTCCAGAACTCCTTTCCTGCCCTTCCCTCTCTCCCTGGCAGTAGATAAAGTCATTATTTTAAGCATAACACATTTGTACAAATGGGGATCCATTTGTTGGTTATGAGCAACCAACCATGTCTGGGCTTAGCAGGAGTAAACATCCACACACCTTTGTCACTGCTGTCCCCTCTGTCCCCAAATCCACAGCTGCCAGCTCTGGAAAAGGGTCTGCATTGGAGCACACTCAGGGAAAAACCCTGCCTGGGACACTCATGGGGCAATTTCTGCTCAAAAGGATCAAAAAATGTTCAGTGAAGTTCGCCCTCAACTCCTCTCAAGAAATGTATTTCACTATTACTGAGAATATTAAGATCTACACAAGCACACAACCTGTTAAGCCTTAATTAAAATTGAAAAAAAAGTAATTTCACTTTTAGATCTATAAACTGTGAGTGTGGAATCCATAGAAGCCATAAATTATACAAAGTATTTTGTATCTCTGTATGTATATTTAATGGAACCATTATTATCCCCAATTACATCACAAATCTTTGAAAATTTCATGAAACAGGTAAACTATTTATACTTTTTATGCAAAATATAGCAGTAATTCAGCACCAGCTCAGCCCTGCACACACACCCTCAGATTTGCTCTCATTTGCATATTGCTGAATTTACACAGTAAGTTTTGCTAATTAATTTTTATCTGGAAGCCTCTAAAGCAGAGCTGTGTTCTCCCTCCTCCAAGGATGACTTGTGTGGTTGTCTCTTCCCAGGGAATGATTTAATAAGAGAGAGAGACTTTTCCTGGGGAAGTTAATGGGGTTCATAAATTCAAAGTGAAGAGTCTTCTTTATGGCTTGGGTGGTTTAAACAACACAAAGAGGTGTCCTCTGGCCTTGACTTAAAACATCCCTGTGAAGAGCTTCTTGTGCAGAACAGGAGCTCACCTGATTTCAGAATCACCAGCACAAAGCGTGAATTTTTTGGGGGTGTTTAACTTTTTTATCAGCCCAAGCAGAGAAGCTCTCTGAACTGGAAACTCTTCATGTGACCACAAGCTCTCAAGGGTGAGCTGATGGTGTGTCAACTTGTAGAGGTCAGTGTTGTAACCCCGTGGCTTCAAGCTTCCAAATCATCACAAAATGTGCAGGAAAAATTGCTTTAGCCCCAGAAGAGTTCCCATTATTCGTTTCATAACCAGTTATAATACAGTTATGCAAGCACCCTGCACTTTAATGGGAGTTTTTTAATAGTAATTTCATCCCCTAAAACTTAGACTCATTTCTGTTGGAAATTGACCTTTCAGATGGAGTCCAAAATCAGCTTCAGCAAAATCAGCTGAAATCCTTGTAAATCAGAGGAGTGCAGCTTTTGGAGGAGCTTTCTCCTCCCTTTGTGATTGCAGCTAATTAACATAATGCTCTTTCTGCCTTCCAAAATGTTCATTTCATCCACCCCCCTGAATTTTTGCAACAATTCATCAAAGATTAATCACTGAAAGTGGCATTTCTCTGTAAAACTAAATTAGTCAGTGCCATTAGAATTTCCCATCACGACCAGTACCAGTCAGTGTGACCTGGTGGGTCCTGAGCTGGGTCCAGCTTGGGGCTGAACTCAGAGGGGTTTACATGGGCTTGATTTAAGTCAGGCCTTGCTGCCAGGGCCTCCAGCTGTGCTGAACTCTCCTCTGACAGGCACAGGAGTAAAATCAGCTTTAATCCTGACTGCACTTGGGTGAGCTGAATCATGCCCTGGAAGAGTCAGGATCTCTCTCAAGGGACTCCCATGTGAACACCTCTTGCACAGATGTTTACATTCAGTCCAAGGAGTCCCACCCAGGTCTTCAAAGGGTCGTTTGTCCTCATTTTTCTCGATCTGAAATCATGGGGGGACCCACCAGTCTTGCAAGGTTTTGCCTGGAGATGATGGAACAACCTGGGAGACAACATTTGGGCAACACGGTACAGCCCTGCTGATGACAGATGTGCAACCTGCAGGCTGTCAGAGCTGCCCTGAACAGCTCAGAATGGAAAGAAAAGCCTAAAGCTGACTTGTCCCAGTCCCTGATCCAGACAAAGTTCTCTCTGCCACGCTGAGCATGATCAGGTTGTGAAATATCCGTGTTTTTAAGACCCATCTCTGTAGTTATCAAGCAGCATGAGACAGACACCCTGATGCTTCCTCCTCCTCCTCTTTTCCATGCTCCTGCCTCCAAACTTTGCTCTTTTCCATGCTTTTTGACAGGCATTGCTCCTTGGGTGATCCCTGGTGGGAATTCTGGGTTGGAGCTTTTGTAACTACAGAGCCCAGCAGTGAGTGACCCGTTTTGGGCTGTGGGGAAACTGAGGAGAGATGAAACTGGAATTAAACCTGGCCCAGGAACTGGGAAGTAAAGGTTGTTTCTTTAGATGCCAGCAAGGAGAATGAATCAGTCACAACTACTTAAGGAACCTCAGGGAACAGTTCAGGCTTGTGTGATGCATGGAGGCAGATCTAATTGGGGTGATTCTTTTGGGAAGAGGTTCATAAAAATGTGTCTGTCTCCATGGAAACTGAGCACGTAGGAGTGCACTTGGTCTGGCTGATCACCAGAGTCCTCAGCTTCTGACTGCCCATCTCTTAAATAAAACCAAATTCTCTGTTTCCCATCTTCTTACTTAGGCAGGAGCCTGACTCTCTTCTCTCAGTGTTACACGTGGGTGATTTTTTCCCCCCTAAAATACAAGAAGCAGAACAGATCCAGTCTGCTGGAAGTGCAGGGAGGGTATCCCTGGACATCCAACCCTGTGGTCTCCAAAGAAAACTTGATCTCACCTTTATTGTGCAGTAAATCTGGCCCAGATGTGGCACATTTTCTACAAATCCTTGGGCCAGCACATGCAGGGGATGATTTGAGCAAAGCAATCACGACCTCACATCAAATCTGAGGACTCTGTCCGTGGTTTTCATTAATTAATTGAATTAAATCCCCACATGAATTGGTCCTTATCAATCAGCCAGAATCCTCTGCTCCTTCCCAAAGAATGGGGATGGATCAATAGGGAAAGCAAAAAGCCTTCTCCAGCTCAAATATTGACTCCAAGTTACTTGACACGGACAGGCAAATACAGGAGAGCACAGGAATAAAAAAAGATGATAAAAATAGTTCCATTTCAGCTTCTAAAAACTCTTGAAAGGTTTTTGTTCTGGAGGAGGGACAGAGGTGCACTGTAGGGTTATTATTGTAGCTCTTTGTGTAGATCACTGGGTTGGGGCAGTTAATTATTTTTCAGGATTAGCCCATGGATAAAATCATACAGATTTGGAGGACAATGCTTTGTGTGTTGCCAACAATATATTAGCTCCTCTTTCAATTGATAAAATAATTAAGGGCTTGGTTGAAAGGGCATATTTCTCTCTGTGGCCACTGGTGCCTGAAAGCATGAAATTTCAGAATGTTTCCAATAGTTGTTCATTTAAAGGGGAATAATCCATTTTCTGCCTAATTATTTTCAGGAGAGCAATAAAAACCGAATTAGGAATATTCAAAAATGTAAAAAGTGCTCTACATTCAAATGGCTGGAACTTTGGTGATGTACCATCGTTTGCAGATGATAATGAAAATGTTAACCTTGGGAGAAACCATTTTGTCCACAAATTAATGACAAATAAGAGGAATATTAACTCCAGATTAATTGCTAAGCTCACATACTGCAGAGTGTGCTATATTTAAGTTGTCATTTGGTTCTGCAGGTTATATAAGTAACTTTTAATTCACTTTTCCTCATCTAGCAAAAGGTTTCAGAATGACAGAAGAGACTTAATAGCTTTCACTGCAGAATATGTGAAAACACTGAAGAATGGCACCAGTAAATGGATGGCTGAATAACCTGAGTGAGTCTTAAGACATTTCCCAGTTATTAGAAATTAACTATTATGGCAGAAGAAAATTGATCAGCTACAATTTTCATATTCCTGAAGGATGATGAAAATGGAGATGATACTTTTAGGAACTCTACGTGATTTTATTTCTTTTCACAGAAAGTTAAAAGCTGAGCTGGGTTGTGGGGTTTCTTGATTTTCTTTCTTTTTTTTTTTCTTTAATGGCACAGTCATAAAAGTAAAATGGTCTGATGTTGCATGAGAAGGAATTTATGATATAATGAGTTCACTGAAGAATGAAGTTAAAACAAAAAAATGATAAATCCTTTGGTCACACTGGTAACTCCTATCAGAAAACAAACCATGACAAAATAGAAAATACAGAAGAGGATTTTAGTTCTCTAATGCTTGACTTCACAATTTGATTTCAGCAAGGAAAATCCCATTCATCAAGAACCTATCTCAGAAACACATTTACTCTGGGGCTATTTTCAACCCTCAGTTCTCTCATTTTCCTAAAAACTGACGGAAATGATGTCAGCCACTTCTACCCTAAATCCAGCATGGAAGGAATATTTTCTGGGGCAAAAAAGAGCCCCACTCTGGGCTTGCTGTGCCCTTAGAGGGCTGTGCCTGGGGTCACAAATGTCCTGAGGATAAGGGCATTGCCCAGAAAATATCAGCTCTGGGCTGGGCACTGGGAATCTGCCACCAGCACTGGGAGCCAGGAAAATCAGTGTTTGGTTGTCTTTTCTCTATGAGCATGGATTGAAAAGGTCCCTGGGTAAATTCCTGGGGGCAGTGGGCTCTGAATCTTTGTCCTCGTGCTGCATTTCTCCTCTGCTCAAGTCTAATTCATGGTGAAGTCCTGCCTGGCCAGGGAAATTATCTTCTCTTGCCTAATGGGATAAACAAATGGGCTCCAAGGACAGAGTGTAGAAAATGAGCACCCCCAACTTTGCAGTCAGTGGTGGGCTCAGGTACTGTGAGAAAAGCCACCAGCTGCTGAAATGGCCCCTGCTGGGCTGTGAACTCAGCTGCCTTTGGGAAAAAAGAGCACTTTTAGCCATTTCTGGTGCCCATGGCACTGGACCAAGCATCCCTTGGACTTCAGGAGGGGATTCTCTGGTGTTAAATTGGCACTGGTGCCCCTTGCAGGGTGGGACCACCAGTGCTCCATCCTTCACAGGGATTGTCCTTGTAGATCTCACCCAGGTCAAGCTGATACTGCTGTAAGGAGGTCTCTGCTGCCTGTGCAGCAATGAGCTTCCACAAAATCACTCAGGGTATAATTTCTGACTACTTGACACCAGCATTCCCAGGGTGAGATGGTGGTGAGAAGATTCATTGCTTCAGCTGATGGATAACAGTTTGAATTTTGATCACAGGGTGCTGAACAGGTTTCGGATGGAATGGTTCATCCAGTGTCACCCCCTGCCATGGGCAGGGACAATTTCCACTCTCCCAGGGTGCTCCAAACCCCCTCCAACCTGGCCTTGGACGCTTCCAGGGATCCAGGGGCAGCCACAGCTTCTCTGGGCATTCTTTGCCAGGGCCTCCCCACCCTCTCAGGGAAGAATTTCTCCCTAATATCCCATCAAAACCTGCCCTCTATCAGCTCCAAGCCATTACTTTTTATCACTTCATTCCCTTGTAAATAGTCCCTCTATTGATCCCCCAAAATTGATATGGGCTCCTCCAAGGAGTAAGGACTGTGTGGGAAGCCAGGGAAATGTCTGTCCTCTTGCTAGCTGAACCATTCAGAGAAAAAGATGGGTTTTCACATCATTTAAATTCTACATATATTTGTGGTTGGTTTGTTTGGCTTTTTTGTTCTTTTTTTATTTTTTCCCATCTATTCATTTTTTCCTCAGCTGTATCATCTAATTCAGGTTTCATAAATAAATATTTTTATCCATCTTCTCGTGGCTGTTGGCGTGATTTTCAGATAACATCCCATCACTTTCCCCTTAGAGGTATCGTGATCCTAAAATTGGGTCCAAGCTCTGAAGAGCCCAAAGCTTTAACATAAGCTATAAAACACTTCAAGGGATAATAGGATATGCATCCACTTTCTCTGCATGGATGAGCCAGCACCACAGAGGTCAGGAGAAGGAGAACTGTCTTTAACACCCAGCAATAAGCAGGAAAACTCGTGTTGCAGGGCAGGCAGCAGCATCCCTGATGTGCTGAGGTGCTGAGGAAAGCCTGGCAGGGAGGTGAGGAAGCTCTGGAAGCAGGGAAGGGCAGTGGGAATGGGGCTGTGGGCTGGGCTGGCCCATGGATCCGAGTTAATTCATGGCTGCTCTGGCACTCAGGTTCTTCAGCCAGACCCCCTCGTGGAAAAGGAAGAATTCATCCTCTCCTGGATGTGAAATGATGGGGAGATTGGTGGCCCAGGAATGATGAAGTCCTCCCTTTGAGTCCCTCTGGCTGCCAGCATTAATCAGGTGATTGTCTGGGATGTGAGGCACTTCACCTGCTCCTTCCTCCCAGGCCTCTGTGTTAATCTTAGCCCTGCTTGGGGCTGGCTTCACCCAGGCTGAGCTGGGCTGCTGTGGAGTTTCTGGCTCCTTTCTTGTGTATTTCTGCATGGAAACAGAGGATGAAGTGAAGAGGGCTGGGTTTAGAGACACAGGATCAGGTGAGATGCCTCAGTCCCCTGCTGTTATGATATCTATGCTATAAAATCTTTAAAATAAAGGCATTAAGACCCATTTAAGTAGCTTGAGTTCTTACCCTATCTCCTCTCATAGCTCCTCTAAAAACCTTCTGGTTCTGATGATTTAACTGATTTTTCTTAATTATCAGCCCAAATTTATTCATGAGCTCTCTGATCTCTCTCTTTATGTGCTCGTGGTGCCACTCCTGCCATTCCTGTCGCTTGTCCAAAGAGGTTTTTACCTCCTTCCCTTGTCTTTATGCAGTCCAGGGGAATTTTTCTGAGTGGCAAATTGCTTCTGGAAATGAAATGTGGTGAATCTCCTCCCCTAAAACAGGCCCTGCTGCCCCTCAATCACCTGACCAGCCCTTCCATGCGCTTTTTCCCAGGAAAAGTCAATTTATGGAACACACACATCCCAAATTGCACACAGCATCTACCTCCCAACCAACACAAGACTGTGCTGCCCTGCAAAAAACCTCAATTCCACACCAGTTACAGAGGAAGAGGCACTTATCAGGGAAAACATGGGAGTGGGAGACAGATGGGAGAGGCTGGATATTATTCCCAGGATCGTGCATCAGACGGGATCCATCACATCTTGTACCATAAGGAAGCGCTGCCAGCACAACTTTGCCTCTCAGGGGTTCCTTTTATGCATTTTTTAATCAGCATCAAAGCAACTGGCAATGATGACTTGTAGCAGAGCTTGGAGATAACGACCCCCTGAGAGGAGTGGAGACAGCTGTGCCTCAGAGATGGGGGGTCCTGCCCTCTGCAGATGCTGCTGTCTCTGTTTTCATCTGCTGCACCTCTGAGGGATCTCTCTGCAAACCCTGTACCTGCATGGAATTTCTCTGGCTGGGTGTGGGCATAGAACCATGGAATCCCAGAACCATGGAATCCCAGAGCCATGGAATCCCAGAACCAGGGAATCCCAGAGCCATGGAATCCCAGAGCCATGGAATCCCAGAGCCAGGGAATCCCAGAGCCATGGAATCCCAGAGCCATGGAATCCCAGA
>VZRX01010088.1:43071-60105 GCA_013398075.1 Notiomystis cincta
GGGAATCGCAGAACCAGGTAATCCCAGAGCCATGGAATCCCAGACCCAGGGAATCCCAGAGCCATGGAATCCCAGAATCAGGGAATCCGAGAACCATGGAATCCCAGAGCCAGGGAATCCCAGAGCCATGGAATCCCAGAACCAGGGAATCCCAGAATCACAGGATGGTTTGGGTCGGAAGGGACTTTAAAGATCACCTGATTACAACTCCCCTGCCATGGGCAGGGATACCTCCCACCATCCCAGGTTGCTCCAAGCCCTGTCCAACCTGGCCTTGGACACTTCCACAGATCCAGGGGAAGCCACAGCTTCTCTGGGCCTCCCCACCCTCCCAGGGAAGAATTTCTTCCTGAATTCCAACCTAAACTTATTTTCTTCCAATTTAAAGCACAAGATAGGCACCTCTCTTTGGGCTAATGACCCTCAGCTGCCTTTGCAGCCTAGAGAGTGAATGAGGCTTCTTGATTTAGGACCCAAAAGCTCTGACCTTAAGGAGTGCTAAGGATGGGATGCAGCCACATGTCCCAGATCTGTCTAAAGACAGGCTGGACGAGCCCTGTGGATATTTCCTCATTTGAATGAGAACCAAAAGTGAGCTGAAAGGCAGCAAAAAAAGGAGAGAAGGAGACTCAGAGTCTCAGGGCCTGCTGGAGCCCTTCTGCTTCACAGCTGCCTCTCTCCACATCAGAATTTCATCCACAGAGTCCAGAAGTATTTTACATGCACATGACATTCCTCACATTTCAGGCTTGCGTGGCCACTACGGTGTGGGGAGTAATTTTTCTCCTGGCTGCTGCTAAGATTTCATCTCTGACAGTGGGATACACCTTGCTGGATATAATACAAGAAGCAGGAAGAATTCTGAGTGACTTTTTGTCTGCCAAGCAGGGGTTGCAGCTCTGTAATGCTGCACAAATAAGTTCATTGCTGATTTGTAAACAGGGTGTATTTGAGGAGGAGGAGCTGAAGGGTTTTCCTTTGAAGGTTCTTGTCAGTGCTGCCTGAACACAGCTGGCAGACAAATGCAAAATGAGATTTGATGGCATGAAGGGGAAGGTGGAAAATGAATGAAGGTGGAAGGTTTAAAATGAAAATGTGAAACAAGCTTGTGTTGGTTTTGGGGAATTTTTTTTTGGTTTTTCTTGGTGGGATGGATCATCAGCAAAATGAATCATCTTGGGCAAGGAGGGAGATAAGTTCTGCTCTTGAGACCTTTAAAGAATGAGCTAAAAACTTTGCCTGCCTCATGTGCCAGGCTAAGACAGAGTGGTCAGATTTCTCTGGAGGTCAGGCAGGTTTTAATACCAAGGAATCTCACCTTGCAGGGGAGACCCTGTGTTTGTGGACAGGGAAAGCAAACCTGAGGGCAGCAAGGAGCATCCTGAGAACTCACTGAGCAGCAAAGAAAACTCTGCCCAGAAAAGCTGTGGCTGCTCCATCCCTGGAAGAGTTCATCCAGTTTGGATGGGGCTTGGAGCAACCTGGTCTAGTGGGGACATCCCTGCCCATGGCAGGGGCTGGAATGAGCTGGTCTTTCTTGTCCCTTCCAGCCCAACCTGTGATTCTCACTCACCCTGAGGAACTGGACACTTCCCTTCTCCCAGGGAGTGGCTTCTCCCACCTCATGCTTGGTCCCTGGGGTTCTGTGGGCTCCCAGTGGGTGCAGGCTCAGCCCCACTGCAGGTTCTGAGCTGTGCTCCAGTGTCAGGAAGGACAATGCAAGGAAAGCAAAGCTCCCTGCAGGACTGACCAAAAATAAACTGAGATGACTGGAGATAAAACACAGATCTTCATCTCTCCTCCTTGAGGATCTCACTGCTCTGATAACCTTCCTCCTCCTCCTCCTCCTCCTCCTCCTCTGGGAAGTTCCAGGTTGGCTGATGAGAAAGGAGGATATTTTCCCCTGTGAACTGTGGGAAAGAGCCAACACATGATTCAGACACATCACAGCTCATAAAGAAACTTCCCAGAAAATATGCAGAACTTTCCAGAGGAGGGAAAAAGCCCATAAAATCCAGCTGACACAGCCCTGGGAATCTGTGGCTGTTGTCATTACTTGCCTGGTACAGAGTCAGGACCACGCAGGGATCTGTCACTGCCAGGAGGCTCTTGAACATCTGTGGCAACTGCAGCAGCATCTGAATGAGGAGGGGAAGATTAATCATGCTCTGGACATTCCTGGCTAATGCATCTTTCCCTGGCAGCCTGCAGTCAGTGACAGGGATGTCCTGAACTCTGATTTGCAGTGGGCTCAGCAGGAACACCCAGACAGCTGGGAGGATCTGGCCTTAAATGGCTTCATTTAAAAGTTGCTCTCTGGTTAAATTGCTTTCAAACGTTGCTAACTTCTCCCTTGTTTTTTTCCCCTTTAATCCCAGCTTTGAGAGCGATGGGTGAGCCTGGAAGGGGATGCAAACAGAATCTGGAGCTGGAATAAAGGTTGGTTTCATTTGAACAAAGCAATCAGCACAGGCAGCAGAGTTCTTTTGACTTTGGGGATCAGAGGATGGGGATGTGACACATATAAAAGGTGAAAAGAAGGCAGCTACAGCCCCTACAAGCCCTGCCATGGCTCAGCCTGTGAGTGTCTGCCTCCCCCACAGCTCACAGCTCTTGTCCCAACATCAGTGAAAAGGGAGGGGAATGAGTCGAGTCCCTCAATGTGCTGCACATTATCTTAGAATTACTGAGGCTGGAAAACACCTCCAGGATCCTCAAGCCCAGCCTTTGACTGAACACCACCCTGCCCTGTAAACCATATTATCACAAAATGCCACATCCACTTGTTCTTTGAACATTCCCATGGCTGAGAACTTCTCTCCACAGAAACTTTATGGGTTTTACAGGCTTTTAATGCCAGCTGAAGGTGCTGGGGAGTCTTCTGTGCCTCGTGGCAGGTGAAAGAGGTGGTGGTTTCTATTGGCTGCCTGCTGAACACTGGCAGTGATGCCTCCATCCCCTACAAACCACTCCCACACAGGTAAATTTTATACTGGATCACATTCTGTGCTGCCTGGAAGGCAAAGGTGATCTCTGTGGTTTCACCTCATTCAAGATTCACTCAATCCTTGGCATCCCCCAAGGACTTCTCCTTTCTGAGCCCTCTGGAAAGGATGGAATTGCAAGGGATCCACCCCAGCCCCAAAATTAGGAATAACCAAGGTGTCTGTGCAAGTGAGGGGCAGCAAATCCATCAGTGAACACGTCAGGGGAGGTGCCAGCAGTGATGATCAGGCAATTCCCAGGGGCTGAGGTGGTGGAAGGCAGAGTCCTTGGGCTGAGTGCAGGAAGAGGCTGTGGAGGCAGCAGTTTTTGGTGCCTTGGCATTTCACAGCTCCCTCACATTTTTGTTGCCTCACAGATTCATGGTGAAAGTGGGCTTTTACTCAGTTGTGACAAGATCATCTCTCCCTCTGCAAGACAGGCCATTTAAGGAATAAAGGTTGTATAACAGCATTTCTCTGAAGGCTGGGGGAGAAGGAAATATAACAGGGAACAAAAGAAACTGTTCCTGGCTCTCTGTGAAGGCAAAGCCACAGAAAACCAAGACCAGATTCAGCCAGCCAGACTCCTTTTGGCCCCAGTGGTGTTTCCTGCTGCCTTCAGAGGTGAGCAGGCAGCCAGAACCAGAGAAATAATCCATGGAAGCACAGTGACACCTGACCTGAGGGAGGAGAGATATTCCCAGATCTAAAATACAGCTCCCAGGTAGTTTTACTCCAAACCTTGATGCCATGCTTGTTCCATCTCCTTTGGTGAACCAGAGCAGAGCTGTGGCCATCCCCTGCTGGAGGAGAAATGGTGACCCAGGAGAAGAGCTGGGCTCTGGACAGAGCAGGACCACAAACCACAGCTCTCCTGGGAAGTCTCTGAGCCTTGGTTGTGGCTCAGCCAAAGAGGTTTTGCACCTAAATTCCACCATTACAAATCCCCCCTTGATCTGTGGGGGAAGGAGGGAACGTCCCTCCCTGACCCTCCATGGACATCACCTCCGAGGGGGGAGGGCAACTGGGGGTGGTATCCAGGGTCATTCTCTGCTGAATGGATATCCAGGGGGTGCTGGAGGTGCAGGGAAGGGGGTGGCAGCAGGGAAAACTGCTGGAGGTGGGGCCAGGGAGGTGCTGCAGCTAGGGGGGAGGCAGGGATGGGAACAGGAATGAGGAGAGCAACCAACATCACTTATTAGATCAGGAAATGATGGGTCTGACCCTGCCCCAGCCCCACATGCAGGCAGGTGGGTATCACAGACTGATAAAAGCCTTTCTAAGCCAGAATGCCAAATAAATCCAGTCTTTTTTTGAAGGTGTTTGTCCCAGGATNCAGGAATGAGGAGAGCAACCAACGTCACTTATTAGATCAGGAAATGATGGGTCTGACCCTGCCCCAGCCCCACATGCAGGCAGGTGGGTATCACAGACTGATAAAAGCCTTTCTAAGCCAGAATGCCAAATAAATCCAGTCTTTTTTTGAAGGTGTTTGTCCCAGGATGGGGTGGCCACGGTGCAGGAAGGTCATGTCCACGTATTTTGGTGAAGACCTTTCCCTAACAGAGCACTTGGTTACACCACTCCATGGCCTAAATGTAGAATTATTATTTTTACAGTGCTTTTTCCAGTTCAAAACACCTGACACAGCTCTGAAATTGTGTGTGAGCCTCTTGTGGCACCGAGAGCTGTGAGGATAATTCGGGGCCGTGTGGTGAAGGGAGCAACACCTGGGGGAAATTCTGGGTGTCAGAAGTGCCCCAAGTGAACAGCCCTTGGATTGTTCATCTCTGAAGGCAGTGGGACTGCAGAGGCTTTGGAGAACCAGCACCTGGAGAGGATCTTAGCAAGCACAAACCTTCAAAAACCTCAAAGTTCCTGATGCTTGCTTAAAGCTGGCTGCAAAAATCCTGTGTCCCTTCAGCTTCTTTGATAGAGGATGGCAAAGTCCTCGTGGTGAGATGAGCTTGCATCATTTGTAAACCATTTTTTTGTAGAATCCTGAACAGCTTTGGGATGGAAGGGACTTTAAAACCCACCCATTCCCACCCCCTGCCATGGGCAGGGACATCTCCCACCATCCCAGGGTGCTCCAAGCCCCATCCAGCCTGGCCTTGGACACTTCCAGGGATCCAGGGGCAGCCACAGCTCCTGTGGGCACCCTGTCACAGACACCTCTTACAGCTCCCATTCTTTTGTGACACCGTAGGAAGGTGTAATTAGAAGGTGTAATTAACCTGACACCAGCAAGAGAAGCTGCTTCTTGGTATTTTCCCCAATCTTATTCTCCCAATTTTTCCCTTTTTCAAACAATACTTGAAATTCACCCTTAATTTTCTGTGTTTTCTCCAGACACCAAAATGCTGCTCCTCCCTTCAAGTACTACCAATGTTACCCTGAAAGCAGAAATTTTGGGTTTGTCAACTTTTATAAATCACTACTCAAATATTTCAGCACCTGCTTGGTTTGGGCAATCTTATTAATTTTATTCAGGTTTAAGCCCTGTCAGTTATAAAGCCTGTGATGTGCTGTAAATTTGAAAGCACATGAAACACTCGTGCCAAATTTAAGAGCACGATAAAAGAACAGTTTGCTGTGCTGAAAACCCTTGAAATCTGTGCAAAAACCACTCAGTTAAGGGAATAGTAGATGGAGAAATTCCATGTGTGTTATTATTCTGGTTATACGTGGGGAGACATCGTTCAGAGGTAAAGAATGTGCCTTGTAAAATTGTCAGTGAGCAGCAGGAGGAAAACATCCTGTGTCTGCTGCTGGGAGTGCACCAAATGCTGGATTCTGGTCCTGATATCCAAAACACCCAGCTTGTAGCACCCAAAAAATTATATCTACCCAACTTGTAGCACCCAAAAGATAATGTCTGCCCAGCTGGTGCCAGCCAAGAGTCACCCTGGCACCTGAGCTGTGGTTTCACCTCCCTCCCACCCAGCCTGTCTGCTCTGCTGGCCTGGAGGACTCCAAGCCCACTCCAAGCTCGGCTGCTGCAAGTCCCCCAGAGATAATGAAAATATTTCAGGCAATCAGTCATTGCCAACAGTGGGAGCCTGTTTGCTTCCACTTGTGCCACATCTGAGGCCGGGGTCTTTTGGGAAACCCTCTTGCTTGATTGCTCAGGTCTTGGGTGACCTTGCAAATGCTGTGGATCTACCTAAAAAGTCTAAAATAGTTCTGCAGGCAAACTTCATAGGCAATTTATTAGCAAACTCTAAATAAGTGTTGCTCCAAATCACTTATGTCCTCTTCCTCTCTGGGAAATAAACAGATTTTTCTGTTTACCAAGGTACAGCAGACTTGAGGTTGAAGTGGGAAGCCAAACAAACTCTCTTCAATATTGCTGCTGTCATCTCCCTCATCCCCACAGGGTTCTCTCAGCCATCACCCATCCCTGGCAATTTCCTGGGCTGTGAGCACTGAGCTGGGACAGATCCCCTGGTGCACGAGCAGGCGGTGTTTCCAATTTACAAAGCGCTGCAGTGGGAAGGGGGAGCCCCCTGCTCTGCTCCTTCCCTGGGCAGAGCTGAAGGGAGAGCCTGGCAAAGTCTGAAGCAGAACTTTTTATTACAAAATGTAATGTTCCACAGCCCTCTGGGCCCTGTGTTATTTTGGGGGTTGTTCTGCTTCCAAAAGGTGCTGCTCAGCCCTGACACCTTCTCCTTGCTGAGTACTGTGAACTTTATTTGCCTGCTCCTTTTTTCTTGTTATTTCTCACTGTAAAGCCTTCCATGGCAGAGGAGGAGAGAGGGAGGGATAATTCTTGGATTTCACTTCTTCCACCATTTCTAACAGCCTGAATTATCTGCCCAGCCTCCAGGGGCTGCTGCAGAACCACAACTTTCTGCATCACACATACCCCATGTCCCCTTTACCAGCCCTGTGTGGGGCTGCTGGCATTTTTAGCCCTCTTGATGGATCAGACTTGCTGATGAATTAAGGTGGGGAGGTTCCTCTGAGCCCAAAACCCCAGTGAATAAACAAGATGTGCAACAAACAGTAACAATTTCATTTTTCTCTCTTGCTGACAGACACCTGGCGTGGCTCAGGTACACCTGGGAACCAGGGGAAGGCAGGTGATGTGGCCCACCTGACTCCAAGGTGCTGGGACCAACCCAGCCCAGCCAAGGAGGAGTATTTTTAATTCTCTTCCAGCACCTCATGTGTAGAGGCCAAAGGAGAGAGAAGGGATCAGTTCACAAGACAAGGAAGAGCAGAAAAGCTGCATTCCCCAGCAGGCCATAGACTTGAAAGCTTTAGCACAAGAAAGAGTAAACCCTGGAGCACTACCCTAGCATAAGTTATTCCCACTTCTCCATTCTTCTCTCTTTTCCTAATTTTCCCCCCTTTGATCTTGACTTGCTGCTTCTGAGGCTTGCATAATTTCACCCCTGGGCGAGTGGAACAGCTGCAAACCTTCCCTTTCCTTCCTGCCCAAAGGCAGTTGGCTCTTTTGGGTGCCTGTGGACTGGATCTGCCTCCCATCACCAGGTCACCTTCATCTGGGTCTTTCCAGGGTGAACCAGGGACATTTTTTGGCCTCAGAGGACTGGCAATGACTTTTCTCCAGAAGAAACTTCACCTGGAATCTTTGTGGTTGGTAAGTTTGGAGTCCACGGTCAAGCCATGGCTTTGGCATCTGAGGATGGCTCAGCTCCTTCCCCATATCCCCAAAAATGATTTCCTGATGTCTTAGGGCACATTAATCCAATCAGGGTTACTTGTGCTTGAAATAAATTGAGTTTGAGAGGTGTTTCCATGCATTGCTGAGCCTGTGGCAGCCAGGAGAGGAGAAGAGCTGAGGTATTTCACTTGGGCAAGGCTCAAACTGCAGATGGCACATGGAGATTCCCCTTGGACATTTCTGGAGTGATCCCTAGGAGGCAGCAATACAGGTGGATAGAGGCCAAAACAGGATTTTACCCCCCAATATCGTGCTGTGGCTGGAAAAGGAAATATTGCTTCACCAACACGTGCTGATCTCATGGTTTTAGAGAGACTTCTGGGGTTTTTCACCTCTTCATGTTGCTGGGAAAGGGAAAAATGGGAGATTTTCCTCAGCACAGAGAAGTCACCAGCAGGACCAGGGAACAATGATGGCTGAGCTGAGCTCTTTTCAGTGCTTGAAGGGTTAACATGGGCTTGACCCAAAGCAGAGACCCCAAAAACCTGGTCATCAGGCCTTTGGGCAACTCCAAATCTCCCTTGTGTTCAGTCTTCTCCTGCTGGCAGCATCTCTCCAGATTAAACCCTCTCTGTGTGCTTGCAGACAGAGGTTTCCCCCCCTTTGATGCCTCGATGTTGAGTTACACTTTGTCCTCACTCCTCTGAGATGAAGATGAAGGGGAATTCTCACCCCATCACAAGGAAGTACTTGCTAAATAAAGAAGCCAAGATCTAACCCTGAGAAAAGTCTGGGGAAAGAGTTCACCCTCCAAAAACTGCTGGCTGGAATTGTGAGCCTGGGTAGGTTACTTTGGAGGTTTAACTCATCCCCCAGACTGAGAATTTGCCATTCTTCCTGTGATTTATGTCACATTCCTCATCAAATCTGTGCTAATCACATCTTTTCCAGCATTTCTGTGAAATTCAAATCATGTGAATGGGATTTTTAGGTTTAAATTACTGCAAAAAGCCATGATGGTTTGTTCTGCATTTGATGTTTTAATTATGATTTTTGTTTCTGCTCCCTGACTGGAAATTTTTTTCTCTTTTTTCTCTCTTTTCTCTTTGCTAATTGTGAAAACTCAAAGACATTGGCCAGGTGCCTGGAGCTGTGCACACTTTTCTGTTGTGGGTATTTATCCTGAAAATATTTAAAGGAGATGTTGGCAGTGGTACAAACACTCACCTTGCTGCAGAAATCCCACTCTCAAGCAAGTTGACTAATTTAAAGAAGAGAGAAGGAGTTGAAAGCCAATGTTTTAAGTGTGAAAATGCTCATCCATTGGCCAGTGATTGAAGAAATACAATTTTAAAGTACAAATTTATCATGAAATGGTCATGTGTAATGTCTGGGGAGGTAGTGGGGTTGGAGTCACCATCCCTGGAGGTGTTTGAAGAAATCCTGGATGTGGCACTCAGTGCTGTGGTTTAGTTGATGAGGAGGTGTTGGGTCATAGGTTGGACTTGATGATCTCAAAGGTCTTTTCCAACCAAGTCCATTGTGTGATTCTGTGATTCTGTGATTCTGTGGTTCTGGGATTCTGTCTAAGGATCAGCCCATACTTCAAAAATAAACACTTTATTTTCTTTGTCACTTCTGTTGAGATCCAGATTGCTGATGGAGAACAGATGGTGCAGAGATGGCCCTGCAGAGCTGGAGTGCAGAGCTCAAGTTCTACCTCTTGATGATTTCTGATGTCACAAAACATGTCCATAAATATCCTTCCTCCTGGAAGGCAGGGTCTGCAGTAGCTCCAGTGGTGATATCAGAATATTTTCTTCCTGCTTCCCATGCAGGGCTGTTGAAACCCGATGATCTTTAAGGTCCCTCCAACCCAAACCACTCAGTGACTCTGTGGCCATGTTGGCCTGGTGGTGACATCTTTTAAATGGTCCCAGCTAATCCAAAATCCTCTGCCAAGGAGCACCCATGGCTCCTGTGAGCCTCTGGAGTAGATCAGATGGGCCCTTCTCAGTGTGTCCCTCACCCCAGCACCGCCAGGGCCGCTGCTCAGCTGTGCCACAGCAAACAGATTGTGTTGGAGGTAACCAGATGTGAGCACATGAAGGGGCTCAGGGGGATTAGGGCCACGTGTGTCTGATCCCTGAGAGCCTCCAAGAGCTCCTGCAGCCCCCAGCTCAAGCAGCAGTCACAGGAGAGCAGTGCCTGGGGACGTTTCTGGGGATCTACGGCAGGAAAAGCCACTGGGTGAGAGAGAGAGGTCAGTGGTGAGGAGTGAGGGTGGAGCTGTGTCCCATCATCCTGGCCACAGGAATGGATCACAGAATCACAGAATGGTTGGGTTGGAAGGGACCTTAAGGATGATCCAGTTCCACCCCCTGGACACCTTCCACTATCCCAGGTTGCTCCAAGAGTTTCCAACCTTGGACACTTCCAGGGATCCAGGGGCAGCCAAAGCTTCCCTGGGCACCCTGTGCCAGGGCCTCCCCACCCTCACAGGGAAGAGTTTCTTCCTAATATCTAATCCAAACCTGCCCTTGGTCATTTCAAAGACATTGTTCCTTGTCCTTTCACTCCATGCCCTTATCAAAGTTCCTCTTGAAGCCCCTTCAGGCACTCAGAGGTTTTATAGGATCTCCCTGGAGCTTTTTCTTCTCCAGGCTGAAGAATCCCACCTCTCCCAGAGGGAAATTTCTCTTCCCTTTAAAATCCTGGGTTTTAAGGACCAGAAAACACCAAATGAATGCTCCTGTGTGCTCAGAACTGCTCTAGAACTGTCTCAGTGTCCTCCACTCCACCTGAGTTCCTGCATCTTTCAGAGGTCTCTTTCAAACCCCTCATAACAAGAAACCTCCAGGTCTCTGATGGAAACATCCTCCAGGTGGTTACGGGATGTGCCTAGAAGTTTATCTGGACATTTTCTCAGTCAGATGCAGCAGTTTGGGTGTCCCTAATATACTCTTTTTTTCTTTTATCATCCTTTTTTTGCAGCTGAATGTAGCAATTCAAAAAAACAACCTCCTTCCCGCCCCTTTCATTACCTCTCTGAAAGGCACACTGATTTTTTTAAAAATTTTTTATTTTTAAGAGTAATTTAAGCTTTACAGGACCTCTGCTGTCAGGCTGCTTCAGATATTCCAGTGACAACTCCCAGCTAGATTTATCTCCAAGGATATTCAGTGCCTCCCAATGGCATTATCCTTCTTCTAATTGAAATTCTGTCCTCAGGAAGAAAAATGAAAGATTTCCAAAGGGGAGGGGCAAGAAATAGCAAGGCAAAAAAAATAAAAACAAAACCAAAATAAGACTCTGAGACAATTCCCCAGGCTAGAAATCTGGAACAATGTTTTGTTCCTTTCCCTTACAGTCAACTTCCTAAAGGGGCTGATTTATCAAATATTACATGTGGTAATCTTAGTAATTAAAGAATTTAAGCATATATATGAAACCCCACAATGCTGATCACAAGGCACACTCCAGTTTACAGAGCATCTTTCTGCTGGGATTCACCAAGATCTTGCTGGTTTCTTATCAGTTGGATTTTTAAAAGAGTTTGCAGTGGTTGTAATCAATGTTTTTTCCCCCAGATGTTTTGCCTCATATAATTTTGGGGGTTTTTATATGGCTTAAAGCCCACATATGACCCTTCTTGTATTTTTGACTGGTGAAAGAACCTTTTCAGTGTGCTGCTTTCAGAGTCAGAAGCACAAGATCCCCTCAAAATTTGCACCACTTGTCAGGAAAAACCATTCCATGTGTTCTGGAACCTGCCTAAGTCAGAGCATCAAGAACTCTTTGGCTTTTTAGCTTTGAACTCACAAGAGCATTTAAGTTTAAACAAACACTACAAAATTGCTCCTGGTTTCACTGTGCTTTGACATGGGTACAACTCCCTCCTGTCTTCAAGGGAATTGGTGATAATTTATATCATAAAATACATGGAGGGTCACAAAAATGGCAGAGAAGGCACAGAAATCTCTGAGCTACCGAGAAATGCTGCCCTGTCCTTGTGTTGGGATGTCCAGCACTTCCAGGTCCTGCTTCTTGACCTATCACACCAAATTCCTGAATGCAGGAGGTTGTAAAAGCTCTGGTGGAAGGAGGAGAAGGGATATTGAGAGAATGTGGAGTGCCCAAACCCATTTTTGTCTGATTTTTGCAGACTGACCAGCTGGTTTGGTGGAAGGGATGGTGTGACCAGCATCTTCTAGTCCCAACTTTGTGTCTGACCCTAGAAAACCCTTTCTTTCTGGATTTTGCTTTCCTCTGGCTGTACTGGTGCTGAAGGTATTTCATGATGCCTGCCAGCTTCAGCTCCCAAGGGATTCATATTCTGGCTGTTAATCAACAATTGAAGGGAATATTTGGGAAGCATGGACCACCTCTGAAGCCCAGGGTACCCCACAAACAGAAGAAGGTTTGAATAACTTAGTTTTTATCTAACTTATAATGCTGAAATGTTCCAGGCTGGCATTCTGCTTGTAAATACCTGCATGTAAATGCCAGCAAAATTATAAAGCTGTGTCCCCAACCCCCTCCTTGTCCCCTAAACCATCCAAAAAATGCAATTAAGGAAAAATACTTGTTTGGCCCAACTTGAAAGAACCCAGGGTGTGTTTTCATTGAGGAAGTTTAATGTGGGTTGGATGTTTGCAGTCTGGCTCGTTCCAGGGAATGGGTTGTGGATAAGTAGGATTGAGGAGCAGAGTGAGTGCTGCTCTCACTCTCCAGGTGAAGGGAGGGGGATCAGGTGTGAGTGGTCAACTGTGGACTGGTCTGTGAGACACCTACTGCTTTTATGTGTCTGGTAAGAAGGAAAAGGAGAAGGGAGATGAAACTTGGATGGGTGGGGAAAGCCAGGAGCCCTGGGTGAAGCCAGGAAGTGCCATTCTGTGAAGATGGAAGCATGTCAGGAAAAAGGATCAATTTGCAGCCCCAGACGGCTCCTTGCATTTGTCCTCTGCAGACAAACAGACCCCCTTTGAATCATGGGGCTGAAGTCCTGGCTGGGGACGGTGGATGGGAAGAGGAGGGGAGGCTGTGAGAGCTCTTTGGTGGTTTGTGCCCTCCCCAGAAGCCCTTGATGGAATTCCAGCCCCATAACTCACAGCTGCCTCTTCTGGATCCAATTCTCCAGAGGCCTCTGATGTGGAAGCTGAGCTCGGAGCTGTGCCTGGCCCCTGCTGGGGAGTTAATCAGATTGCCTTTGCTAATGAGAAGCAGGGCAGGGTTTTGAGCCAGCTTCTCTGGATTCTGGCTTGGCTGGGGCACTGGGGAAGCACAGAGCAAACTTGGGTTCTGTTAATGTAATTGGATCAGTGTCTGCACTTCTTTCTCTCAGCGTCGTTCGTCACCAAGGAAGAGCAGGGCCAGAGCCAGGGCATGGCCAGAGCCAGGGCATGGCCACAGAGGTGATCCTGATGAGAGTCTCCTGATCCTGATGAGAGTCTCCTGATCCTGATGAGATTTTCCTGATGAACCCTGTAGATTTTCCATTTGGCTCTTCCCAAGGGCTGAAAGCTGCCTGCAGGTTTGTCCCGAGCTGCAGGTGAGCAAGAGCCAACTCAGGGCCGCCAGTCCTAACCCAGGACATGAAATCTGGCTCAATTCCACACCTGATCCATAATATTCCAGGGAAGANTCCTGATGAGATTTTCCTGATGAACCCTGTAGATTTTCCATTTGGCTCTTCCCAAGGGCTGAAAGCTGCCTGCAGGTTTGTCCCGAGCTGCAGGTGAGCAAGAGCCAACTCAGGGCCGCCAGTCCTAACCCAGGACATGAAATCTGGCTCAATTCCACACCTGATCCATAATATTCCAGGGAAGAACAGGTCCTGATGGTATCTCAGGGTCCATATTTTGGTGCTCCTCCAGCAAAGGTTCATCCAACTCAACAGGACACCATGTTCAGGACTGACTTGGCACCAGCCAGTGGTGTCTGAGACAAAGCTGGGATGTCCTGGGATACAGCTCTTGTTCCAGGGGATAGATTTCCCTCTGGCATCCTCTCTCTGCCCCCAAACTCCATGTTTCAGAACTTAAATCCAAGTTCTGGTGAATTCCAAGGGCTCATTCTCTTCCCCCCCTCCCCAGCCCTGAACAGATCAACACCACACTCTCACAGTGTGAGACTGAACCTTTAAAGCACCTCCTTTCCCAAGTTTTTTTACAACACCTCCTAACCCAGCAAAACCTTTTCCCGTGATTTTTTGGTCTATCTCTGTATATTTGGCCCTGTGAAGCCACAGTGTCTTAGAGCTTATGAGACAGAGAGAGCCAGAATGGAGGCATTTTTATCCACAAAGAGGGAAAAAATCCATGATAGATTCCTCATCCCAAGCTGTGCCTGGACATTCTCTGGGAGAAAATCATCCAGAATTGTGCTAGCAGCTAAACATCACAGACAGCTCAACACAGAGCCTGGTACTCCACCTTGGCCTTCTTTTATTTACTAGCACAGATGTAGCCAGGAAAAACACGCTGCCTGCTGCTGTTATCTGCTTGTCATGTCCCTGCCCACAACATGTTTGTGTGTCATGAGTTGTGACTAAGTGGTGACCTGCCTGCCTGAGTTGTAGGAGCAGGGCTGCATCCCATATGGCAAACTGGAGGAAAGCTGGCCTGTGGAGAAGTCTTGGCATCGTGTTTGGTTTGGGGAGTTATGAGGTCAGTGAGTACATTTCCCATTAGACCTTATGAGAAGGCAGGAAATTCAAAGGGGTAAATAATAATGATAATAATAATAATAATAAAAATAAAACAGTTGTTCATCTCTTAATTTTTTTCCTCTTGAATGTCTTAGCTGAAGGCAAAAGACCAAATTGATTCCTGCTTTCCTCCCAGATGCTTGCTGGGTTGTGGGAACACAGCACATGGCAGAGAAATGCAGCTGTTGTGTAGCAAGAGAGTTTTCCTAAAATAATTACATCAAAAGAAGGTCAAAGGAGAGCCACTGCTGGGATTCATCCCCCCTGGCTTTGGAAAGGCACAGTGCAGTCCTCTGCAGCTGGGTGAGCTCTTCCCTGGAGGCAGACAGAGCAAACAGCATTTCCCACTGATCTGTTTGGGATCTGCAGTGAGGTGAGCTGGGTGCTGGCAGGGCTCAGTTTTCACTGGTGGCTGCACAGAGTCTGGAGAACCCTACAGGAGAAAACATCCATGGCCACTCAGAAAACTCTTCAGAAGAAGAGGTGATTTTGTAGAACTCCTGCCCTGAGCCACCTGATTTAGTGGGAGGTGTCCCTGCCCATGGCAGGAGTTGGAACTGGATCATCTTTAAGGTTCCTTCCAACACAAACCATTCTGTGATTTTATGGATAAAGCCTCATTGATCCCAGGATCATTTTCTTGCCACTCAATAAGCTGGAACACCTCAATACTGGAGCTGGCAGGTCCCTGCAGGGCCAAGGACTCAGAGTTATGGTCCCTATCTCTGTCAGCACCTTGGTGAGGTTCTCCTGGGGCTGAACACAGGGAAGGGATCCCTTGGACAAGATATCCAGTGGGAATGAGAGAGCTGGTGCTGGAGTTGTGCTCTGCTGAGCCAAAAAAAAACCCAGGCTGGGGACTGGTGAGGGGAACATCTTAACTCAATCCAGGCAGCTGAACCTGGGAAGAGTCAGGAAGAGGGAAACAGGAAATAATAAAGGCAAACTGAACCCTCTCCAGGGTGCTGGAAATGGTCCTTCCCAGCTGACATCTGGGACTGCTTTGGGAAGCTGAGCTGCAGAAGGGTTTTCCCAGTTTTACCTGAGAGATAAAGACCATCTCTGAGCTTTGCTTTTTTCCCTGCCAGGTTTCCATGGGACACTTGGGGGATATTATTTACACTGGGGATATCACAGACCTGAAGTAAATGGTCACAATTTCCTCAGTGGAGGAGCTGCAAGAAGGGAGGGATTAAGGTGCAGGAAATGGCCATAATTTCTCATGGGCCATAAAAGCAGGAAAGCTCTGAAAATGCCTCTTTTCTGTAGCTTGTGGGAGGGAGAATCCAGCATGGAGAGAGAAACACCAGTGGCTTCACAGAAAGGATGTGGTATTTGGAGATGTGGGTTAGTGCTGGGTTCATGATTGGATTTGGTGATTTTAGAGGTGATTTTTGGTGATTTTCCAACCTCAGTCATGGGAAGGTGGCTCCTGCCTGCTTTGTAAATACCTACTTGGCCTTGAATATCCAGCTTAGCTCATCTGGGAGCTGGACAGAGGGGTTCCAGGGGCTGGAACTGGGAGAAGTGTCTCTCTCCTCCAGTCTCTGCCACACACCCGTGACCACAGCCAAGGTCCCAGGCTCTCCAGAGTGTTCCAGGGAGCATCAGAGTGATGCCCTGTCCTGCTGCAGACAGATCCACACCAGAGGTTTCCTCCTCCCTCCTACTCTTGCAGCTTTCAATAAATCCACAGGGAAATTCTCTGCTGAGCAGCAGCAGCAAACCCACACGTGTAATCCCCCCAAACCAAACATTTTCCAGCTGACAACAGGGGGTTATCACGAGCCTGGAGTCTGTTTGTTTGGCTGTGCTCAGTAATTGCAGCTCCATTTAATATTTGGAAGGGTGTTTTTGTGGGAATAGTTGGTGTTTTGCTGTTTCCCAGTCTTGGCACAGAAGACAAGAGTGAACTGGCCCAGGATGTATCAGCAGGGTCCCAGAATTGATCCCAACCATGCCCTGTCCTATGGTTTGTCCCAAATCTGTGTCCAGTCACCACAGCAGTGTCTGGGTGGGTTGGGATTTTTGGTGCTGGGCTGCAGAGAGCTTTTCCCCTGCCATTCCAGGTAATCCATCTCACCTCTTCATGCCTCAGGTTCCTCTCCACCTTTTCCTGTGTGCTCTCACAGAAGCTGTTATTTCTGCAGGGACATTCTCTCTCTTGTTATGCAATTTCTGGCAGAGACAGCCTAAAACTGCTCTGGTGGAAGTGTTAAATGCAACCACTTTGTTTGGAAGGAGGGTTTTAGTGAGATAGTTTAGTTTGGGTTCAAAAAATGCCCTGAAAAACAAAGCACTACATAACTCTTTATTTAGAGACGTCTGGGGGTTTTACCCTAAACACACTGATAATTCAGAAGAGCTGAAACCTGAAGCTCTTCCTTGAAATGAAATTTTTAGCATCAGTTCCTGCAACTCACCCTGCTGACCTGAGGAGTCTGCTGGGACTGGCTGAGCTGCTGGAGGGATGTGATGGCAGAGAGATTTGAGCCCAAAACCTTTTCTTCTGCTGCATCCCAAGGACAGAGATGTCTCATGTCCCTGGAGCTGAGGCTGCAGAGAGCTGCTGCTCTCCACAAGCCTCACATCTGATTCCTTTGGTAGCATCCCTGAATTCATGAGCTTGTCAACCTTTTATTTTTCCCCAGAGATGATGACAAAAAAACCCAAATTGTCTGGATCCCACCTCTACAAGAAAAAAAACT
>VZRX01010089.1:0-59645 GCA_013398075.1 Notiomystis cincta
CGGCAGGAGCGCGTTTGTTTAGAGGGAATTGTGTCCTTTCAGGTCCTTGAGTTGGAGGGCGTGGAGGGGGAAGAGCATTGCCGCGGATGAGAGAGCGCTGCAGTACCGGGTGGGCGAGCAGATCCACGGGTTCACCGTAAAGCAGGTGAGTTTCGCCCGCCGCTTCTGTTTCCTCTGTGTCCATAAACTTCCCTATGGGTAGAAGGTACCCAGGAGAGCCAGGGGTCTGCACGTTAAATAACTTGCTTTGGGTGGTCAGTCATAAAAATGATACGGGACTTCCTTGTAGGTACTTCTCTGCAGAGAAATACTTTAGGTGCCTTTAATGCGTATTGTTATAGGGAGCTAATTCTAGAGTAAATAATGCAGCCCACGAGCTTGTGGTTCTGCTGCAGGTGTGACCATTCGGTGTGGCCTTCTAAAAGTCCTGACAGATAACGGAACTTCAATGTGTGAATATGTTTATTAAACACATTCAAGTAATATTTTATCTCTTAAGCTGCTTTTAATTCCTTTGTTGAAAGTCTGCCATAGAAATATGTTGTTTGTTTGTTTGGTTTTTTTTTACTTAAAAAAAAGGAGTAGGAGCAGAGATTGAAAATTATTTGTGAGAAGTGATTGCTAGTGACAGAGGTACTGGTAGAACAGTGTCCTTGCTTTTTCTTTTGCAGCCCTAGACAATGACATTTGAATATATGCCTTTTCATTTTGTGGTTTCTGATTGAATTCTTATCTATACCATTAGAGTATGGTTCTGTGGTGGTAGTATACTTTCCTTGAGTTATAAATTTAATTTAAATTTTATTTTACATTTGCGTAAATATTTTTTCTCCTCCAACCATTGGAGCAAAAATTTATTTAATACTGTATAAGCCAGTATTATATATATAGGATCAACAAACTGAAATTCCTGTATCATGCACTGTTTCTTTGACCTAGTTGAAGTCACACTGCAATACAGATGTTTCCTTCCACTGCAGGTGACAGCTGTTCCTGAGCTGTTCCTGACTGCAGTGAAACTTAGTCATGATGGTACAGGAGCCAGGTATTTACATGTGGCTCGAGAGGACTCCAATAATCTCTTCAGGTAGGACATTAATGTAGGTATTACACATTCTGTCTCAGGATCACCTTGTGTTTTTCAGTTGTAATCTAGCATCATGGCTGGATTATTCTGTGATAACAGGGAGGACAGTACTTCCTTTGTAGGGCTTCTTAGAATTTTTCAGGTTGGAACAGATGTCATGAAGTCTGTTGTTCAATCTGCTGCTCAGTATTTAAGGCAGTTCCTGCCTTGAAAACTTTCAAAGACCGAGATTACACAACCATAACCTTCCATGAAGTTTTTTATTTGAGCCTTTTGTGTAAAAATAAATATGTTTACTTGTGTGCTGAAAACTATGCTAACTCCAGAAATAGAAGGACATAGGCTGGACACCCTCTGTAAAAGATGGCTGAGCACTCAGGATTCTGAAGAACTCAAACTCTGCATCCTGGTGTGTGCCATGTTAGCTGTTAGCCAGTGATGCTGCTGCCATAAATCACAGGTGCAGGTAGGAGGGGGTGGAGTCTCACAAATGACTGCATCCCTCTCCATGCTCTCTCTTGCAGTATCCAGTTCCGGACCACTCCCATGGACAGCACTGGGGTCCCGCACATTCTGGAGCACACGGTGCTCTGTGGTTCCCAGAAGTATCCCTGCAGAGATCCCTTCTTCAAAATGTTGAACAGGTCACTGTCCACTTTCATGAATGCATTCACAGGTAAGCCCAAATGAAATAATGCCACTTAAAATGCTTGAGGTTTTACTGTAGTAGAGCTGTCTGTTGGCTCTCCTTTATTTGGCTTTGAGGAGCCATTATTATTAGGTGTGAATGTTGTGAGTGAGATATTAAAAAGCTAACAAGGCAAGACAACAAAATAAATCTTGTACATTTGTCAATTACAAAGTCCCAATAGAGCTGGAGCTTTATAGTATAAAACTATACGTTTAATTTTTTTATAGTATATAACAATAAATATAATTATTTATATGGATATATGGCTAAAGCAAAGTTTTCATGGTAAAACATCTGCAGTGTTAAATATCTATGTATTCCTCAGCAAAAACATATTTGATTTAGTACATTTCTTCTTTTCCAGTTATTTATATGGATGAGAAATTAAAAATTGGTGAAGGCAAAGTGTGTCTTAGCTTTTCTAAAATTCTGTTTATTTTTACATTTATTTATATGCAGCTAGTGATTACACACTCTATCCATTTTCAACACAAAATCCCAAGGACTTTCAGAACCTCCTGTCTGTGTACTTGGATGCAGCTTTCTTTCCATGTTTACGTCAACTAGATTTCTGGTAAGACAGTTTGAGATGTACATACAGACCTTAAATTTAAAAAAAAAAAAAAGCCCCCCAAATCAACAGAACCTTCAAACTCTCAACACTTGCTGTTATTAATTTTTCAGGCAAGAAGGTTGGAGGTTAGAACATGAGAACCCAGCTGATCCTCAGACACCTCTAGTCTTCAAAGGAGTTGTTTTTAATGAAATGAAAGGGGCATTTGTAAGTTTTGTGGATGTTTGATTTGTCTTACAGATGGTGCAGTAGCTTCAGCTGTAGTTATCAGTGACATTATTGCATCAGAGATTTCTGTTCTGCTTTTGAAAATTTAAGTCCTTAGTAAAGTCAACAGTGTTGCATGTTTTTTTTTTAAGTTAGCCTGTCAAAAGTTTGCTTACATATAGAAAAGCACCTTGTTAATAGATTTTATTGTAAAATACTCTCTTACATTAGCATGGAAACACAGCTAGTTTTATCAAAGTACATGGGACTGCATGCTTGTGTGAGGAGATTGTGTAAGTTAGAGCTCTGAGGTCTTATTATTGAGCACTGTTTGTCTTTCAAATGTCTTTTGATCCCTTTCACTGAAACGTGGTATTTTCCTATTAAGACAGATAATGAGAGGATATTTGCCCAGCAGCTGCAGAACAAAATCCTTCCTGATCACACTTATGGTGTAATATCTGGTGGAGACCCCTTGTGTATTCCTGACCTTACATGGGAGCAGCTTAAGCAGTTCCACGCCACGCATTATCATCCGAGCAATTCCAGGTGTGTGAGATTGGTGAGGGACTTCCTTGGTTATTGAGTTCGTGTTGGCCAGCAGCAAAGATAACCTGTGCCCTACAGCAGCTGGAACAGCATGGAAGCAAGGGGTTTTTTCTAGAAAGGGCAGTGAAGAGTAAATTGAAAGCAGGAAAGAAAGGTGGCTGATTTTTCTGAGGTGTGTCTGTTTGCTTGATCATGAGGACGTGTTTTGGGGATTGACTGACCTGAACTCCTGAGAGCTGGGGGCAAAGGGTGCATACTAGTAAGTATTTAGCAATAATGTAAGGGAGTTAAGATACAAGTAGCATAGGAATCTAAGGGTTTCTGTCCTCTTTGAAGCAGCACAGATTAAGTTGGAAGTTACAAATGAATATTTCATTCCCTCCTGCTTCACATATTACTGCAGTGGGTTCTAAATAAGGGAGAGTTGCTTGATTCAGGTACTGATTTAGTTGGTATTAATAAGGTATCTAAACTGGAAGTCAGTTTGAAAGTTACATGCAGGGAAATAATTGTTTCTTTTGTCCTAATTTTGTGGTCAGTCTGTTACTGTGTTTAATTCACTCATGAACATCAGTTTGTGTCATGACAGTGAATTTACAATCCGTTGATTTTTCTCATCTTCTCAGGTATTCTGCTGTCCTTGTGTTGAGGTTTTAATCAGGGATAAGATTTACCTGAGGCATACCTTGTGCTCATATTTGGTCCAGTCTTTTACATATGGGAATGTGTTTGGTGGGGCAACCCCCAGAACTCAGCCATGTTTTATAGACACACAAAACCTAGGACATGGATCATTGTGTTTTATACTTAAGGAGTGAGGACTGTAAGAACTTTGTCTTCTGAAACTTAGGAGCACTGGGTTTCTGGCTTCAATTACTAGTAGTTTTTTTTCTGGAGCATTGAATATTGTAGCAACTGAACAAATCTGAACATACTAAAATTGAATATAATGAAAATAATAAGGTGTTTTGTGGCCCACAAGCTGAGAAATGTGGATTTTTATCAAGAGATCTGTTGCAGGTTGTAAAACCACTGGGTCGAAGGCCTACCAAACTATGTTCCACTCCAGATGTAACAGAATTACTGGAAAGCACATGAAATTCAGAGTATAACATAAGTAGCTACTGTAAATTTCATCTTAAATCAGATACTTAATCCCAATATATTACTTGAAATGCAGATTTTTCACTTATGGTAATTTTCCACTGGAGCAACATCTGAAGCAAATACATGAGGAAGCACTGATAAAATTTGGAAGAATTGAATCAAATACTGACATCCCAAAACAGAAACTCTGGGAAAAGCCTGTAAGTAAAACAAACCAACAAAACCCACTAAACCTCCAAATCCCCCAGGTTAATATTTTAATCCAACCTGCTGGAGTTACTCTTTTGTTTAGAATTGTGTAAATGAGCTGAAGTATTTTTATTTTTGGTTACAGAGAGGGCAAACTACAGTTACTTTAGAATTTCAGTAATGTAATGATTGCCTACAGTTGTTTGTTTTTCTTATTTCCAGTTTTCAAATCCCTTGTCATTTGAAGCACTGAAGCACTTATTAATGGAAAGCATTTAGGGCTAATGAGAGAAATACTGATACTTAGTGTCAGGAAATATGCTTTCTAGTGGTATCTAATCTTCTAAACATTGCTGTCAAAAATAATTTTCATTTTCTCTCCCTCCTACCTTGTCATTTTCCCCCCTGTGTAAACATTTCTTTGAAAAACAGCTCAGAATATTATTTTTGGCCAGACTTTCTTCAGCCTCTCCTGTATTGTCCACTTTTAAACATTGGGGTACTGTGCACACTTTTTAAGATATCATGTGTTTGTGTATTTGGTCGTGGATCTTGAATTTACTCATGAGCATATGTAAAGCTATTTTAAATCACTGGAAAGATGATGCAATGAAGATACAAGCAGTCATTTTTTGTTTGTAACTTCTGCTCTGAGTTTAGTGTGTATCATTTATTATACTTTATAGAGAGAACACAGAGTAACATGTGGCTTAGACTCCTTTGCTGCTGATCCTTCCAAGCAGACCACTGTCAGTGTCAGCTACTTGTTGACAGAGTAAGTATATCAAAATGAAATTCTGAATAAAAGCTTCATTTTAGATCTTTAAGCAAGGTTCAGGCATGTCCCCAGTCCCTCTTGATAAACATCATCTTTAAGGGAAATAGTGCCATGGGAAAATAGATCAATCCTCCTTCAGTAAATAAAAGCTTAGTTGCTGAACAGTTTGTTTTAATGGATAGACACAAGAAAAATCAGATGTTACTTTACAGAACTATTCAGTGGATGAGACATTTGAACACATTGTCCTCCTTTCAGCTCCTGCCATGTTCAAGTTCTTCAGTATGACCCTAGCACTAACTTATCTCCCCTGGCAGCCCAATTTAAATTGCTTTCCTGGCAGCTATAAAAAGTGAAAGACATGAACCCTCCTAGTTCCCCAAGATCTGATGCAAGGTTCATAGCTGACAGTTATTTCCCCTTGGTCCCACTATCTTTGTTTTCTAGTTGTTTTTGAAATGAACTTGGTGATACTGGGTACCACACATCCCTAACTTGATGGTTTTTAAGAATTAATAATTTCTCTTCAGTATTACAGACACTTTTGAAACGTTCACCCTAAGCCTGTTGTCTTCACTGTTGGTTGATGGGCCGAATTCTCCTTTTTACAAAGCCTTAATTGAGTCTGGTGTTGGTACGGATTTTTCTCCTGATGTTGGGTAAGTGTTGCAATTCACATTTCATCACTATAAGCAATATTAGAAAAGATAAAAAACACTTTTAAGTTGGAAGAACTCATCTCATATAGGCAATTTAGACCATAATAATCTCATTTTAATATTAAAACATTGTAAGAGTTTCTCCTGGTGAACTGTAAAGTGTTCTCAGTTGAAACTTTTGGCTCATCACAGTACTTGGATAGAAGCTAAGTTGGTTTAATCAAAGTTGTATTGTTTACAGCTTATGGGTGATAAAAATGGATAGGTGGAATAAAATGTGCCTTCAGTGCCTTAATTGATTTAGATTTTTCATCCTGGATGTTTAAGTATTACTCAGAAGTGTTTGTGAGCTCTTCTCTGTACCGTATTGCTTTTATTTCTTAAATTCTGTGGTTTAGTAGTAGGTAGGTTTGACACAAATGTGCCTTTCTGTGGTTGGGTGCTGTTATCACTTCAGTACAGAAGCTGATGCTGGCTGCAAGTGCAGCTCCCAGCCCTGGCTGCAAGTGCAGCTCCCAGCCCATCTCCTGAGTGCTCTTTGCGCTGCAGGCTGAGGGTGGCTGCGTTATCTGCACTGAACTTGGGCTCAGCTGCTCATCACAGTTTGCCTTTTTTGTCAGCACAAAGAGGGAAGTGCTTTCCAGGCATGATTCATCTGACTGATTTTAGACTTGAGGATGACAAAAAAATCATGCCTTTATTATGCTCACCTGTGACTTTTATGTCTTTCTCTGCCTGGCTTGACCTGTATTTACGTGAAGTAATTGGCTTCATATAAGTCCTGTATCATGCATGCCAGAGCCGTGTAGACATCTTAATATTCCAGAGCATGGCAGTAGAAATCCATCTTTAGACACTAAAGTAGTGATTATGTTGTATTTTTTGTCAGCTGGGCCTTTTCCAGGTTGGCTGGGTTGATAGGGAGTTGAACTGTTCAGTGAGCTGGCTTTAATTTGCCTTAGTGACTGTAGTGATGAATCTACAGCAGTAAGTTTGAGTCCAGAGATGAGTATTACAGATTCCAGTGCCCAGCCTGCCACTGAATTCATTCTGTGGTTTTAGACATGGAATAGTGGTTGTTTACAAGTGTATGAGCACCTATTGGTTTTTGTTTGTTGGCTTTGGTTTGAGCTGCTGGGTATTCTGTATTTATGCAAGTGCCAGTTTGTCTCTCTAAAGGTCAGTTCTGTGATTAACCCTGCCTGACAGCTTGGACAAAATTATCTTTACTATTACATTTTTTTTTTTTTTAATACGGTTGATAATAATTGTAGCAAACATGGAAAACTTCACCTTAACCACTTACTTTACAAATACTGCTTTAGAAGTACTGTTCCACTCACCTGCTTAAGTAGAACATATGTGTTTGGTGTTATGTGCAGCTAAAATTTCCACCTTAAAAAGAGATTACAGATTAATGTGTAAATAATAATAATAAAAGAAAGAAATTACAGATTAATGGGAAGATGAATAGAAAATACCAGCTTTTCTTCTGTAGCTGTTCTTCTTTCTCTAATACCATATGCTGTATGTTTTCTTAACAGTGGCTACTACTGCTGAAATTGAAAAAAAAAATCTTTTTAAGTTCCATTTCTTGCCTCTTTGGTAATTATTTTACTTTCTATCTAGCTTTTAAAATCTTTGTGTGTGTGTTTATGTGGAAATGCCAGGTGCTTTTCCGCTTCTCCTGCCTTTGTTGGCACCCTTAATGCTTAAGTTCTGGTACCTGTCACTGAGTTGGTTATGTTTTATTCTAGGTTTAATGGTTCAACAAGAGAAGCTTATTTCAGTGTGGGTCTGCAGGGTATTGCTGAAAGAGACATTGATACTGTGAAACAGATAATTGATAGAACAGTTGATGAAGTTATTGTGTGAGTAATGCTGAATTTTTAAGAATACTCTTAGTTAATATAATATGTAGGCATCTAATAATACAGACTTGTATATAATAACATGCCTTCAAAATCTAGTTACATTTCAATAAAGGCACCAAAACCTTTAGAAGTAATATTGTTCAGTACTCTTAAAACTTGTATCTGCTACTTCCATTATTGTAGTTTATTCTCATCAGTGTAACCTCAGGAGTTTAATGATGTTAGTTCAGTTTCTCTAAATGACACAGCATAAGATTATTTCATATCAATTTTAATTCTGTTTGAAAGACATTATGTTGTAATGCTTCCTTTATTGATATAATAATTCATTTTCATAACTTCACTTAAAGTGATCAGTGTTAATGGTTATGATTTCCTTCTCTCATCACCTCTTCCCAAAGGAAAGGATTTGAGGAAGATAGGATTGAAGCTCTACTTCACAAAATTGAAATACAGTTGAAGCATCAGTCTACGAGTTTTGGACTTGCCCTGACCTCTGTAAGTCTGTGTGGCTTTTTAAAGAACAGTTTAAAAAATCTACTACCTATGTCTTTAAAAAATACAGGGTCATTTTGTAGGCTCCTGAAATGTAAAACTTTCCACCTAAGGGCTCTTCCTTGATCATATTGTGTACATCTTTCTTCTTTCTTTTCAGTAGCTGTCAGTCTGTCTGTGGACTTCCACTGTATGAGTTAATCAGGCAGTGAGCCTGTTGTCTTTGCCTGAATAGCAGCTTTGATTGCAGTAGCACTGGTTACTTCTGTGAGGGGCATATCATACTGGCTCTGGAAACTGCATGTTTTGGCTAGATGCCTGTGTATTTTCTAAAAGCCAAATAGAAGGACTGTATTTTTCAATGGACTTTATGATTGTACTGCTGTAAATTAATTTCTAGATTCACAAGAGAAAGAATGTATACTACTGCAGTTTTTGGTCTCAAATTTTAATACCAAACTGTTACAGAAAATCTGTTCCATGGCAGAATGTTGTGTCTTGAGGAAGTCTGCAAGTCATCTTATATTTGAATGAGTGAGGTGCAGTGTTTGCAGTCACTGTGGAAATCAGAGTCTCCTGCAGCCACTCATTCTTTAATCTCCTGTGTTCCTTTCTGCTCTGCAGCAACTTCAGTTCCTTAGTGGCTCTTTTGCTTTCTGTCTCTCAGGTGATGTATATTCCTTGCATGAGCAGGGTTTCATTCCTAGATATATATATATAGTTAGGCAAAGAAGCAGAGGCTTAGATTAACAGGAGATTTGTAAATGGGAGAGCACAAACAAAAGCTGTTTCAAATCAGATTGCCATGCAGCCAAATAGGCAAATTGTGGATATTTAGGTGCCTGTCATGTTTCATGGTAAATCTGACAAAATATGCCTGACTTTAGTAGTCAGTACTTCCTGGCATGTCTTCAGATGTGAGTAATTCTATCTGATGAACTATTTATGCATATAAATTTATCTTTCAACATTTTTAAGTCTTGAAGTTGATTCAACTGCTATGCCTTCATTCTAGAAAAGAAAGCTCTTGATTATTTCTTGCTTGTAAAGACCAGTCTTGCAGCATTTAGTGTTAATACTCCCATAGAGGAGAGCTGTGTTTCATTTTGTTTCCCTGAAGTCATGTTTTAGATGTTGACTTTGAAGAGGACCTGAAGGGGACCTAGTTATAACTAAAGTGATCATAGAATCGTAGAATGGTTTGGGTTGGAAGGGGTGTTTGAAGATCATCCAGTTCCAACCTCCCTGCCATAAGCAGGGCCATCATTCACTAGATCAGTTACTCAGAGCACTTGTTACACGTCCTCAAACACTTCCAGGGAATGGGGCACCCACAGCTTCTGTCAGCAGCTTGTTCCACTGACTCACCACTCTCATAGTAAAGAATTTCTTCTTTATTTCTGATCCAAATCTGCCCTCTTTCAGTTTAAAACCATTGCTGCTCGTCCTGTCTTTACAGGATGTGTAAAAAGTCTCTCTTCATATAAGCCCCCTTCATATATTGAAAGGCTACAGTAAGGTCTCTCCAAAACCCCTTTCTTCTCCAGGCTGAACAACCTCAAATCTCTCAGCCTGTCTTTGTAGGAGAAGTATTCCAGCCCTTTGGTCATTTTTCTGGTCCTCCTGTGGATCTGCTCTAACAGGTCAGTGTCTGTCTTGCACTGCAGGCCCCAGAGCTGGGTGTAATACTTCAGGTGGGGTCTAATGGGAGTGCAGTAGAGGGGCAGAATCACCTTCCTCTCCCTGCTGGCCCTGATTCCTTTGATGCATCCCAGGATACAATCAACTCTCTGGGCTGGGAGCATACATTGTGGTCTCATTTCCAATTTCTCACCTGCCAATCTCCCCAAGCCCTTCTCTGCAGGTCTGCTTTCGAACTTTAAATCACTAAACTTGTTCTGATTATTGGTCATTGCCCCAGCCCTGGTGCAGGACCTCACACTTGGCCTTGTTGAACCTCATGATGCTCATGTGTGTGCACTCCTCAAGCCTGTCCAGGTCCCTCTGGATGGCATCCCTTCCCTCCAGAGTGTTGACCACACCTCTCAGCTTGGCATCATCTGCAAACCTGCTGGGAGTGCCCTCAGGCTGTGTAATTAATAAAGGTCCTGAATAGTATTGGAGCCAGTACACACCCCTGAGGGACAGGCAGCACTTGTTACTCATCTCCCTTTGGATCCTGGCCACTGGAATGCAACTGCTTCCATATCACCATCCAGCCAATTCCTTATCCATCTAATAGTCCATCCATCAAATCCATCTCTTTCCAATCTAACGATAAATGATGTTGTGTGGGATTTGCAAAGGTCCTGAGAAAGTCAAGATCTGTGACATCAGTTTTGATATTAGGAAAAAACTGTTCCCAAGAGAGTGGTCAAACATTGGAACAAGCTCTCCCAGGTGGCTGGGATAGAGTTAAATCTCTTCCCAGTGGCTGGAAGGGGGCTGTGTTCCCAATTTGTGCTGATGACACAGGGATGTTTTCATTACTGCTCAGGCCTTCTCTGCTTCTCACCCCACCCCACCAGCCAGGAGGCTGGTGATGGGCAACGAGCTGGGAGGGGACACCAGGGGACAGCTGATGCCAAATCACCCAAGGAATGTTCAGCAGGAAGAGCTGAGAGAAGAAGAAAGGAGGAGATGTTTGGAGTGATGGGGTTTGTCTTCTCAAGTTACCATTATATGTGGATGGAGCCCTGATGTCCTGGGGGTGGTGAACATCTGCCTGCCCCTGGGAAGCAGGGAATGGATCCCTTGGCTTGCTCTGCTTGCACACAGCTTTTGCTTTACCTGTTAAACCGCATTTATTTCAACACGAGTTCCTTTACTTTCACCCTTCTGATTCTCCCCTCACATCCTGCTCTGAGGGCAGGGGGTGAGTGGCTGTGTGGAGCAGAGCTGCCAGCCAGGGGTGAACCATGACACCAAAGTGATCATGGTTCCAAACTTGTCAGTGTTCAAAAACTGCTTGGAGAGTGCTCTTAGATGCATGGTTAAACTGTTAGGCTGCATACTGGGAACCAGGACTGAACTGTTGTAATGACCCAACAGAAGCCTCAAATAAGGAGTGACTACTTTTATTTCAAGAGAATTAACACAAGCATGTTCTAAAATATTACTGTGCTTTGTATCATATTAGGGAATTTCCACAGAATAGATAAAAATAGTTATTACTGAAAAATGCTGAAGGCTTATGAACCTGCTTGTAATTAAAGAGATTAGAAAGGAGAAGGTAGACTTGACAGTTATGATGCATTTGTTCTCTATATAAAGTCTTTTAAAGGCCTTTTTAAAAAAAATATATCTTTGTATTTTTATACTTAGCTTTGTTTCTGTTTTTTCCCCTATTCACACAGAATAGAAATGGAGAAGCTTTTGATATCTTGCACTTGCAGTCTTTTCAGAGAACTTTCAGTAGCAACCTGAGCAAACTCAAATTAGAGAATAAAAGAAATATCCTGGGGATATTTCTGGTTATTTAGTATTTTCTTTTTCCAAAGTCCCATCTATTTTACATATTTTGCATGTTTGAGTCATCTTCCTATAAATCATTTCATCTACCTGATACAAAACTGTGGTATATATGCACTACTTCGCCTCTACCACCTGTTTCTGTTTTCCTTCTTTCTTGAGCTGAAGAAATTAATTTTAATGTGAGGGAGTAAAGAATATTACAGTATATTTCCAGATATGCACAGGTATGCAAAAGAAGAGTAATAGTTAAAATAACAGTGGTTTGATATGGTGAAATTAGAGGCAAGAATGGAGAGAACAGGGGATAGGTGATAATGGAATAGAACCTTAATCTGAACAATATTTTCCCCTTTCAGCTACATTAGGACTACTCACTCTCTGCCTGCTATTCAAGTATAAGTTTTAAGGTGGTTTTGGAGCACAGATGCTGTCAGAGAAATGCAGATGTTGTCCTGCTGACCTAATTCTTCTTTCCCATTCAGTACATAGCCTCGTGCTGGAATCAAGATGGGGATCCTGTGGAGCTTCTGAAGATTGCAGATAAAGTCTCTCAGTTCAGGCAGTGTCTTAAAGAAAATCCCAGATTTCTTCAGGAGAAAGTTAAAACATACTTGCAGGTAGGCAAACTTACAGAAAGTTACTTGGTATTAATTTTTAAATCACAGTTTTGTATTTGGAGTTAAACTGAAAGCTAATTTTTTATCACCATATTGCCTGTTTCTAGGTGTAGATTGAACAGTGGCACATTTGAATGAAGCATGTTGATTTTAAATGGTTTAAGTGAAAATTTTTCAAATTTGGGATATAATTATCTGGCTGGTCATTTGGAACCACATTTAATAGGACACTGATAAAATACTAATGTTTTACCAAACTGTGATTTGTGGAGAAGAGTACATCTCTTTCCTGATCAGAAGTTCAGATGTGAACAGAGAATTTTGGACCTGGTTAGTGTTCATTAGTATTGCCATAGCAAGGTGTATCTCCTTTTCCTTGCAAAGGGTTTGGTTACAAGTAAGATTGTCTTGGTGCTCCTCATGTTCATGGAACTGCTGTCTGAATTGTGCTGTCAGTGACAATTACTTTCTGCTCTTTTTTCTTCTTTCCCTCTCCCTATGTTCTTCTGGATTTTCTGCAGAAATAAAATAAAACCAGTAAAGGCATTATAACACCTGAAGCCCTGAATTAATTATTGCCAGAAAGAAAAAGCCAATGATAGCAATGCAAAAGTGGTTTGGGTTTTTTGTGGGCTTTCTTTGTTTTGTTCACTGTTTTTTGTTTGTTTACTTCTCTTTGGTGGGTTTTTGAGTTGTTTTTTTCTTGTCCTAATGAACTTGCTTAAGTTGTTTTGAAAGGCAGATTTATTATAAGTAACTGTTACCCTGAGTGGAATAAATCTTGGTTCTAATACACTCAAAAGCAACAAGAGTGGCATCAATTGAAACCAGTTTTCCTTAGAACATTTACTAGTGTTGGGAGGTAGGAGGGAGCTCTTAAAGTTATGGCTTCCATAGGAATGAAATACAGGTACAGTATTTCTGTGAATGTCTTTTACTGTGCAGTTCTCTTGAGGGGGCTGAGGCAAAGGCATGACCTGGTAGGAAATGATGAGAATAGTTGGATGTTCTCACATCATAAGATTATTCACTGTTGTACCTTGTGCTAGGAAATTATTAGGTAGGCAGGGAGCAAGGGACAGAGTGCCATTCATCCTGTCCATTTTACTATGGCTGGTTAATTTTGCATTTCCCTCTGTATAGTTAGATTTCTGTAGTATTTTCACACAGGGGAAATAAACTAATGAAACAGGATCTAATTAGGTTGTCCCAAATTATTGGTGCTACCTATCAGTGACAGATGTTGCTGTTTGACTCCTACATTGAAATGGGCAGTTTTTGAGGTCAGTCTTTTGACTGGCCTCCCTTTCCTATGAATGAAAATGGAAGCTGCTTGAGTAATTTTAATATTAAAATTCCACAGTCTGGTATAAACAAAGAAGAATTCAGCAGCAGTTATGACACTTGCATAATGCCTGGAGTTCTGTGGCAGCAAGGCTGATGTGTAAAGCATTTCTGAGCAGGATAAGGCATGCACATTTTACATCATATGGGATCTCTGTGCACTCAAGCTTGGGCAGGTTGAAAGAGGTGTTTAATCAAACCCTCCTGCATTTAACAGAATTGCCCATCTTAGAACACTCTGCAGATAAAACTTAGGGCATGTAGCTCTGTAGCATTACATACAGTTGTTTAACCTTGATTTAATTAAACTAATAAGTACTGTGTGCTCTTGAGGGATTCTGACTCTAGACTGAAACTGTCTGGGCTGGGAGCATAAGGCTGTTGGTGCTTGTTCTTGTGGTGAGCTGCCTCCTCCCCACAGCAGCTTGTTCTGTGTGAAACCAGGGGTTCAGTCTGTGTGGATGTGATACTTTTGATAACAAATGATGCACAGGCTGTTTATCCACTGCTGATGGAGCAATAATCTGAGGCAAGGAAGTCACCCTCAGAATTAAAAATGCTTTGTTTTGGGATATATTTCTGCAGGATAATCCCCACAAATTGACTCTGTCAATGAGTCCAGAGGAAGACTATCATGACAAACAAGCTCAAATGGAAGCAGAAAAGCTGGAAAAAAAGGTCAATGCACTTTCTGAAGAAGAAAAAACCCAAATCTTTGAAAAAGGTTAACCTGCTTTTTTACATTTTTGTTTGTATAACAATTTCTTAGCTGGTGTTCTGTAGACTATCTTAAATTCTCAAGCACTCTTCAGCATTTGCTGTGAAAGGGATGTTTGGTTTTTTTTGTTGAAAATTTGTGTATATTATAGGGTTATGCAGTGCAGTGCTTGCACTACAGTGTATGGTTGGTATATTCCATTAGTTTTGACACTCAAAACCAGAATAATCAATGTCTCCATTAGGCCAGAAAAAAGGAAATTATTTTAAAATACCGATCTGTTTATTCTTTCCCATTTCAACTGGCACTGCGTGGAAGATGAATTCACAGGATCCCAGAATGGGTCAGGTTGGAAGGACTGCAGTTGGTCATCTGGGCCAACCTCCCTGCTCAGTCAGGGACATCATCTGCATGAGCACATGGCACAGGATTGCATCCAGAGAGTTCTGGAATATCTCCAGTGAGGGAGACCCCACGCCCTCTGTGGGCACTCTGTTCCATGCTCAGTCACTGCACAGCAAAGAAGTTCTTCCTCATGTTCAGTGGAACTTTTTTGTGCATCACTTTCTGCCCGTTGCCTCCTGTCCTTGTGCTCAGCAGCACCAAGCAGAGCCTGGCTCCAGCCTCTTGGCACCCTCTTCAGATACTTCCCTGTCATGTACCTTGAAGCTGTTGATTTGTGAGCATGAGGTCTGCTCCATGCTCCTCTAAAACTCGTATTTTGTAATTATATTTCTTAGCTTTTCTGGTTAAAAAGCCAACTATAAAAGTAATGCTGTGTTTAACTTACTTTGGAGAATAATTTACACTTGAAAACCGTGGGCAGTCATCTAATTTTGTTAAAGCAGTGTCTGGTCACAGAAATCCTCCAAAATTGTAGCGTTAATCTTCTGAAGCTTTGGTGTGTGACAGGAGATAGGGGAGCACGAAATCAGGAGGCTTTCTACTTAGAGAGATAAATTGGAGAGTACTCAGAGGTGACCAGCTAGTATGTGAAAGTCTGAAATGTGAAAGTAATCACAGCATTTAGCTGCATCAGTGTTCTGACAGAGCACTTGAGTAAGAGCTGGAGCGGATTGGGTTAGAAAGAAGCTTCTTATCTGCCAGGTCTGGGTCGATGCTCGGGGAACTGAGTGACAGGACAGATTGACAGGTGCCACTTCTTCAAAGATTAAATTACATATTACTGTAAACAGTTTGTGAAGAGGGGATTGGAAAGAGAATCTAGCAAGAGTGTTCTGTTTGCTGTTGCTGCATGATAGTCTGCATAATATTTGCAAAATTGCAGATAGAAGACTGCAGACTTGACTCTTGAGTTTTTCTGGTCTGCAACATCTCAGTAGGTTTTAACAACACTTCCACTACAAGCTGAAAATGACAATTTGTATTCTCTCCTTGCTAGGTTTGGAATTAATTGCTCTTCAAAGCAAACCTCAGGATACCTCTTGTCTCCCAGCTTTAAAAGTGTCTGACATCGAGCCCAAAATCCCCTTCACTGTGCTGGAGACAGCACTGACAGGTTGGTGTCACCACTGTCTCGTGTCCCAAGGAGCAGCACTGCTGGGTTGTTCCCTGGCTGCTGGCCCAGCTGTGGTCCCTTGCCCAGCACAAGGACTGGCTTTGTGGCCCTGTGGCTCCTTTTCCTCCAGCTCAGCACCTCTGGGTGGACACGGCAGTGGATGTGCAGAGCTGTGGCCTCTGAGGGGCAGCATGGAACAGCCTCTCACCCTTCCCAGGGCTGGCAGCAGCTCCTGACGGCAGCTCCCTGCTGCAGGCACACTCCCACCTCGCCCTGCAGTCAGAGGAGGCTCTGGCTGGCACATTCAGTGCTCTTGAGCAATCCCCCCCCTTTCCAAAGGCTTACCCAGGCTGCAGAACTCTTGGCAGCCAGGGCAGCGAGTCTTCCTTACTGCAGTCCCTCCCTACCCATTTTTTACAGGATATAACATACAGGAGCCATGGGGAAAAATAAGTTACTGTCATTCCTCATAACTTCAGTGCATGTTTTTCCCTGCTTCACTAGTGGTTTCCCCATGGACTGATAGGAGATGGCAGATCTGAAATATGTTATAGTTCTGCCAAAATTTTGCACATAAATACTGTTCTATAGTATGTTTTTAGCAGACATTTTTCTTCAAAATTTATCAGCAAGTGTCAAGACCGTAATTTTGATGTCAAAAATGCCCTGGTTTTGTGAAAATTCTAATGCCTATACTCTAATGGCTTAGCTTATGAAGAGTGTTACAGTACAAGAAGCTGCTTTCATCAACTTTTGACATGGTGAAGGCAAAAATAAGGGAGAAAAACTTCCTGACTTGTTCAGAAGCCAATTACTACTTCATTTGAATTTTATCCGTAAAATATGACCTCTGTTAGAAGAATTCTCTTTTCACGTTGTCCAGGTGTCCATTACCTTACCATGGACAGAAACAATAAAACCCCTGGTCCAGCGTTCTGTATAATGTGCAAAATATAAACAAGAAGTGGCTCTGAAACACCAACAGAAAATTATTCTTAATGAGATTTCTTGTAAGAAATCATTTTGCTTTTGTGTGTTTGTAGTAGAAGCTGCTGGTTATTCTTTGCTTTTGTTTTTTTATCCCTAGCTGATGAAATTCCTGTCCAGTACTGTGCTCAGCCAACCAATGGGGTGGTTTATTTCCGAGCTGTTTCCAGCTTGAACACGCTTCCTGAGGAGCTCAAGCCATATGTGCCACTCTTCTGCAACGTCATTACCAAGTGAGAGGTTTACTTCCATTGAAGCTGAAGCAACAGGCTGTAATGCAGCTTGCCAAAATATTAATATTGCCATTAATGATTCCAGCATCTCTTCATACTGTAAAAGGGAAAGACTGATAAGTTGATTTCTTGTAGAAATTTGTCTTTTTTATTCCTCAGAGTTGCCAAATTGTTTGCCCTTCTCCACCAGTCTCTGCATTGTCTTTCTGCCCAGTGTCAACACAACCATTCCCTCAATTGACTGGAAAATTCTCTAAATGAAAAATAGCCTAGCAGAGATTAAAATTTTCACTTGAATAGACTTCTGGTCCAATTTTGCCATGTGGGGACAGAAAGAGTGACCCCATCACAAGGGAAAGAGGAGCACACAGCAGAACAAGTGACCTGGACTTGGAAGAATATGTTTTTATTGATGAGAATAACAACGTCACATAAGTTGATGTAGTTCTTATAGATGTTGGTAGCAAGCCTGCACATAAAGCATGCTTTTTAATACAACATTTTAAATTAATAGGATGCTTTAATGGAAAAGCTTGATGGGAAGCTTTTATAAGGCATGAAGTATTATGTTTGCTTGATAATGCCTCAAATCGTTTAGTTGCTAATTATATAGTCCTACTTAAAAAATGCTACGTGGATTTTGGTTTTGGCATACACTGAAAAGGGAAGCAAATCTCTCTTGTTTTTCACAGGATGGGATGTGGAGCCCTTGATTACAGGGAACAAGCCCAGAAAATAGAACTAAAAACAGGTGGTATGTCTGTCAGCCCACATATCATTCCAGATGATTCACACCTGGATGTGTATGAACAGGTAAAATTAATCATAACCTTGCAGATGTTACACTTGCAGTAACAGTTCTGTAGCTGAGAGTCAGTCAGGGCTTCCAGGGAGAGGGTCAAGCTAATGTGCATTGAAAACTTCATGTATGAAAAGACTCTTTCCTTTTTTGTAAGGTATAAATTAGATAATTACAGTAACTTAGTATTTTGTGTTAAGAATGCTTGATGTGGGTGTTCTGTCTAAGGCAATGCTTCAGTAGCATCTGTCACCATATTTTTGAGTGGTCCAAAATATTTTGGAAGCAGAGGGTAGTGGACAGGATGGTGTGTTACACACAGAGATTGTTGTTAATGTGTTATGGCACTGTTGGCAGCATTATCAGATCCATGTGTTGGACCTAACAGTTCTGACAATATTTCTTGAGAGTTTTTCAAACTTGCTGCGGGTCTGTTGTATGGATCCTAAATTAAGGGAATTCCCTTGGAGAAAGGTGCAGCCCAGAACAGAACTTCTACTTTATGGGAAAAAATAAAAAAGAAATTTTGTGTCTGGACTGCTGCTTGGTGTTGAGAAGAAGCAATTGAGGAATTGCCAGGCTTTCTTTATGAGAAGAGCAGTCACATTTCATGTCTGCTCTGATCTCAGTAGCACAGCCTGCATTAGAGTGATTTTGTGATGTGTAGCATTAGGTTGGCATCATTGCATCACTTCCATGAGAAGTTACTGTGCATTTCTTGGGCCAATGCTGTGGTTGTCTTGTGTGAAGGGTTTTTTGTGTTTTGTTTATTTTTTTCCTTCAGGGTGTGCTCTTTTCATCTCTGTGCTTGGATAGAAATCTGCCAGACATGATGAATTTATGGAGTGAAATATTTAACAAGTACAGTACATTGGGTTTTGTTTGTTTGTGGGTTTGCATGTGTTTTGGGGTTCTCTTTTTCACTCTTCCCCCAACCATTCTTCTCTTCTTAGAGATCCTACTTTGGGATTTATTTTCGTAATTCTATCTCTAATGTCTTTCTAAACTTATGTATTGCATCAAAAGCATGACTATATAGTGGATTAAATGGACAACCAACAGTTTAAAAGCACTTTGTTGAACTTGGGATGATGAATGATTCAGTTTAATAAATTTCATTGGTGTCCTTTTGCATGAGACCTGCTTCTATTCTTTTTCAGCCCAAGATTTGAGGAGGAAGAACATTTCAGAGTGCTGGTTAAGAAGACTGCCCAGGAGCTGTCAAATGGCATTCCAGATTGTGGGCATTTATATGCCTCTATTAGAGCCAGCAAAAACCTTACACCTTCTGGAGAGCTGCAGGAAATGTTCAGTGGGATGGATCAGGTGAGAAGTTAATAATGCCCCTCAGCAAGGCCCAAACCCTTGACTGTGGAGTTACAGGCTGGTTTTTGTTAATTCTTCTGTTGATTTAATCTGTGGCCTTTTTGCCTTCCCTTCCTGCACAGGTGAAGTTGATGAAGAGAATAGCAGAAATGTCTGATATTAAACCAGTACTCCGCAAACTACCACGCATTAAGAAATATTTATTAAATAGTGACAACATCAGGTGAGTTCCAGCTAAAAAGAAAAGGGGTATTTTGGTTAAAGAGAGGCCATGGCCTATGAATATGCTTTTCTAAGTTCACCTCATGGTGTACTGGGGTTTTATGTAATGAGACATCTATGGAAAAACTACAAAATGTTAATTTAAATTCTCCCTGCTTACAGAGTGGTAGCTATGGTAGCTCATTTTGTTCAGTTTTTAAGTGGTATGAGAAGCTTACAGCAAATTTCATAGGTAACTGTTGTACCCAAAGCTTGTAAGTGACCTGTGAGATTTTACAGAAATAGTCAAAAATCTGCCTTTTAATTTTCCCTTCAAGGTGCCTATTAGACAAATACTGTTATATTTTATTTTAGCAGTTGAATATAGTTTTGTTGGGATTTTTTTTTTTCTCCTAAAAGGAAAGCAGTGACATTCTGAAATCTGCTTTATGCATCTATTTGAAACAGTAAAGAGAGCATTTTAAGGTGTTTAATGTCACATGCATTAGTTCCAAAAATGGGTCTGTTTGAAGTGATGTAAGTTGCAAAATTTTGGTTTTTGAAGCATGGAATGATAAATGAAATTATGTAAATATCTGTACGGTTCAAAACCATGTTTGGGCTGCCTGTAAAGAGAAGATACAGAGGGCATTATTTTCCTTCAGAGACATCTTTATTTGCAAAACTGGGTTAGTCTTGTCTTGTGCACAGAAGTGGTTTGACAGCTACTGCTCAACTTTTGGTCTCAGAGTGTTATAGATGAAGTAAAAAACCAGCAGTTGGGCTATAATTTTTTTTTTCACATCAGATGCTAGAGTATTCTGCCTTTCTCTGTTGATGATTACCTGAGATCACTGACCCAACATTCTGATGGTTTAATAGAAAATACTTGGAAAGACAAAGTGATAAAAGTTATAAAAGACTCTCTGAAAATACAAAACTATATTTAAAAACTTGATATGTATTTTTGACAGATGTTCAGTGAATGCAGCACCTCAGCAGATACCAGAAGCATCTAAAGAAGTAGAGAAATTTCTAAAGGGCATAGCTAGAAGTAAAAAAGAGAGAAAACCTGTTCGTCCCCATGTGATTGAGGTGAGAAATGGTGATCAGGACATCAAATACAGTCGACTTGATCATGTCAGTAGCATTGTGCAATCAGGAGAAGTTGGAACTCAGTTACTGTGTCTGTACAAAGATGTCTCAAGAAATCTGCCAGTCATCTCTGTGATCAGCTGCTCTGTGTTTTGCCATGGAGTGTCTTCACTGCAATACCATGGACAATAGAAATGCTGCAGATCAGCTGCTGAGCCTTACCCTGGGGTTACTGCTTTGGCGTGGGACACAGAAAAAGAATTTCTTCCTTTCCCTGTTGCATAAAACTGTAATTTCTTTTTTAGCTGAGCTTTACTTGAAATGTGGGCCAAAAGCAAATAGGGCATGATGTGCAGTTCCTCAGTTGCATGGGAATTTGTTTTGTTATCAGGGTGTTCAGGACATTTGGCACAAAATATGCTTGATTCAGTGGAGTTGACAAAGGATCTGTCTTAATTTCTGATGAGACTGGAATAAACTCCCAGTTCCCTACCTATGAGTGAAATGATAGTTTGTAATTTTATGGACATCATTTAATCTGGGTCTTAACATCTCTCAGTGCCAGATTACTCTTGGAAGGAAATTAATTTGGCACTTGTTTAGGAAATATAAAGAAGTAATCTAGTACCTTGCTTATGTTTGTGAAGGCATAGTTTGATGATTGCCTTAAACAAGTTTGAGTGGAAGGGGTTGCATTTGTAGTTGTCTTGGTCTAAATCAGTCTAAATTGTTAAATCATCTTTTAATATGAGGACTGGCTTTCTTGTAGAAATCTTCAGAAGTGAAACCTGTGGGAAGTGAAATGGTTACTGGTTTGCAGATCACGAGGAAATTAGTTAATGTAAGTATATTATTGTGTAGGTATGTAAATATATTGGTATGACAGGGCTGTTACTGATGGTAATGGTCCATCTTAAGCTGTTACAGAAGCACAGCACTGAAACATAATTCGTGCCCTCCAGTTCCACAGCTAACCAGCAAACTTAATCACTCCCAGTTAGTCCCCTTCCTCTCCTTGGTCTACTCCTTAAATGATTCTGAATATGAATGGCACTTGGCAGAAGAGAATTAGTGAAAATGAGGTGGAAATGAAGATCTGTATTTGGCTGCAATAGGGAAAAGCATACCCTGAGCTTTCCTTTTACAGGAGGGGCAGGGAGAGCTCAGCCCAGGTTTTTCCTGCTGACCAGTGCTGTAAATGCACTGCTCTGCTTGGTCCAGCCAGCCAGAGTTGTGTGAGGGTCTGGGAATGGGGTTTCAGAACTCAATAAAGGATGGGGAGTTCTGAAATAGCAGCACTGGAGGTGTGTAAGGCTCTGCTTGTGCTTAAATGAGCACACAGGCCAGATGTATGTGTGACAGGCAAAGGAGAGAGCTCTGCAGAGGCCCAGAGACGTGAAGAGGACTGGAAGTTTGGAAGCGAGTTTGTAAGGAAGATTGAGCCTGTTGCAGGGGATATTTGAGCAGGAATTTATACTACAGCTGCTGTCATAAATAGTTTACTGTCTTGTGGGTTACAGTTTTTGACTCTGTTTTCAATGTCTAGAATTTAGTGGGTGCATTGGGCTATGATGTGGAGACATGTACATGTGTGGCACAAGTGGGGAGTTATGAACATGTGTTTCAGTCAGTACATCCATGGCCAAACCCAGACTCCTTGGTAGTGATTCAGAATCTGCAGAACTGAGAAGTGGGGGTTCAAGGATGGGTAGCTGATATATGGTGTCCCTCTCCTTTAGTTTTCCAAGGCAATTCTTTGTACTGGATTGCTGATACAGGCACAAGCAAAATGCCACTGTTTGCAGGGTGGCAGCTTCAGCATTTGTTTGTATGTTTGGCAGAATTTTCTAGTTCTCCAAAAAGTGAAAGTTCTCAGATGGATAAATGGCCTGCTCTGCTACCTGTGGCAATGATGTGTTCTTCTCCTAGGATCCTACTTTCAAGCCATGCCAGATGAAGACCCATTTTGTACTTCCCTTCCCAGTGAACTACATTGGGGAATGCATTCGAACAGTTCCCTACACAGCTGCAGACTATGCCAGGTGGGCAGCAGAACATCAGGGAACTTCTCTGTGCACAAAACAAAATGGAAAGGGTTGGGCTGACTGCAGGAAATGGAGTGTTGATAAATAATGATTTGCAGTACATTTGTCACAAGACCTCTGTGAAGCAACTGTTGCATGGCTAGGCCCAGAGAAGCCCTGTAAATGCTGAGATGAAGTAATGAGGGGCTGCTATCCCCTGCCTTGGAATAAACAGCCCTGCCTGCTTGGATGTGTCCTGAGTTGACAGTGCTATTGCATGGAACAACGTTCAGTGCCACTCTTAGAGTGATGTGACGTGATTCAGCTGTCATTAAATAAGGAGTATTGCTGTTATTACTGTCATAGTTACAAGAAGCAGTGCACTGCAGGTGAGCTTTAGAGGCACTTGAGACTGTTGCTGTTGCCCATCTCACGTCTGTGCTGCTTCTGTCTCTCATTTCAGCCTTCGAGTCCTCGCACGGTTGATGACAGCTAAATTCCTACATAGAGAAATCAGAGAGAAAGGAGGGGCTTATGGTGGAGGTGCTAAACTTAGTCACAATGGCATATTCACATTCTACTCCTACAGGTAACAGTGGGTTTGTTCTTTCCTCTTGGTGGCTGAGGGACCACTGACTGCATTTGGCTGTGTCTTGTTTTTGACTTCATTGTAGCAGTCTTTCAAGAAGAGGTGAAATAAAAGGGATGTAATTAAGTGATGCAGTGCTGATGAAGTTTGATTGCCTAATAAACCCATCCTTGCTTTCTGTTGTTTGTGCCCTTAGGAAAACTTAATTTATCTCTGGTGGTAGCAACCGTTGCTGCACCTCGGTGTTTACTGTCTCAGTATCAGGTTTATGTAAAACTGGCTTTCACTTGTTTATTTCTGGGTTAAGGAGGCCCTAAAAAAGGAAATACTAGACTACTCTAAATTTGAGAGCATGAAGTAGAATGGTGATGATCCTTAAGGTCCTGAGTTTGAAAATATGCAGCTTCCTCCAGTGACTGGCTGAGATCATCAGAGATTCAGCAGAAAGCATTGCTGGTGATGAGCTGGAGCTGCTTGCTCCTGCTTTTGTATTCCTCTTTTTTGCCAGTCCAGAACAGTTACCTCGAATTTGGCTTAGCAAGGCACTTTCAGATGAAATTTGAGCTGGAGGTATTACAGTTGTAATCCCCACTAGAAATGTCGTGTGGATGGAGTCCTGGCTTCAGTTGTTTTCCTAGCCCAAAGGCAGCCTGGCACAGTGCTTGGTCAGAGTTCCTTAGGCAGCCTGGCCTTTCTGTGGAGTGTCAACATGGTAGGACTTGTCCTGGTAGGAGTCCTTAACTTGCCAGTAGTAGTGAACCTGTGGCACCTGTTTTACAGAGAGTAAAAACAGGTGTGGCAAGAAAGGCAACCGAGAGAAGATAGGGCATATCATGAATATTCCTGCTGTGGGCAGTAATGGCAGTGGTGCTTTCAGAGCCCACTGTGAACAGCACTGGCTTACCTGACCTGCCTTTATTACACCACTTCTCCCTGCACAGTCTTGGAACTACCTTTAGGCAGCTGAACTTCTGCACCTGTGTTTCTAAAATTCCAAATCTGCTTGGTTTGTAATACGACTTTCCTCTGGAAAAGAAAGCCAAACCCAAACCCCAAACCCTCTTTTTGTACAAAAAAAGGAAGTTTATAATTTGTTTTTTTTCCCATGTATGTTTGTGTGATGCATAGTAAATTATGAATGAAGTTAAAATGAGTGAATTTCAGTTTTTTATTTTTTAAGATTGAAGTAATTGATTTTTTTCTTTTTCTTCTAAGAGACCCAAATTCATTATCCACCTTGAAAACATTTGAAAAAGCAGTTGAATGGGCCAAATCTGGAGAATTCACACAGCAAGATATTGATGAAGCTAAACTAGCAGTGTTTGCTGCAGTGGATGCACCAATAGCTCCTTCAGACAAAGGTACATTCTCATCATCCTCCCAGGGCTGTCAGTGTTTGTTTACTTTTTAATTTAGTTTTAAATGGAAAAATGTAATTTGCCAAACTGTGTCAGATGATAGAATTTGTGTTTGGCAGATGAGAGATGATGGCAGTTTCAATGAATCAGTTGGTTCCTGTTGCTCCCTTTCAGGAACACCTCATGCACTCAGGCTCTGCTGAAGTTTTATGTTCATGCTGCTCTTCTGTGGCAGATGGAGGTAGACTGAGGAAATTAGGTTTGGAAAACATTAAATGCAGACAAATGAAAAGAAATGCTGGTCCTCTGATGCAAAAAGAGCTGAGGGATTATTTTCCTGACTCAAGGAGGCATACTGACTGTGAATGTCACTAGCCCTTTGTGCATATGTTCTCTGAAGAAGTTACAGCACAGAAGGCTGTCTGCTAGGGTGGAGGGTGTTATCTCTGCAGATCTGCACACTCATGATGCCTTGGTAGTATCTTCACATTTTTTCAGTTTACTGACACATAGCTTTGCTGTCCTCACTCCTCTCCCTCCCTTGTTCTCAGCTGAATTTCAATCCAGAACTTGCCCAGTTAAAATACATTTCTTTCCTATACACAAAGAATTACAAGGTTAAGATTAGTGTTATTTTAAAATGTGCTTGTATTAACACTAACTTTTTAAACAAGAACACTTTAATTTTAAGCTTTTACCTGCCAGAATCTGGTTTTTGTCTGGGCAGTTAAAAATAGGTGTGAGGTGCACGAGTGCAGTGCCTGCACGTTGGGTGTTGGTGTCAGCGAGGGATGACGAGCACTCTTTGGCATCTGAACACAGATCTGAACAGAGCACACAACAGGAGAGCTCTGCTCCAGGGGCCTGGGAACTGGTGCAAGGAATGCCTGTGCCTTCATGCTTTTGAGTCACTGGGTCCTGCATAGGGATGTGAAAACCTTACCTGGCTGGGAACTCAGCCCTACCTTGGGCAGGAGGTTGGACTAGTTACCTCAGGTCCTTCCAGCCACCCTTATTTTCCTATGGTTATTTGACAGAAAGTTTTTCTGTGATTATTTTGGAGTTCTCTGGTTGTTCAAGGAGAGGTAATATTTAGTATTAAAATGCTGTGGGCAAGTACTCCAACAAAACATTAGAACATCTGTGTGTAGTACAAAAATGAGCAACCTTCACATTACAGATACATCACAACTGATTGGAAATTAAAAAAAAAAAAAGTTCTTAAAATAGAAGCTTCATGAAATGCAGTTTGCTGAAAAAGTTGTTTGAAAGAACCGACACTCTTCAGAATGAATTATATCTAAGTTTCCTGGACCACCATTATGTTCAGATTTTTGACAAACTAAATCATTTGCCAAAATAGAGTTGGGTTTTTTTTTCCTAAATAGGAAAGCATTACTACCTCCCCCTGGTTTTAACTTGTGATGCTTGACTCAGATATTTTCTCAGAACAGTGGCTTGATGGCAGTCGCTGTTCCCTTCCAGCACATGTTCTTCCTGTAGTTTGCTCTCAGTCCTGCAGAGACTGTGACAGATTCCAGAGCACCAGAGCAGTGTGTGGTTTTGTTTTCTTTTCCTTAGGAATGGGTCATTTCTTACATGGGATTTCAGATGAAATGAAGCAGTTGCACAGAGAACAACTTTTTGCTGTCAACAGTGATAACCTGGTTGATGTATCAAACAAGTAAGCCTGTGCTCAGCTGTCATATTTAAGTTACTGGATTTCTTTCCTTGGTCTTTCATGCTACTTCCACTATTTTCTTCTGTAACCTAGGAAAGGATATATTAATTATATACTGCTTATTGCATGTTTAGCAGATGTAAGCCCCTCCTACACTCTGAATTTTTGGGAGGTTTGGTTTACTTTTGAAACTGGAGCATGAATAGACTATATGAACTGGTTCTGCTCCACTTGCAGCATTTTGTGTCAGAATTCTACTGTACATGTAAGAATTCCACTACAGCCAAGTACAGGGTTAAGGAGAGACTGTTGTGATGACTGGGTAAAACAGAAATTGTTATGTAGCAAAGGAGACTTTCTGAGATGGGAGTATGGTTAACAAGAATGGAGCAGCTTCTCACTCCTTCATGGGTTGTTTTCCTTTTTCTTTCTTTCAAGGTACCTTGCAGTTGGGAAGAGCACTCGTGGTCAAGCTGTACTTGGCCCTGAAAATGCAGATATCACCAAAGATCCCTCATGGGTCAAACGATGACTTTGCAGCTGGACAGCCACAGAAGACAAGCCAGTCTGTGTCACTACAGCATTAGGGATTTTTTAGTAACTTTTAGCAGTGCTATGGTCCAACTGAAATAGTCATTGCTGTTTTTTAACAGTGTTCACCAAACCAGTTAGAAGCTCCCCTTCTTGAAATAACTAAAAATTTTCTAACCATACAGTATTTGAGAGCAAGAATTATATGCTCTGCGTGGCAAAGACAGACCTTAATCTTTCACTGCAGCCTCACTCCTCCAATCACATATGAATACTATATAAATGAAATATTTTTGTATGTGTAAAACTCTATAGTTTTAAATGGTGTTTTGTTTGAAATCATGTCTGCTGTTGGATATATAAAAACTGTCTCTCAATACTGAGATTTCATTCTGTGGTGTGGCAATTCCAGCTGCCTTTGCATAACCCACCTTCAGCCTGAGCAGTGACAGCACATTGCCACCAAGATGAGAGTGCAGTGCAGTGGGTGACTCCCTCACCAATCAGGGGAGTCTCTTTATATAAAAATGTTCAGTTTAGCTTGACAGTTTGGGCAACAGTCAGTCAGATTTCGGTATGACATAAACTGGCATGAGAAAACATTTCTGGCTGTTTGTCAGCCTCATTACCCTTTTTGGTCAGGGTGTGGGGGAGTGTTCATTACCTTAAAGATGCTCTGAGAAAAAGGAAACATGAAGCAAGGGCCAGGTTACACCCTTTTTAACCTCAAGGTGCTAAAGCTGCTCCTCTGCACTCCCACCCCCAAGAACTAGTTTTATCATTCCTGTACAAGGAGAAAGGATTCCAACACCTAGGTGACTCCTGAAGCAGCAGTGAAAACCACTTGCCCCTGGTGTGACTGACTACTTACCTCAGGATTAGGGAAGGAAAAGGGGAGTTTCTTTTTCTCCCTCACTGGTGTGTACAGGGAGAATCCTTCAAGTGCTACTCCCCCAGTTGTTTAAAAGCAAGTGAACACACATGTGATGTTTGCAACAGTATTTTATTTCACTTCAGAAACATTAAGCACATTCTGGAACTCAACACAAAAACTAGCCATCTACACTTATTTTTGGGGTGTAAGTACTCTGAAACAAAGTGCAGTAGATGAGTAACTTACGGAGTGCATAGAACGGTGCTGCACTTGCTTGTTAAAGGGCAATATCATTAATTGGTGTTTTCCATTAGATGCAAGGGTTTGTTTCAAACAACACACAAACAGGACAGAATCTGTGTGACAGCTGAACGTCTTGTTTCACATAAAGTGCTGGAACAATAATTTAAATGTTACAAAACAAAGCTGTAACGATTCTAAAGCATTGTTACTCACAATGTGCATCTATGACAACAATCTAAAGGTGGTGTGTTTAGATGGCTCCGGTCTCAGCTTCCTTTGGGAGCATGGCCACGTGTTCCAGCTGGCCTGAGTCTGACACATCGTAGCTGGTCTTGTACTTGGCCAGGATCTTCATCAGCGGTCGCAGCTTCAGCCACCACTGCTCCTTGGGAATCCTGTGTCTGGGGGGGAAAACAGGGAGGTGAAATACATGGGGAGTAAGGCAAACCTTCCTTTTAAATGAGATCAGGCATTGACCTTCACAGGGGGATGTAAAACTGACCCAAAATGAGGAGAATCAAATACAGAATCCCAAGGGAATGAACAGATCTTTCTGGAAGCCATTAAAGCACAACACCAATCTGGCACTAAAATGCTGCCCCACTGAAGTGAAACGGAAGTAAAGTAATTCTACACATTAAGGGCAAAGGCAATCACGTGAAAGTTACTTGACAGGAGAGTCCCAGACATCACCATGAGACTCTCAAGTGTGCAGAGGGTGAAGTAAAAGCACAAAGGGAAGAGAGAAGCAAACACTCCAGGTGGATCTAGGAGAAGTCAGGCCCAAGGCAAAAGCAGTAATGGCTGGGAAGTGTTTGCCTGAAGCGGTGGTGAGCTGTTTACCAGCAGGCAGTGCATACGTACACAAAGTCTGTTTCGCTCTTGAGCTCAGCCACGGGCTGGAAAACAAGGTTGCGCCTCCGCATTCCCAGCAGACAAACTGAGTCATCCGTATTGGCAAATACTTTTCCTGAAATGAATGAAGCAATCAGCATCTTTCTTACATGGATACAGGCAAATAACCACTCTTCTGTCATTAAACTGAACCAAAAACTTAGAGTAGCTTTATTTCAGCTACTGATTATTTAATAGAATGATAAAACATCAAATTAGTGCTTTAATAGGGTTAGATCTTCGCTTTTTAGCTTAACTTTGGTGATTAGCAATGAAATTACAGTGCAATTAAGCAACAAAAGGATTGAATTTTAGCATCCAGTTCCAGATTAGATTTTAGGAATTAGATTTTGCTTTACAAAAATTCCCATAGAAGACATATTACCTGCTTCTGTCTCCCATGAAGGCAGCATGAAACAAAAAAGAACAGATGTAACTATACAAGCATCAATTCCTGCATGCATGAAAACCTGCAATCACGCTATTTTGTTTAAGAGGAACAGCTATCTGAATTATTGACCTCATTCAAGTGGAACTGCTCATACAGCAGGAAGCACAGCAAGGCACTACTGAATTAAAAAAACACCAAGAGGGGAAGAAGTATGTTGACTAACAAAAAAACATTTGTATGTTTGCAAAGTGGAGTAGTCTTCCATACTGACAGACCAAGACTGTAACAAGAGACTGCACCAAACATTTCTGCACCTTTCCGGTAGGTTTCTTTCAGTTTTTTGGAGATCCACTGCATCGCTTTTGCTGAAATTTTTGTCCCAAAGTTTCTATCGAATGGCGAAGGTGCTCCACCCTGTGTGAAAATTGAGTTCCAGGTTAGCTTATCAAACCAGGACTGGTGTCTCTTCTATCAGTTCTCTCTGCTAATGGCCTGCTCTACCTCTTGTTTTCCATGTCCCCCACTCAGAAAACAAACCAAAAGCCCCACGCCATAAATCAACCTAAGGTGTTTAAAATTTGTGTTCAGCACCTGTAGAATTCTCATAGAATCAATACTACTTCTTACTTAGAAGAATGGAGGGGACTGTGCACTTTCCTCCACCTCAGCCCCAGTGATGAGTGTAGCCAAATCAGGAACTGCCTTGGCCCAAGCTGCATGGTGAGAAAAAGCAATGCAGATAACACAGGCCAAAGGAGTAGCTCCTCTGTGTGTCTTCCACAAAATATCCATCTGCACAGATTTTCTTAATGAAATCTCTGCTCTTCCAGGGTTCAAGAGGCAGATATATATTGATGGGCATATAAGTGAAGTATTACAATTAATTATAAGACAAAAAGTGGAATTATTTATTAATATAGATGGGAGAAGAATAAAAATAAAATCATAAAGAATCTCATGCATTTTTCCCAGATATTTAAAAAGGGTTTTGCAATAAAATCTAATGCTAAAGACCTTCTGAGTTGCCTACAAATAAAATCCACACTTTTTTCCCTTAATCTTGAGTCAGACTTGTTTGAAATGCTTGAATAGTGTATGTACTTTGTGCATATAAACTTAGTCTTGTCTGTAACTTTAGGGTTTTATTTACCTGCTGCATATGGCCCAATACATTTTTTCGACAGTCAAACACTCCTTTTCCTTCTTCAGAATACAGCTGATAAATGAAATCAGTTGTGTAGTTCTCATTGCAGTTCTCATTTCTGTAACCATTAAGGCCAGACAGTTAGGAAATTTCCTCTAAAGCACTGGATGTCTTTAGAGCTACTGAATGACAAGTCTTCTCCCTTCTCCTGATAGCAGTAATCTTGACTTGGACATTTTCATCTGATTACATACACTCACTTCCATGTAACAGGCTCATGACTTTCAGGGTTTTTATAGTAAAGGCCACCATGCATGTGACACACTACCTTTAGTAAGAAAGAATCTAGAATAAAAGACAAACCTGAAGAGAAAATAGACTGAAAATTGGATAAAGTATTAGATTACAGAGCAAATGCATTTATATAGAAGGAAGTAAGTTTTGGACTTGAACTTCCACACAGGTTCCAGAACTGCCTTCTGTAGCTTTACTAAAAACTTCAAGTTAAAAGAATAATCAAGGATTATAGACTTGGAGTGTCATTCCAAGTAGCCAAGCAGCCTACCTGGCTGAGAATTCTCAGTATCACTGATGCCATCTATTACAACTGCTTTTACCTACCTCAGCACTAGACCACGCTGGATACTGGTTTTCATTTTTTCAGTCAAATGTTCCACATTAGCCTAGAAACAAAAGTATTTTTAAAGATCCATACAGAACTCTGTATCTGAAACAATTTTTAATGAGCTTACATTTCCTGAGAACTTCTGTCAAATAATCCACACAAAGCATTATGTGTAAATTCAAATTATCAAGATTTCTGGTGATTCAGGGTAACATACTGTGCATGGCTATTCATCTTGGGTTAAAACTAACATCTTTCTTTACATCAGAAGTAACAGATTTTATTAATCCAAAGGTGTTTTTTATGTGCTGTACTGGTACAGCATCAAGCTTGATACACATAAAAATACAGAAATTGCCACTGAAGTTCACCGCCTGCCCTTACTTCCAGTCCTGCCAACAGCTGTGTGAGGATAAGTTCAGATTCATTTCTCATCTCTGTGCTTCTCAGGGAATTTCTATCCTTTCTATTTGTCCATGACTGCAGCTAGCACTAACCACCTCAGAAGTGTAAAATCCTCACAGCAGACAAGTTCCATATCAGCTTGTGTATGTACTACACCATAATCCATAATCCTTAAAGCCTGAGGGTTTTATTTTAGTAACACCTCCAGACATGCTCTGAATAGCTGTGGTAAGAGAGTCAGTATCTAATAAGCCTGACATACTGTGGTCAGTTCCTGTCCTGAACAGCCTTCAAACACCATTCTACCATAATAAAAAAATATTCTTCTCTTGTTTTTGGCTTTATTTTAAAACTACCCAGGTCTCTCTAATTCAATTTGAATTTCCATTTCAATCAGAAGACTGAAAATGAAACTATTCATCTAGTAGTGCTTAATGGCCAATACAATTATTTTTGTCATTTTACTGAACTTGGATGTCAACACTAACTGTGCCTAAGTTCCTTTACAAAATGTTATGGCACAGGAACTCACATGACAAGTGCAGCTTTTAGGTCCAACCTCAGCTGGTTTTTTCTTTCACGAGCCATCTACTTCAAGTACACACATTATAATATACACGTACAACCGCTTTCGGATCTCCTTCCAAACAAGCAAAAGGTGAATACCTGGAGCTCTCTGATATCAAACTGCTCCTCGAAGATGTAGGCAGCATCAGCCCCTGCTGCCAGGGCCCCCATGTTGGCCAGGTAGCCGCAGTAGCCGCCCATGGTCTCGATGATGAACACGCGGCGCTTGGTGCCGCTGGCCGACTGCTTGATGCGGTCACACGTCTGCTCAGAGACACGAGAGCCTGAGTATGCACTGAAAACCCTGATTTTTTATGTTTCTGTATGTCATGCAACTTTGTGTCACCTACTGGTAACAAACAAAATAAAGCATTTATAAAAAATAAATCTTTAAAGCAAAACAGCATAACCCATGTAACTGTAACAATTACCAAATAAAGGATTTCTCATAAATCATATGCTGAACACCAGAGTAAAAATCTGCTGGCTTTTTACTAGCAACTCTTAACATGTATTTGCTTCCTGCAAACACTGAAACAAGAATTCATTTTGGTTTGTAGTAGCATTAACCAATTGTGTATCCATGTTTTCTACCACAGATACAAGTAGATATAATGAAGCTTTTTAAGAAACTGTGGCATGAATAAACTTCTCTTCTTTAACTCTATTCATTACTTCAGTTTAATTCTTAGTACTGATATTAAAATTCACTACATTCCCATCCATACTGAACTTCTTAAGTCTTGAGCATGTATTGCCCAATTACTTTCCAGAAATGATTTCTACATAAATATAATTCTTTCAAGTCCTACTGGTGACTGTTTTAAAATGGTTTTGGTTTTTTACTAACAGGTACATACTTACTGTAAGAGGACTGAAATCTCCACTTGCACCTTACTCTGACCAGCATAAGCAATGTTCCCTACAAGGAGATCTGTTGCTTACATGAAACCAATTAACACCAATATTTATTAGAGCTGCCTAAGAGACATGGAAAGTAACAAAGACAGAGGCAATCTCCAGTGTGCCAAGACCTAGGAATCTCAGGAAAACATAGCAACTCAGGAAAATGCAGAAACCTAGGAACCAGGTTACTATCTACCTTTGTGTTTTAATAATACTTAAAAATCTATTTGACAAACTCACCTCCAGGAATTAATTTTTCTACCACTCGTAGTTATTTTAAAGTTGTTGATTAATGTATTTTCCTTTCAGAAAGCAAGTAAGAGAAAAATTAGATCCTATTTTCTTTGTTTAGAAACAAATAAATAAATAAATAGGATATACCACACTTTGTGACAGGAAGAATTTTGTGAAACTGATGTGATGTCCCAACACCAGTTCTGTTTAGTAAAAATGGAAATGAAAGTACCTAGGAAGTTTGTCATCTTGCAAGCTGAATTATGGTAACATTAAAAAATCCCTATTCTTACCGATTTTTTGAATGAGTAACTGTAGGTGCTGTAATATTTGAGGTATTTCTATTTCACAGTTTTTGAAAAACAGAACTTCATTCAGCTAACTGAAAATACTACTTCAGGCTGAAATTCAAATTGTGAGCAATATGGTCCTTAAAACCATATCTAACAGATCACAGAACAAATAATTAACTGATACATGAGAAAACTTAATAGAAAAACTCTAGAACTTCTAACATAATACAGTTTAATGCATTTAAAGACTAAGAGCAATATATGCATGTATTTAGGTCAAGCTGGCAAAAGATACATGTAATTTCATTTATACATATTTATGTATTTGCCTATATGCCTATTATGTGCTTACACACAAAAGTGCAGCATTCACATGAATTTATACAGAATATGGATATTCTGTTATCCTAAGCAGAAAAGTATCTCCATAACAAGCTAGGTCACAAAAGTGTACGCTGACTTTCTATCAATTTTTTCAAAATGACACTTCTAAGTCTTAGGTTTTACAGTGTCCCTAAGCACATTATTTTCTCCCTCCAAACTTTGTTTCATGAAAATTTTTGCAGAATACTGTAGCACTGCAGCAATTTTAACTCACTGCTTAAAAAGCTGCCTGAAACTGGATAAGTACTATGTGTTTAACTTATGTTTGGATTAAGAAAGTGTTCAGATTAAGGAAGGAAGATGTGGTAACAGCTTGCAAACATAAGAGGAGGCTCTTTTCAAGGCACAAAGCCATTCTACATTGATAAAGAGGAAAGGTATCAACAGGATTAAGCATCAAAGTAGAAACTTTCTACTGTTCTTGCTTTCTCAGAATGACTGTGACAGAAATACCCAAATACGAAATTGGCACAGATGGACTTTAATGAATCATTGATTTATACACTACACTACAGGCTGGAAAAGCGAAACCTCAAACACCTGGTGCAGGTTTCAGACATCTTAAACAAGGCACATGGACACTTTCTGGAATTCCATTACTAGCTGAGCTTTCATATGAAGTGAACCAGCTTAATGAAAAATCCTAACATTTAAAACTCACCAAATCAACTGTTCTACTATTAGCATTAACTAAACATCCTAATGACAATAAAATTCAAAAGATGCAACCATCATTTTTATTTTACTGAGAGCATTATTGGAATCTATACTAACTTCAATTAAATTAGCACCAAAACCAATTAAATAAGAGGAAGCAGCACCATATGTGATCATTTGTTGCCCCACTGTTTTCAAAGTTACCACTTCTGAAGGTGCATCAGTCACAATCAGCAGATTTACCTACTTCCATAAATGTCAGGCCAAGGGGGAAACAGCTAAAGGAGTGGTGAAGTACCCATGTCCTGCCTATGAACGTTGCTCCATGATGTGCCCAGACAGCACCTTAGGACATCTCACCCCAGGGATGCTGCACTGCAGCTCCCAAAGTCCAGGCCACCCTCCTTTCTGACACAGCTCTTCCAGTTACCTGCTGGAGCTTTTTCACTCACTCTGCAAGCAACACTGTATAAAGCAGGAAAACAAACCTGCCTTTCCCAACCCCCTGGATCTGTAGTCATGACTTCCCTGGCAAATTATTTCATAATTAGTAATATGGCTTGCTAATGATGGTTTGATAAAACTCAAAGCTGGTAAGATTTACTCATTTGTTTGCATTAGATTTCAGCTCAGGTCCTTTTGCTGTGTCTTAAGTAGAGTAAATAGGACTGAAAGAGCTCATACAACAGTTGTACCCAAGGGAAACACCAAAAACCATGGCAGACTAAAACTAGAACTCATTGTTCTGACCCTGCACTGTTTAGCTGAACATCAGTGACAGACTTAACTGCTCATACTATCCATGCCTTTATATGCACTTAATATATGTTAAGCCTAATGGAGTCTATGGGATTATTCGTGTGTTTAGTGTTAATCATGTACTTAAAATGTTCTACTGCACTGAGTTCAGTCAATAGTTCATCCAATAAATGGGGCATTTATTTATAAAACATCTGCTTTCTTCTTTTACTTAAGTAATACAGAAGATAAAAATGAAATTAAAGAAAGCAAAATATTTTAATCTCAGTAAAAGCCAATAATATGCTCAGTAAAAGCACTAATGTAGCAGTCTTGAAGAACAAAAGAGAGTACCCAAAAACTGAACAAATAACATAATACTTTTTCTAAGGTTAATCTTTACTGGAAAACTTTTTAACTATTAACCATTAAAAAACACAGTAACTGAGTTATTTCAGAAAACCAGACATTTCAAGGTCTTTAGGTATTCTCCCCTTATGCATTTTATCATTTTAACTTTTAAAAGATACAGAGTCTTACCTCCACAATAGCATTCAAGGCAGTGTCAGTACCAATGCTATAGTCTGTGCCTGGCACATTGTTGCTAATAGTAGCAGGCAACACACACATAGGAACTCTAAACTCCTCAAAGCTGGAACGTGCCTCGTAGAGCTGCAGACAACTTTCAAAGGCCTGAAGCAGTGGTACAAGTGTGAGTGAAACATTCCTTATCTTTGGACTGCTGTGCTAATGACTCCTGGCATGTGATGGTAAATGTGGCTGCCCATCGGCCCATGTAAATACAATTGGTGAGATTATTTGGGGGGTGGAAATATCCTGTACATACCACAACAGTGCACTGGGGTTGCATTGGCACAATGCTCTTTGAAGAAATACAGAGGATTAGTACAAGTTAGTACAGACTGAAGGTGAAGTGTGCACAGCACAGAGGTCTGAAGCAGCTGGACAGGAAAGGATGGCAAAAAGCTCGACTGGAAATTATTCCACAAGAAAGGACTTAAAGAACAAAGTTTGATACATGCTAAGAGGCTTAGAAAGTTAACTAGTAAAACCCTTGCAACGTGGAAAAAATGCTTAAAGAAAGGTATTTTTAAAAAACTATGTTATCCTAGAAAGTCAAGACACATCTATTTCCACCAAGAGAAAGGAAAAAAAAAAGGTTCACCCATGCCTTCAAAGTTTCTGTCAACATCACACATCTGCCTCTGTGCACACAGACTGGATGCAGAAAAATCCAGTAACATGTGCACATGGATGAGTTAATAAAATCTGCAAGTATAGTTCAAGGATCCTTTGAAAAGCAGTTTTAGGTCCTTGGAAAGATTCCAAACTCTACAAAATATATAATCATGTCAAAAGGATTAGGTGTTCCTAGTAGATGCCAAAACAAAGGTTAAGATTTTGCAGCTGTTTTAAGTAAACATACATTACATTATTCCAATTATTTATACTCTAAACTAATTAGCATCTCTCATGATGTGTGAGAATTTTTCAAACTGCCTATGTAATGGCTCTCCACCAGAAAGCCTGATTACATAGTCCACTACTTTTTCATCTCTTTCTCCCAGAAAGGACTGATGTTCACAGAAGTCTCATTTTCTTGATTTCTCAAATCGGTTCAGAGAAGCAAACTATTGCAGACCAAAATTAGATACCTACTGAGGTATCTCCAGGCATATCTGCACAGTGACTGATTTAAGCAACAACTTAGAAGAAAATTATGGGAAAACCCCAAACCTGTGAGAGTTCTCTCTGGGCTTTTGTCCTAGATAGAGCAGATCCTGTTCAGTGAGAAGACAGGATATTATGGTTGTATATACATAAATACAAATTTGTAATTGCCTTTTTGTAAATGCAATGTGGGCTCAGTGCTACACCTTCAGTCTGAGGCTGAAACTCAGCCTAAAAGATGGCACTTTCCATCCAAAGACCCAAAGAGCTGAGAAGCAGTATAGCTAGGGGCAACAAAGAGGGGTGGTTTGTTCAGGATTTTTTTTTTTTTGAGTGGCTGAAACTTCACTTAGGAAATTTCAGTAATTGCCTGGCCCAATTCAGCTCAGACAGGCTGCTTTGAACTTTTATTTCTACTAGAAGAATAAAGACATACAAAGCAACAGTGGTTTGGTAAAACCACAGAGCTTCACAGAGATCTGCAGAACAGGAGTTTCTCTAAACATTACATTAAGACTTCTGGAAAACCAAGTCAAAGGGAGATTTAGAGCAGTAACTAACATAACTGGTTAGTGTGAATTTATGGTATGTTAAGATGCAGTTAAGATATGTTTTACTTGCATTAAATATTGCCATTTTATTTGATGCAAGTGATTTCAGCCAACATATCCAATGACTGTACCTTCACCAAGCATGAGCATTAGATGATTATATGCAACATCTTTGCATCACTGTGGCAAAATGTGAAAAATGCTTTTAATATATGGTCACTTAATTATAAAGGGTAAATAAGTGATCAATTGTTTTAATAACTGCTATGCTATTTTTTTCTAATTACTACAGTAAGGTCACAGAAGGATACTGCACTATGTTAATGAAATGGTTTAATAACTTCCTACCCTTTTACTGGATTTGTGTTACTAAAAGGGTTATTGCCATAACCAACACAGCCAAGGATGCTTTATAAAAATTCATGCAGTCAAGCAAAGACTACTGTTTGTTGACTTTAAGCTGATCTAAATACCAATGGCCACTGCAGAGAATGGAGTTACTGCTCTTGCTCCACATCAGCCGTTACTAGGACTGAAGGAGATGAAAAATTAACAGGTTAGCTACTGGCCAAAGCTGATTTTCAGCTTCCTAGTTCAGAGTAATGTGAGCCACATATGCTATGGGAGGGTACAGGTGTCTGTTTTCCACGGGCAATGTGTGCAGACTGCCTTAAGGCAATCTCACTGAAGCCTTCTTTGCTCCTCAGTGGATATTTGCCTTTTTTTTCCCCACAAAACCAAGGCATCAGTCTGTACCCCCTTTTCCTTTGGTGAAAGGAAAAGATAAGATTGTCAAAGAAACACAAAAGCAAGTTTTAGCCTCTCCCTTTTCCAGGTTCCATTTTTCTCATCTAGCTGACACCTTTTCCTTTCATTTCTCCATTTAATTCTACATCTCCTAAATCAAATTAGTTTTCTTCCATACTTTGTTGTGGCTTATTCCTCTTTCCCTCAAATTTCCTCTAGCCTACCAACAGTTTTTCTTTTTAAATTAAACTTTCATTCTTCCAATCTTTTTATGTTCTGCTGAAGAATAACTTTAAATTTATTCTTCTTAATTACAGACAAGGTTTCTACTTTTGAGTTCCCCCTGAAAGACATATTATAATGTCTCTTTGATCACTATAAAGTAATATAATTTGCATTTAAGAAGAAATTTCTACCCTGCACGGTTCTGTAATAAAAAAACAAAACCAAACCTAACTTCCTGGTTGTCACATTCCTGAGGTCTGATATCCAAAATAACATCCTGTTCATTTCACTGAATTAGCAACATACTTGAAAATATAGATATTTTTATTATGGTAGCTATTTTAGTGATGCTTTATTTCATAGAAAATTAGAAGTTCATGTTCTTATCCTGCAATCCTAAAAGGTTTACTTTGCATGCCTATACATATATCAGCCTTAAGCATATCCTCCTCAGATAGAAGCATCCAGCTTTCTCCAGGTATTTTATATTTATGTTGTCATTAGCAGTTTTTCTAAAATTCTGAAAAGTGAAGTGAAAAATATAGTTTATCATAAATTTAAAACACTATTTAAAAGATAAACCAAATTTGAAGCCAAGATTTTAAAACAAAAGTGGAAAAAATGGAACATTTCAAAAGGGTCCCATAACCTGTTACAGAATTTAAATTGTTTACTGAGAAATGTATTCACTACCTAAGCCTTTGTGAAGAGCACACTCTTGACTGATCTCTCATTCAGAAGTTATTTATCTGTTAAGTCTGTTTTTTAACTGTTATTTCTTTTTAAATGCAGAATTTTAACACATTTTACCAGCAAATATTTCAGGGTACAAGTATTTTAGTTACACAGCTTGACAAGTTTAAACAACTGACAAGGGTCTAATGATGCCAAACAGCAAAAAACCCTCATTACCAGCATAGTTGTACTTACCTTACTGGAGGTAGGCAAGATCACACAAGTAAGAACAGTACCACAGAAAAACTAAGTGTGATGACACTTTGGCATTCAGAAGAGGTTCTACTGCTCTGAGAGCAGTAAAAAAAAAAAAAAATATCAACCCAAATTTAATTTTCCACTGAATCTAAATCTTGCAAAGCCATTACTTTTCATATTTATTCCAGAGAAAAATCTAGGCAAAATGAAATGCAAAACAATCAGAAAAAAGCCATTAGCAAAAAAAAAAAATCTTTTTGAAAAGTTTTCAACTACTGCATTGAAAATATGGAAATAAGAACATTTTATCTAATGAAGGCAAATGATTCCTAGAAACCTAAATATAAACCAAATCACAGCAACAAGGAGAGACTGACAGCCTCAAAGGATATATCCCCTTTGCATGAAATAACCTATAAAAAGAAGTCAGTTCAGTTAATAAAGCTTACAAAGATAAGAGAAGAAGGAAAGTAGATGTTATGCACAATCATTTTACTCACCTTCATTTGTGATCAGTCATTTTGGAGTGATATTTTTATTTACCAGAACTGGAAACAACATCAACATTTTTAACCAAAGTTGTCTATAAAGACTACATTCAATGAATTTTAGTTAGCTTACAGTCTTGTTCAAGGCAATATTCAGGAAGCTGCTATTTCCTAACTGAAGAGTTTCTTTTGATGAAGATAAAATTATGTTGGAATAGTAAAAGAAAAAAAGAGAGAAAAATTATGGTAGTGTATTTGAAGCTGGTAGCATTTGAAGAATCCTTGAACTGAAAAAGCGATCATGATTAAAATTTTCAAAGACATTTAAGTGATAAGAGAAGTGTCATTTAATTTTCAAAAGTAACTTGAAACTCTTTTTGTCCAACTGACTGTTGGACTGTTGTTCTGTTCAGCTGAGATTAGCATTAGAGAACTGAGGAATGGCTGGGGTTGGAAGGGACCTCTGGAGATCATCCAGTCAACTGCCTGCAAAGGCAGGATCACCTGAACAAGTGACACAGGAACAATCCAGGTGGGTTTGGATTATCCCCAAAGGAGACTCCACAACCTCCCTGGGCAGCTTTTTCCAGCACTGTATCAGACTCAAAGTAGAAACGTTTTTCCTCATAAGAGATTAAACACTCAATTTGACTTTATGTTGTGTTACTGGCTTTTTTAAAAAAATACTTCTTAACATCTCAGCTCTTTTCATTAAACCTGATATGAATAGAATAAATGTAATTCCTATTATTAGAGAAATAGGGATCTTACATATTCTCTTGGAGGAGTAATGATGTTGCATAACTAAGAGTCTCCTCAACAGAGCAATTTTCTTTCAGTGTTTCTTGCAGCTGGGTACACTGCAACTCTACATATAACGAGTGAGGATTTTTTCTCCTCTACAAGGAAAAATGATCACCAAGTCTCAGCTTTAGATTTCTTTCTTCCTTAAACAACAGGTAGATGCCATCTTATCTTGCAGTTTAAAAACATAGAGGTTGTTGTAGTTTCAGTAGAAATTTAATGGAAGCATTTGGGACCATAATAAGACTCTCTTAAATTGGTGGCATGAATGTGGCTATATCAAATAACTATAATTTCCCAGATTACATTTCCAAAGTTCTGGTCTACAAAAATATCCAGTTGTAGCCAATTGAGTAAGTTTTAAACAGAACTGCCTTGTTAGTATGTGCACACACCAGAGCAGACTTACATCAGTTATAGTGTTCAGAGCAGTATCTGCACCAATGCTGAAATCTGAACCCGGTACATTATTGGATACAGTTGCAGGAACCATAACCATTGGAACACAGAATTCGTCATATTTCTCCCGGGCAGCTGACAATTCCAGAAGTCCAAGGTAAGCCTGTTGGGCACAGGCATTGGGTGAAAAATTAGGATGAATAAAATAAGGGCAGAGTTGGGAGTGACAAAATGGGAAGGGCCACAGGGGGAGCCATTTCTACCACAGCACACTTCAGCAAGTCACAGCACTAAGAAATCACTAAAATCTAACACAGACAAAAAAGAAAGCATTAGAAACAGGCATACATTTGAAAACAATAGATAGAACATATTTTCTCTTGAAAATGAATAATTTAGACACAAAAAGTTGATTTTCAACAGAAGAAACTAGTTCCCCAATCTTCAAGTACTGTTACTCCTGATTTAAAAATCTTAATATTCCTGAATTAGGGTCATAGCTAACGGTTGGACAAAAAGGATAATGCATTCTTTATCAAGATGCATTGAGTACATTCTTCTCTGAAAAGAGCAGCCAAAATACCTTCCCAAATAATCAAGATTTCAAAAATTAATTATTTTTTATAACCAAGCAAACATGAAATACAGGAAAAAAACCAACTTCCGTAGATGCACTACAGATTTTGACATGAACTATGTGTGAGAAGAGTGGCTTAAATAAGGAGCCATAGTGCAACTTCTACTAAGAGTCAAGAACTTCTGCAAGTATGTTCTAAGTATTGATACAGAATAGACTGAAACTAGCACTACAGAAGTTATTAATTTAATACAAAAAACTATAATGCTACCTCATCTCATTTATTCATTTAGCACAACTGTTTAGTAGTTCTAGTCACTGTCTTGAATGCCAGCTTTCCAGAGAACCACTGACTGACTACATTTATGATTCTAAACACTATTTGTGTTGTGTATTAAATACAGGTATAGCCAAATGCACATTACATGAAGATTGGGTAAAAATCAAACCAGACTATTAATTTTGTTAGGAATTCTACTCTACTTAGATATAGTTAGATATTTCAGTGTACCTCAAATCCACCAATAACCATAAGGGCGTTAATGTTGTTAGTGCGCATCTGGTCAGCAATCTTCTCCAAATATTTTGCAGGAAGAGTACTAAAAATCATTAAACCAAAAAAAAAATAAAAACAATTTACAGACTCTGAAGCAGTAAGAACTCATTACTAAGCTGAAACCGTAAGTGAGCAGGCAACACAATGTTTTTTGTTTTACATAATTATCCATACAAGTAACTCCTCCAGACAAACAATAAAGAATCATGTCAAGTGTAAAGAAACTGCAGGTTTGCAATCCTTTAAAGTGTAAGGACCCTCAGAAATTTTTAAGTTGAGGTTCCAATTCCCACTCTTCAGAGCTGGTTCAGTACTATAAAGATACTCAAGTTTGAACACAAAGACCTGAACAAAAAAAAGCCGAAACAACAATGTACAAAAATTGAGGACTTAAAAACATCTATGGAAAGAAAAGAGCACAGAATCATACAGTGGTTATACAAAGCACTACAGTTTATCATATCAATTGACAAAAATATTGACGTTACCGTTTTGTACCAAGAATTGATCCTCCTTGACCAGTCCAGCCTCCAACATCTCCCCAGGAGATTTCCTTTATCTTTGAATAAAAGCAAAAAAGGAGATTTTGTTAAGTGATTATCCAATTACTTTTCTTCAGTTGCAGCAAACATCAGATACTATTTAATGAAAAGCTGTTGGAACAAGTTGTTGGGAATAGACATCGCTAAAACTGAGGCAAAGAAAGAAAACAGCATCAAGAGTTTAACTCCATTTCTCTTGAATTACTCCCAATCCCTTCCCATTCCATTTGCTCTTTCTTCTTCCAGACCAAGATGAACCCTGCCTCCATGTTTCATATTTCAATCCTATTTTCACATCCTCTCCTACTGAATGTGAAGCACAGAAATCTAAACCTAGGTCTTTGATATAAGTTTTGGGATCTGTGGCTCCAGCCAGGCATAGAAATCATTAGTCTTCCATTCAGTTCCTCTTCAGTACACCAAATAATTCTTAACATTTAAATATAGGGCAATAGAAGAACCTAACTTACCTAAGGGGGAAAAGAAGCTTCCTCCCTCAACAAGTAGTACCACTGCAAAGTTTCTTACAGCAAAGGAATACATGTGCAACAACTCATTGTTCAGAATCAGAGATTATTCTGCTACTCTGTGAAAAAACTACAATATGCTAAACATTGACCAGACTTCAAAGGCAGGATTCATCTGAACTGATTCTGTAGCTCTGTAGCAGCACATGATCAGTAACACTCAACATAAAATGACTCTACAGACTTACACAGTTGAGAAATACAGTTACAATCTAGGTTTTGCAGATCCTTATGAAATAAAAGCACTTGCAGAAGCAGTTTCCTCAGCAGTTATGACAGAACATACCTTCTAGGAACATGAACAAGGGTGGTGGTGTGGGATGGGGTACACAGCACTTGCTAATGGGCACACGTGATACTGACCTTCCCTCTAGCGAACCCTTCGAAACCGTCAATGACAGCAAATATTTTGTGACCTTCAGTCATGCCAACTCTCACTGCAGCCCTCACTGCAGCATTCATTCCAGCTGCAGGGGCACCAACATTTAAAACTGCCACATTAAAATTAGTCTGCAAGATAAAAATAGTATTAAACAAGCACTTTAATTTCTATACCATGGTTCATTTGTACATCACATGCAGTTGCTAAATACTGGAATGCAGGAAAGGAAACTTCAAAGCCCCTAAAAAGTTAACTAGAAGGTGCAGACACATTTCCCCACTTGCAGAATATCAGAGACAAACAATTTTTAAAGAAAGAATGTTTGTTCTTAAATAAGACTATCATATTTCCATTTGATTTGCAAGTTAAGTTAATGAGGTTTTTATATTCTAGCCCAGGTTCAAAAAACATAAAACAGAATCACAGAATGGTTTGGGTTGGAAAGACCATAAAGATCATCTCATTCCAATCCCCTGACATGGCTAGGGACACCTTTCACTAGACCAGGCTGCACAGAGCTCCACCCAACCTGGCCAGTGTTATTCAATCCGCTTCATGTTACTAAAGCAGGAATTTTTTTTTTTTTTTTTGCAAAAACATCAACAATAGCAAAAGGAAAAAAAAAAGTAGGAACTGATTCTAGGACCATGGCATTTATGTATCATCAGTAAAATGCAGAGTGAACAGACCAGTTTTAAAATGAAGCTATTGGCTGGGTTTTTGAAGCAGCTGACAATACAGTAGCAAACAGGAGCACTCAGCATCTTTCCCAACACCACACACTTTCAGATTATGGCAGTTTTTAAAACATTTCTGAGCAACTCAAAATAACTGCTTGTACAGAGCATCTCCCCACGTTTAATGAGTATCCAGGTAAGCAGCTGATCTATTCAAAAGTCCAAAGAATAAAAAAATCCATTTGTAATTTAAACCACAGGCAATGTAAGAGAGAAGGTTCTATTTAAAACATAGCATGAAATAATAAACATTTTGGTATCTAAAGGAAGGGCGTAAAATGCTAGTAAGCATCTTTGATTAAATTTTAATTGCTCAGCCTGAAATGCCAGTTTGTGTATATAATTCTTATCTCCAGATAAATCACAGGCATCTCTCTGTGACTAAGAAACTGTCAGGTAGGGTAAATCAATAGTTTCACTGGTATCAATAAGAGTAGATTTACAACAGATATAATGAATAACCAAAAAATAAAGATGGCATTGCTATTCAATGATTTTGTTTAATTTTTTACAGATTTGAAATTAATACTAAGAGCAAAATGTAAGTAAGGAATTTAAACTTCACATGCCTGAACTTTCTGGGGAAGTTTAACCACTCCTTATGAATTTAGCAGAGACAATTTAAATGAGAGCAAAGCAGCAAGAAAAATGAACAGCTTGAGCTTATACATTAAAATTGATCATGGTTTAGGTAGCAGGACCCTAAATTGTTTACAATTATTGATATGACACAATTTTAACAAATTGGTCCTGCAGAAGAGGTAGAAGTTATTTAGCTTTATTCTGGAACATGAGAACACAAAACAAAACAAAAAACCAGAACAGTTGTTGAGTAATGATCATGGAATCTCCTGATAAAAAACAAAACAAGCAAACAAAAATAAACAAAAAAACCCCCAAACCAACAACAACCCCTCCCCCCCAAAAAAATAAACAAAGAAACCAAAAACCACACAAAAAAAGATACATGAACCCGAGTATACATAGTCTCTTTTTTTTGGCTCTGGTACAAATGAAGGATTGTAGAAAAACGCAATGGAATTATAAACAGCAAAATACAATGTGTGCAGAAGCACTGCTGAAGCAGAGCATTCAGCTGGCTCTCCTGATCTGATCAGCTTAGCTCCTCCCTCAATTCCTGGGACATGCACATTTCATCTACTTTTTAATTCCCATTCAACCTCTTTTAGTCAAGGCACACATATTTTGTTAGTATGGTCAAATCCGAGTAAGTTAATAATTACACGTGGCCTACATTTCCTTCTAATGCCATTTATCACAGAAGGTAGGAAAAAAGTATTTTAAAAAGACTAAAAAAGTCCAGTGCTAACAGTCCTGGATTTGCATTGCTGTATAAAAAAACCCCACCACCCAAACACCTGATCTGCCAAAGAAAATGTTAAATAACCACCTAAAAATTCCCTTGATCTCTTGAAGGTCAATCTTAGGTCCTTACTGTATTGACAATGCAATTTTGATCCTTAGTAATATTGAGAAGCTACCAGTAATCATCACTCAAAAATTTATTTGGGAAAAAGATTTCTAAAAAATGTAACAGCAACATCATTATGCAACTAAGGTAACAAATAATCACAAACCACAATTAAAAGAGGAATTAACAAGTGAGATCACATAGTCACCAACTATGTTCAAACACAGAACTGTTCACTAAATTTATGATAAAAACAAAAATAATCCCATCTAAAATTTGTTTGAACACAAAATTTAGTGTCTGCTTCCTATATAAATCCAAATTTCCTCTTATACAAATCCTAGGAACTACAAAAACCCTAAATGTCCACTACTTTATTATGCATAGTGACTTATTTCAGGTAGAGGTGATGCATCTGTCCTCAATATTGCTTCCCACGAATTCCTGGATTTGCCCTTTCCCTTGAGTGGTATTACTCTTGAAAAGGAAGGGTTAGAATTCTCTTAATATAGAATCTTCCTTTATCTCAAGATTTTCAGAGTCTTAAGCACGATCTTAAACATCACCCCTCCTTCTCTCCTTGGTAAGGAACAGAGGAAGAGGGTAAAACAGTAACTATTAGGATCAGGCATTATAGTAATTGGGACCAGATGTACATCCAAGACAGAAAGAAACTGTCTACACAGGAATTTTTTAGTTACAATGGTATTTCACTTTAAAAAATGTTACTAATTATTAGAATAAACTAGTGTGCTTCAAACATATTTATAATATTTTATTTATAAACTATCCTATCATCGAGGTTTGAAGGGAATTATAAACAGATCCCAAAAGCAGACATGCATTGCACACTCAACAAACTCCCTTACCTTTGGAAGCTCAGCATCTGGCCTTTTGTGCGACAGCAATTTGTATGTGTTAAGGTTGTTTTCAAAGCTCCTAAACAAATGAGTAAGTAAGATAAGCAAATAAAATAGTAAAATTTTAAACTCATAGTGAGTTTAAAGGAACATTTGAATTTTTCAGAAACTTAAAAAAACTGGTATGAAATATTAGCACCACATTTCAAATAGCAAAAACTGGAAATGAGAGAACAATGAAAAATACTGAATTCTTTAAGATAACAGTCAAATATAAAACAACTATGTAGCTAACAAATTAGTTTCCTAGACTGGGGAGAAAGCGTTTTATTATCAAATGACTTGAAACAGAAACCAGTCTCCTGACAGGAGTAAAGAATACCTTCTCCAACATTACTGCTGGAAAACTACCAGAACTACTACTTAAAAACAAGCTCACAGGACTGGCCTCAAAATCATGAATAAACAAACTTATGGTTGCTACCAGTCAGGTCATACAGCACAGAAGCTCTTTGCTCTGTGACCAGTTAGCCTAGGAGTGGTCACTACTCTGACACAGCAGTGAATTACACTTTGCTTTGCATGCTTCTGTGCAGGTAAGAATTTCAGTCATTCTATTTAGGCGACTCTTTTGTCTCCTCTCATTCTCAAACCCATAAAACCATACAGTTAATAAAATATTTAAAGTAAAATGTCATGTGCCAGCAGAACAGCAAAGCAATTCAGGTTTTCTACAGCAAATAAACTTCAAGCTATTGGCCATACCTTCCCCGAAGCCTCACGGCATCAAGAAATCTTCCCTCGTCCATGGCTTTCTGGACTTCTTGAGTCTTGAAAAAACAAGTTGATTACTCAGTATGTTGAAAAAACACAGTAGGTGGATTATTTAATATATTCCATGTATTAATATATTTTCACAGTGAAAAAAGAAATATTGACAATTCCTCAATTTATGAGCTACTTCCTCACATAGCATAAATTACGGAGTACAGGAGAAGAAGTAGAAACAAGTATCTAAAGCCTTCATGGGACAAAGAAATCAATGTATCTACTACGGATTTTCTTTTTCAGTTTAAACTGAGCAGTTTTAGTGCAGAAACATGACTTAAGTTTGACATGTAAATGGATGCAAGCATCTGAAGAATTTGTTGAAACATAAAAAAAGGGAAATCTGAGATGCAATTTTAGAACGAATTAAGAAGATATGTATTTCTTATTCCTTGAAAGTTTGCAAATAAATTTTAACACATAGAGAACATACATGAACTTCATTATTCATTCCAAAATACGGACAAGTGCTGTACCCATTCCACCGATGTCCTAATGAGAATAGGCAATTATTGTACATAATAGCCCACTGTAGTAAATAAATAACATAAACTGGCTGTTTGCCAGAACCTCACCATCTGCACACACTCCATCAGAGGCAGACGGACAGCCTGGTTTCCAGACAGGGACACGACACAGGCAGGGGTATCTGGAGTAGCTTCTAAAAGGGCAAGCACGGCTTCCACACCCATACGACTCGCCTGGAAGTAGAGAATGTTTGAGTGTTCAAGCAAGCACTTGGCTTCAAAAAGCACAAGGCTTCCAATCACAGAAATGGTCCTGATTTCTCTGTAAATCAAGCTGAAACAAAATACTCCTTGGTAAGGTGAAAATGTTGTCGTCTGCTTCTACCCCTAACTATTTTATTATTTATACATTCACAATTGCTTCTCACAAAGTGCTTCATTACTCTGAATTTGAGCTATTCAGATAATTTATGTGAGATAACAGTTTGATTTGTCAAGTTAATCAGGTAGAGAAGAGAACCATCCCACCCCCCCAATAAAATAATCAAAATGTAGTTGTACTATGTGGTGCCATGCGCAATTATTTTGGGAATACTCACAAGAATTCTGTCAAAAGCTGAAGGAGTTCCACCTCTTTGCACATGACCCAGGATGGTTACTCGGGTGTCAAAACCAAGTCGCTGCACTACAAGCTGCATAGAATGTCAAAATATAGTGGGTTTATCATTATCATTATTTTATATATATGTTAGCATCATGTAAACTTAACACCACTTGGTGCTAAATCTTACTTCATAAAACTAATTCTGAATGAAGTCAGAGGTTTCTCTAAAACTGATAGCTATGGAAAATAGAACTTCATAGTCGCAGGACAGATAAATCCCAGGTAAAGCCAAAGTATCACAGCTCCTTTCTACCAATGACTATTTCCCAATTTGTTTTCTTAATGACCCCTTCAAAAATAACAGAAAAATTCAGCTTAATCTTAGACACCCAAGAAATTTTTAGCAAAGCAATTATTTGGATGAGACTTTGTCCAAAGCCCACAGTACTATTTTACTGTGAGATAGACCAATAATAAAAATTTTAAAAGACATATGAAGTAAAATAGGATTATAAATACTGATTTGAGCTGATTTCAAACTATCAATTAAGACACCCATGAAGTAGATGCTTTTGAACTGCTGTGTTGTATTACAAAGAGAAAAGGTTCTAATTAATTGCCACTGAAAACACTGCCCTTTGACTATGGAATTTTAGATAATAAAGTGTAAACATAAAATACAACTGTGTGATATGCCACCTTACAGGAACATATTTACTCTACAGAAATGTTATTGTTAACAATAAGCCCCATCTTATGGGGAAATTCTTGTATCATAGGGATGTTGATACTTACATCCTTAACCTTCTCTGACGTTATAGGTTTGTTGTGACAATCAATAGCTCCTTCAGCTACAATAATAATGTTCAGCCTTTTCTTTCGTGCACGGTTCTGTAATAAAAATAAAAGCACATTCGTATTGTTTAAAAAAAAACAAGAGGAATTTACAGCACAATTCTGTAATCAGTTGCTCTACATTAAGCTGCCAGGATTTGAGGAAATATTTCTTGTATTTGGATCACTCGTATATGAAATGTTCTTTTATTTTCATACATGTCTTTTCATTGATGAAGTAAAATGTCTTACATCAAATTACTGAGGAAATGTACACATATTACTTATATAGGTATAATTTCATGCAATTCCTAGAGTGGGTCATATTCCTCAAAACAATCACAGAGTGCACAGGAAAAGAAACGTTCAAGATCATAGAGAACTTTATGTGACACCAAAACCAAAGACTTGCTTAAAGTCCTGATCACGTTTTTTAATCACTGGTTTTAAACAAACATCTGCAAAGACATTGAGGAATCTCAAACATATTAACATATTACCTCTGAAAGCTTGACACACATTGAATCTTCCCAACCTTCTTCTGGTGGGTATTCAGGAATAAACACCCAATCTGCACCACAGGCTAAGGCACTAACCAGAGCTAGATACCTAATAAACAGAACAAATCATTAGACTTTTACAGTTCAGATTTCTCTCATAATTGTAGCTGTATGAGACACAAAATGCTGAAGACAATACATACCCACAGTGCCGCCCCATAACCTCCAGTACAAACGTCCTCTGATGGCTGTAAAAATAAGGAAACAAATTAATTGAACCTAGTATCAGGAAACAGCTTGTGTTTACTATGCTTACTGAACACAGAATTTTGGCAAAACAGAGGAACATTAATAAAACAAAATTACTATCACATTAAACAATAAATTTAAAATTTAGTATCTTCCAATGAATAACTGATTTTCACTACTTTCTTACAAAACATGTATGGGCAAAACAAGAGAAGATATGAACCTTTACTGGAAATGTAAATGATGCAGATTCATAATTAAGAACTGTAATGATACAGCTGTATTAAAAAAATCATTTAATTGCTTAATTTTTTACTGAAGTAAAGCTTATATAAAACAGATGTGATTTTGTACTATTCATGATGTGTATCTTCTCAGACTATGTCTGAAAAAGACTAAAAACATTAAAAACCAAGTCTGCCCCTAAGGCTGATGCAGTCTCTCTGATCACATACTTGAAGTGCTGCCATGACAGGAATGATGAAAAAGCAGTTACTAAGAAAAAAAGAAACCAAGACACTCGAAAGATGCAGTCAAGAAGAACTTTTATTTCTACTCTAGAAATATTACAAATCCCACTTACCTAACCTCTATTTAAAACGAACTTAAACAAAAGCATAAACATCTGTGTATTTGTTATCAGTCTCTATAATATGCTCAATTTACCTCTGAGCAGTGGTCATGATGGCATCCACAACTTCAATTATTCTGTGCAGAGCTGAGTCAGTACCTATGGTCATATCAGTGCCACAGAAGTCATTGTCTATGGATCCAACCATTCCCACAATGTTAAGGTAAGCGTATTTCTTAACAGCCTCTGCATCGATCTTTCCTGTAAAGAAGTATTCAGAGAAAGAGTTGTAAGACTATTAAAAAAAATTAATTAGACATATTGCTTGGGTGCTCTACTTCTATAAATTAAACATATCCAAACATGAAATTATGTTTAGATATTTTAGATGACAAGGTTAGTCAAAACTACAAACGAAAGCCAATCAAACATCCAAACAAAAGAATCCTGCGCGGAACTCCTTACAGTAAGGAAGGAAATAAGAGCTTTTCAGTCCATCTCAGAGTGTGAAATCATTATCAAGTTTTGTAACCAACCTTAAAATTGATGGTTTCAAATTAAACAGTATCATTCAAATTGTAGTCTCAGTGTGTAACATGCAATGAAGAAGCAAAAGGATATAAACTGGATGTGATTATGGGCATATGGAAACACTTAAAAACCAGCATCCAAATTTTCAAGACTTCTCTTTTGCAACACTGAAAGGCTCTGATTTCATGATTAATAAGCAAACAGAACAGAAAAGCTCCTATTCTAAGTCTTAGCAGTGTCTCCCAAGACAGCAACGAAAATGCTGCATCATCCATGAGTTCTAAAGGATCTCAAGGATGAAATACCTTAGCTGCTTAAGCACTTAAAGCTACCTTAGTATCTGTGGATGGGATGGTAGTAAATATAATGCCAAAATTTTAATATGAGATTCAAGAACTATGTATCAGTGTGTTTAATGTCTACATTACAGAAAAACAGCAGAAACCATAATGAAAAATATAACTATGTCCATGAAGATAAATACAACATTGTGAAGAAGAATCAAAATGTTTTCTATGAATGTATACCATGCATTACAAACCTTTTCTAGAGTTCCAAATGTGACTTAATACACAGATAAGGGCTATCTGCTTGACATATTCTACTTAGATTTCTAAAAAGCCATTGACAAAGTCTTTTGTCAAAGGATTTTGAGGAAACTAAGCAGTCACTGTATAAGACAGAAGGCTTTTCAGAGTAAATAATGTGAAACAGAAGGTAAAAAATACGAGGCAGAGTGCAGTAGTAAATGCAAATTCTTGTATCTTAGGAAGGTAACCAATGGAGTTCTATAGGGATCTGCGCTGTTCAACACACTCAGCAATAACCTAGAAAAGGGAATGAGCAGCAAAGTGCCAAAGTTTACTGATCAAACTGAATTATTTGGGATCTAAACATATGGAGTGTCTGAGAAGAAATGAAGAAGACTAGCAAGACACAGTGAGCAGTAAAGTATCAGATGGAATTCATTGCAGGTAAATGTAAACTAAGACACATGAAAAAAATGTACCTTAACATCACAAACAAAATAACACTATTTCCAGCATAATATAATAATGCTGTTTTCATTAATAAATCAGCTTCAATGCTCAACAGCAGTAAAAAAAAAAGTCAAAATATTAGAAAATATTAGGAAAAGAATAGAGAACAAAACAAAGATCATTATACTACTGTGTAGATCCATGGTTTGCCCTCATCTTGAATACTGGGTGCAGTTGTGGTCCTCCCCACCTCAAAACAGGGTAGAACTGGAAAAGGTTCAGAGAAGGGCAACAAAGATGATCAAAGATATAGAACTTACATATAAGGAACAACTAAGCAAACTAGGACTCTTCCATCTAGAAAAAGAGATGATGAAGGGAAAATAAGACAGCTGTAAAATCTCAAGTGGCATGCAGAAAGGAAGCAGGACTGATCATTCATTGTTTATTCTAACACAAAAACTATGGACATCAAATGTTCTAGAAGCCAGTAGGAGCAAAATAAACAGAAGATTCTTCACAATCTTCATTATTCAGTGAAGCTGCAGAACTCCTTGCTACACAGTGTTTTCAGCAAAACTCTGTCTGCTTCCAAGTAGACTGTATACATTCATGGAAGAGAAATTCATTAAGGACTGCTAACAGCATCTGGTCCAGGAAGTCCCGAAGACAGAAATGGATGGAACCTATCAGAGTACGTATGTATTCTGAGCAACACATAGCATCAACACAGCGTTACTTTATTCTTTTACTCTTCCCTATACATTCTCCTGGATGCTATCAAAGACAACTGCTGGGCTGGCTGTACTGCTGTTAACAGCCACTTAACGTTCTGATCTTAAACACATAGTGACATACAGGCAGGAAAGCATCGTCATTTAGTAACATACAAATGTGTAGCTTATTGCAGGAAAGGAATTAACCTCAGTTTGGCTATGAGGGCATAGGGCTTTTCAAGCAAAAATGTAAGGAGTTCAGATCCTGAAAATTATTCGTAACAGAGGAAAAAAGCCACACAGACTGTTGCTCAGAAACTTATTTGGCCTTTTTTGGACCTTTATGAGATGCACGAACAGATGTACAGAAACCAAAAGCTATTATTTCATGAAGAGCCACGTGATTTCCTAGAATGAATGCCTTTGATTTTCCGACTTTAGAGATACCCTCTGGATACAGCCAGGGTTCCTAACTCGCCTGCAGACTGCAGTGGAAGTCTAGAGGGCCTGAAGGCAAACTCACCTTTCTGTGCCAGCTCCTCCAGCAGGCCGCTCCACTCCTCCCGGAAGAGGTTGGCGCCGGTCAAGCTGCCGTCGCCGCCGATCACGCAGAGGTTGGTGATCCCTCTCTGCACCAGGTTGAGGGCAGCCTGCAGGCGGCCCTCGCGCGTGCGGAAGGATTTGCAGCGCGCGCTGCCGATGACTGTGCCTCCCTAAGGCAGGGAGCAACAGCAGTTTTAGTCAGTAATCCACGATAATACTGTGTATTTCTAAGATGGATTGATGAGGAATTTCGTAGCATAACCTCCGTCTGTTAATTTTACAGTGAGGTAAAGTAACGACAAACAAAACTTATCAAACCTGTTGGAGTTTATGTTCAAGAGCAGATACACACACAAGGGAAAAACAAAAAAACACTCAAAAATTACTGATAAAGAGCTACTCTGGAAGGAAAATGATAAATTACATGGGATTACTTTTAGCAGTATTGCAATAAATAGGTTGTTACTTATATTTAATGGCAAAAGTGATATGGTAACTAGTTAAATATTTAGATGAATTTGCCTCAGTGTGGTATTTTTCCTCCTAATATCATGAGATACATAAACAGTAAGAGGAAAAAACATATCCCTGAAATTCAAAATTAGTATTCATTGTCATTCCACAGAATTATGGAAATAACAGCTTTTAATTCCTTACAGATCAGACTAATGCTACATTTTCTGTTTTATTGATTATCTGTTGCATTTATTAATATGAATTAAAAAGCTTCTTTTGGAAATGGTGGTTGGTGGTCATTTTTAAAAATAACTGAACTGCCCTGTCACTGAAAATTGCTGGGTGTCTTGCTGGTCACACATTATTTACACATCTTCGGTGTTTATGTTGTTCAGTCACTCAATAAGTTTAATTTTTGCCTTATTTATTGTCACAGTAAAAGGTAATGTCAATTAAGACTGAAAAATCCATTTTTCTTCCTGCAAACAAATCTGGAGATGATTACATCACTTTTGCATAAACATCCCCTTCATTTTAACTTGTAGCAAATCTGTCACCTCCATCTAAATTTGAACTTCAAATCTGCAGAGGCTGTACTGACACGGTTTACCCTATCAGTGGATGTTTCAGCTCTCAAGCCAGTTTGCCATCTGTGTTGCATAGCTGCTAGTGGAAAGTAAAAAGAAAGTGGAATAGAAGTTCAGCTGTCTCCAGGCAAAAGGGATGCTCAGAAAAACAAAAATCGTGACTAAAAAACATCTAAAACTGGGTATTTTCATACTTAGAAAAAACACAGCTGTAAGTGGAAAAGAAACTGTACTTGAAACAAAGTGCTCCTTGTTCTGAATAAACAGAAATACACAATGGGCTGAAAAACCTTTCTCATCAAAACAACTGAATGCATTCTGTAAGATGCATGCTCAGGTTCATCGCTGGTCTGTTGAATTACCAGCAATAAAGCTCAGAAAGATGTTTTTCTTTTACTGTGTATGCTTCACACAAGTATAGGATGTCTACATCCTGCTCCTGCCTATGGTCTTGTGTGGCTTGGCCAAGAGGACTCAATTTTCTTGTAATGGTAAGATGCATCTGGATGATGCTCTTAGTCATACTGTTTAGTTTTAGGACTCAAATGATCCTTGTGGGTCCCTGTCAAGTTGATATATTCTTTGATTCTATTTACAGATTCTGCAAGATAGACATAGGAGGAAAAGTAAAAAGAAAAACAACCAAACACAGGGGACAAAATACCTCACAGTACTCCAGGGCACTGGTTTAAAAAAAAGAAAGTATTGTCTCTGCTAACTGCTTTATGTTCATTAACTTTATAAAAAGCTCCAAAGAAACCCACGCTTCACCTGGAGGTAGTTTTCAGAAAGCCTGGCAAGCAGTAAGGCCTCTTCGCCAAACATAGCACCTGCTCTGGAAGAGGTAACAACATTACCATGCTGAGCAAAAGCTGAGGAGATCCAAATGGCCACACTGCAGAATGTGGTAATAAAAATGTACAAAGTCACTGGCAGTATCTGAGCTGTGCAGAACTGCACTGTAATTACATCCGTTAATATAATTCTAAATCCACTTACACAGAAAGCCAAAAGGGTTTCGTAAGAAATTATTTGCCTTACAAAACACAACTGTTTCATGTTTCGGCCCTATAATGTCTTTTTTATTAAATATAGACTTGTCAATATGGCTTTAGGAAGCTAATGACGTGATGTTGCAAATCTGGAACAAAGGTTTTCAAGATTTTTTCTGGGCACTGAATTCAAGACCACACCAAGATCTTTAGCAAACGTCAGCCATCCACACTGCAGAAATCAGGCTCTGCTGGAAGTGGTGCATGCTGATCACTCAGTCATCACAGTTCAAATACATGACTACAGTGCTTGCCTGGATCTAAAATTTTGGTTCTTTTATTTGAATAAAGAGGGTCTGGGCCCCACTCTCACCCCTTAGCACTTACCACTTGCAGGATACTTGAAACACTTTCCCATGAAACTTCTACAATATTATCACCTCCATCAACCACTCCCTGGTAACCCTGAAAAAGGGAAAGTATTTCATAAGTCTGATTTTAAAAACTGCATCAAATTTTCAGAGTAATACTCACCTTGTGCACTTTAATAAAACTTTAATTAAAAACACAGAATAAGAAATACTTAATTTAAATGAAACAACATTCAAACAGGTATCAACCCTTCTTTTAAGAGGGGAAAAAGCAAAACAAACTCTCTTTCTAAAGGACCAGTTCCAAAGCACAACTTCATGATAAGGTAAGACTTTGCATAGATTACACAGCAATTAAACTAGAGTGATAAAGTGCTTCTCCTTTCCCAGGAAAAAAATATTCATGCTTTTTAAAAAAAAACTACAAAGAATTTTGAAATGCATTATAAGACATGTTCCTTAAAAAAATAACCTCAGGCTGAGGCCCTGAACTTAGGAAATCTATCTTTGTAACACATTGTGTATTTTTCCCCCTAGTGCTGGTAATAAGCAAAATAAGAAAAAGAGCAATAACCAAATTTTTTTCATGAAAGAAGAAAAGAGACTGCAACTTTTTTGAGGCAGTCACACAATAAATAAAAGACATTTAATAAGAAAAAATACAATTTTTGGTGATACATTTAAGAAATCCTTAATACCTTAAATCAAATGGTCTTCTAAAACCACTGCATGCTGTAATGAGATGAACTACACTTATTTGAAAGAAGGAAAACTATCCAGTAAGCAGCTAAAGGGTTTTGTTATGCCTGACTTTATTACCTCTCTACAAAAATACTAGCAGAATGGCAATTACAGATTCTTTTTCATTAAGTGATATTGTGAACATTGATCAAAAAAAAAAAAAAGCAGTCAAGTCTGAAAAATCCTAACTGACAAACACCAGAATAAAACTGGAATTACCATTCAGCTCTTTGACATTTATTGAAATCCATAGGGAAAAACACAAAATATGACACATTAAATAAAAGAAACAAAAAAAAACTACTTAAGAAAAATAACCATGACAATGTTTATGTCTCCTATTTAAGATTATGTGTACATATTCCCACGCCAAGGAACAATTAGTTAACATTTTTTCTGTGCAATTTTTGCAAGACTATGTATTAGTTTTAGAGTTTTCAATCAGGAACTAGAAAAAGAAGGGATTTCATAAAACAGCAAAACTGACATTATAAACTGGACAAATTCAATTTGGCATGATTCAGAGTATATGCAGAATTTACTCAGCAGTAACTTGGAAACATACTAAGTCTAAAGTGGCTTAGCATTCATATAATGTATATGGCTTTCTATGTCAAACTTTGAGTTCTCATCAGCATGAGAAAATAAGAATGTAAAGATAACCTGAATACAGCAAAAGTACAAGTTACTCAGTTAGGCTTTTTAGGATTCCAAGGGGAAAGCATGAAAGTTTCTGCTGAGTGAACTTGATTGATTAATTTACAGATAATATGACAAAGTAATAGCAAAAAACATCCTAAGTCTCTAATTTCTGCCACCTGTTTTATACAGTGTATTTTATACACTCTCCAGGTAACTTTGACATGTATCTAATGTATATACATAGAACAGTGAGGGCTGAAAGGGACCTTAAAGATCATCAACTTCCAATTCCCCACCCATCAGCAGGGACATCTCCCACTAGACCAGGTTGCTCAATATCCCATCCAACCTGGCCTGGAACACTGCCAGGGTTGGGGCATCCACACTTTCTCTGGGAAACCTGTTCCAGTGACTCACCACTCTCACAGTAAAGAATTTCCTCCATATAGCTGACCTGTATTTCCACTCTTTCAGTCTGATCCCATTACTCTTCTCCCATCACTACAGTTCCTGATGAAAGATCTCCCCAGTTCCCTTGTGGGCCCTTACATACAGGACAAACTGTATGCTAATGTATACACACAATGACGTGAAGAACTCAGCCATCACTTACACAGTATCTTCAAAACTCGAGCAAAGTGGAAAAGGAATAATGCTTCATCTACGTATCAACTTTAAAAAGATTTCTCCCTCAGATAAAGTGCAAAGATCATCAGAAAGAAACATTACAGTGGATACAACTAGACCTGATGATGGCTAATAAATTACTAATTTCACTCATCACAGCTTTGCTGGTTTGCTTTTTTTAAGGCATAGAATTCTGTGTTCCTTGTATAATTCAGTAATGGAATGAAAGCTTTTCCTATCAGTATTTCTACTGACAACTACAATAACTCAAGAGATTCACTGGCAATAAATCCTGAAAGTTTAGTGTACTGTTGTATCTTAATTCAGTTTGTAACACTGACTACAGTAAGCTGCACTGAAAGCTGACAAAAATATATACAGCTCATGTGTGCTCCAATCATTCACCTTCTGTGTTAACTTGAGAGGAAAAACACAAGTGCATCCCAAGAAGTAGTACATATAGGAAATATATACATAAATAAGACTAATGGATTAAAATCCCAAATTCACAGATTAACAAATCTAAAATGCAGAAAAAAGCAAAGAGATGAAATAGCAGTTTAAGTTGTCTGTAAGACTTGAAACACCTCACAGCTAGGCTAAGGCTGAGCTATGACCCATTCCTGCACCATGTGTCTTTGAAGTAGAAGGAATTCGTGCATTTTGGTCAGAAGTCCATATCTGTGCAGGCAAGGGAGAACTGGGGATTGTATTAACAATTCCTCCCACTACAAGATAAGGATAGGGAACCTTTGGAATCATGATCTGTTTGAACTGTTATATTAACTTTTCCTAATTCAACAGTTTGCCAAGTATCTGTAAGCTACCTCTGAATAAGGTAGATAGAACTGCCACATTGTTTTCCACACCATTAAGAGATACAAGCTATAGAATTAAAACAGCTTTCTAGAAAAGCTATTGGGAAAAATGAATTACTAATTACACCTGAAGTATTAATAATTATGATTATTTGCATTTGTCCTTTTAGTTACGTAAACAGTGATGAGGACTGGACAATGTATGTTTGAAGGTTCACTATTCCAATTGTATGGTTACCAAAAATCACTGGCAGATGTGATTACAGACCTTAATATGAGGGTGGGAATCTGCCAATTTACATTAAAAAAGTAAATTCTTACTTAGATCCAAAAAATATAGGAGTTTGGGTACTGAGATACTAAAACTATGGGGCAAGAATGGAAAAAATGAACTGTCAAAAATACAGCCAGCACAGTTTGTGAAGATCAGCTCCATTTTATGTTTAGTCCTTCATGTACCCAAAATCTAAATATTCAAAGAACAAGAGTAAATCTCTGTGGGTCACAGGGTACATTCACAGCCACTGCAACTCCAGGAGAGAGTGGCAGGAACAAACATGGCTTCCAGTCTGAACTCTGAAGACGAAAGCTTTTGAAAAACAACAAGCCATCTTCTGATGTGTTACATGTGAGACACTTGGGGCTTTAACAGTTATGTGAATTTATTTACAGAGAATTCTTAGCCATTGCCCATCAACATAAAATACTACTGTCACTGAGTGCACAAACCACCACAGAAAAGACATGAAGTTTTCCTCACAGAAATCCATGACTGCCGTACCATTGATTCCCAATGCTGGCCTCTTGAGAAAAAGATTCATAATCAAGATGAAGAATCTAAAAGCTCCAAAGCTTAGTAGCAAGAGCACGCATCCACTGGGAACTATCTGCTTCAATCCTGGAAAAAGGGCAGGTTATTTGTATAAATATTTCAGACCTCAAGTTTCTAAAATGAGTTGCCATAAATAAGAGGCATCACTTTTACTTCCAAATCTCAATTAGAAAGGAAAAACAAGACAAAACAAAAATCAACCTGACTCTAATAGTGTCTGATCAGTGAAAAAAAAAAAAAAAA